>JAULJZ010000019.1:6528480-6578343 GCA_032270985.1 Heliamphora pulchella | reverse complement strand
ATTCAACTACTAGAGAAAAAGCAATACCTGCAGCTTGCTTGTTCTTCCGGTCAGGACAGTCCCTCTTCCAGTGTCCTAGTTTCTGACAAAAATAGCAATTACCCTTAGGCGCCTTTACCTTCGCCTTGGCAAGTGATGTCTTAGCCTTGCTAACCTTCCTTACATTTTTCTGTTGCTGTCCTTTCTTCTTCTTCTTTCCACCTCTTGGCCTAGAAGTAGAAGCCTTTTCAGCAACAAATGTATGGGTTGGCTTGTAGATAACACCTTCCACTGCCTGTAGTTCTTTCAATAATTCAGTCAAAGAAAAATCCAGTTTGTTCATAGTGTAGTTTAGGCAGAATTGTTGAAACGAATCAGGGAGTAACTAGAGCACGATATCGATTTGGGATTTCGCATCGATTTCTGCTTAAAGGACCTCCAGCTCGTTAAGAAGACTAATCGTCTTCAAAGTGTAGTCCCTTACAGGTGTACCCTCAGCTATGGTTGTGTTCATGAGAGCCCTCATGGTGCCTTGCTGCCTGACCCTGATCATCAAATATTTCTGTAAGGTTCAACATGATCTCAACTGCAGATGTCATAGACTGATGCTGGCTTTGCAGAACATCCGACATAGATGCCAAGATGTAACAGCTAGCCATCCGATCAGCCTTCACCCACTTCTCATAATCCTGGATCTCCTGTTCGGTGGATCCATTATGAGGAGTGGGAGGGCAGGGGTCATGCAACACAAACCTATAGTCGTCAGAAGTCAAAACAATATCGAGATTTCGTTTTCATGTGATAAAGTTATGTCCAGTAAGTTTATGTTCCTTGAGAATTGCAGCTAGTGGATTGAATGATCCCATTATTAAATCCTAAGAAACAAAAGAGAAATTTTTTTTAATTCTTTTATCAAATTAGGATCCCTTAACCTTTTAATTTAAAAAGAATTATTGGCAGCTCGAATCTTTCGTGATTAAGCAGGCCACGTAGTGTGGACGTCTACTAATCAACACCCGTCCGGACAGACATGACAGTCTATTAATTTACTGCCGAAACCAAATATCATAATAAAAAAAAAATCACTGGCCCAAAGTCAGATCAATTGATAGGCCACGTAGTGTGGACGTCTAACAATCAACGAACAAAGAACTACTAGGTTTTTCATTACTTGATATAGGACATTTCATATAAATTAAATAGCCAATGAATTTTGGTCCCCACAAATAAAAATAGTGACTCCTTAAGGAGGATATTTTTATTCACGGGTTAAGTGTATAATCATTACTCTTAATTTGAAAATACCGTGTCAAAACCCCGGGCCTGATGTGAACGAACCCTACTTCTCACTATTTTCAAATCTACTTCTTTCGAAAATTCGTCCCGGAGATACCATGACTATAACTCTTCCTTATGGTGATCGAAAGTCGAAGCCGGCGCGTAAGTTATAATCATATTTCCTACGAACGTGTAATGAAGACCGTAGGATTTATCTGTGACTAAATCCTTCTCCCACTTAATATTTTAAAAATCGAAAGTTTTTTCTTTTCGTTCATTTTAAACGATTAAACATATTTTAATTCCCGATTAAAATAAATTCAGTTTTAATCAATTAAAATATTCCTTATTTAATCATAAAAAAAACAAAAAAACTTTCTTATTTAATTTTGCGAAAGAAATTAATTACCCAAATTTTAATTTAAAAACCTTAATTAATTTTAACACAAAAATTAAATAAATAATTATCTATTTATTTTTCCATTTTGAAAAAATTACTATGATTATTTATTTTATAAAACTGTTTTTCCTAATATATTTCCGATAATTAAAATCATGCATAAAAGGAAAAATAAAAAATAAAATCTATTCACGCAATTAAATTAAAAAAATAATGAAATAATTAAATAACGATAAAATAAATATAAATTAAGTCGTTATGATCCGGTCCATCTGTTTAATCTTTTAATCCGACGGTCTCGAATTAAAGATTAAACGCATAGGGTTTTGGAATCCTAAACGAGCCGTCAAAAATCCGAACTTCCTCCTCAGCCTCCGGACCACCGTCACAGCCCCGAACCACCAGTGGAACACCGAAAAAAGCCAAAAAAAAGTCGATCCAAACAGCCCTCAACAGGGCCAAAAAATCTGCTTGTCGCCGCCACCTTTAGTGCCTCGTTTGACCGCCTTGCCGTTACAGTTGAAGCTCTCAAAAATTATGATAGGTAGATGACTTCGTCTACAGTATCTCTGCAAAAAATTGTGTCAAAATTCGAAGCCGAAATGCCCCAAAAAAATCCTCAAACTACAGGGTTACTGTTGCGGCGCCACTGTGCGCAACCAGCTTTGAAACACCTTTTAACTCCTTTACCGCCGTCGTCGAACCGAAACCGAACCACCATCGGATAGCCAACGGACAACCTTAATTTCAGCAAAAAATTGCTTCGAAAAGATTGCCGAAAGTCCCGAAAACAAGCCTTGAACACAGCGGCCTATTCTGGCCGAACAGCCCCTTGCCGCCGCTGCCTTGTTCTTCTTCTTTTGTTTTTCGTTCCTCGTTTTGCGTGATCCGATTACAATATTGATCCAGAAAAAAATAAATGAAATAACATATTACATCATCAAAAACCTATACCCCACGTAGAAGGCGTACAACCGATCTAATCTCGAAACAATACCATCGAGATAAACGATTAAAAAACGATGTAAATCAAACATTCATCCATACAATCATATTATCGGATCATAACGACATAAGTTGCAAAACAAAAGTTAGCACAATAGTTTTTCATGAAAAACGCAACCATGGCTCTGATACCATTGTTGGAGCGAAAAAAAAATTTTGAACCGTCGCCGTGACCGTAAAAAACGACGTATGCGTTTTTCATAAAAAACGGAGAACAATATTAATCTTAATAGTATAATACCTTTATGAAACTTGTCAAAAAGTTTCAAAAAGTCCCGAATACGTTGACGAAGACCTTGCAACCTTCTCACGTATGTCCCAAACGCTCTACGACGATCACGGTGTGTGGGCACCGATACCGATCGAAGAGTTCTTCCTCTATTGGTTTCTTCTCACACACTTCTCTCCAAGGAGGCAAAAATTAATTACCAAAAAGAGAGAGGGGACGGTGGCTATATGGAGGAGATTAGGGTTTTTTTTATATATATATAAAGCTTCCTTTTGATATATTATTCCATATATCAAAGATTATGTTAAGTATATATATCCTCTTTCCTAAAATTAAATAAGAAATATATATCTTCCATAAAACTAAATATCCTCCCCCTTATTAGGGTCGACCATCTATGGAGTAATCCCTAGGTGTGCCAAAAATCAAAATTGCCCCTCATTATTTAATTTAATCCCTGAATGTCCCCGGCGGTAAAATCGGCATTTTAATTAAATTAAATAATAATCGAAACCAATAAAAAAAAATATCCGTGCGTGTAGTGGGCTACGTGAGGGATCACGAGGAAGTATAGGACTCGGGCTAACTATACGAGAAAACCGGATATCCCTAACTCTGTCCCCGAGCTAGATCTTTTCTCGTACGAACCAGAACTTAATCCACTAAAGGTACTGACTGAACTCCCGGCCCTAACTAAAATTATGTCTTGGGTTTCCAATTATCAAATGCACTGAATTCTCTCCACGTTTAATATATGGATTCCCGATAAATAAATTAGGTTACTGACAACCCGATTTAATTATCCTCTTTTTCTCGCAACCGCACCGCTTAGTCTTTTGATATGCCGGATCCGAAGATCCACTGTACAGGTTTAGCATAATCAAACCTATAAAAAAAGCACACGAGGGGGAACTCCTCAACCTAAATCGAACGTGATTTCCATCAGCTAATTATCAATCATCGGATAAATAATGCCAGTACCCAACTCACTGGTATTGTTGATCTCATGGAGGAAATCTCAACCATTAACGACTCAAAGTACTGTACATTATTAGAACACAATTAGTCAATCACTTCAGGATTAAGAGTTCGTGCAATACATAATAATACGAGATGTGGATCAATTCATATAGTCAGTATAGAATCGATCATCCCGTTGATCCCGCTCAATACACTCCAAGTGTACTAACACATCGAGCTCGAACATCGAATTCTCAAAACCTGAATTTGATCCGTTCGACCTAGCCAAGACCAGCTACTATAACGATGTACTATAATCGTACCAATAGCATGTCCGGGTCTATTGCGATTGTGAGCCTCCCTATATAATCTGTCAGAACTTTTGACTCGATATTCCGTGCAGCATGCACCGAGTCAAATACTAAACAGAATGTACGGACTATGCATTCATACATCACAAATATAAATATGAAACAATAAATGCAAAACCATCTCAAATTGTTTCTCATTAATATGCCAGGGATCCATAATAAAATACATAAAAAGCATGATTTTTCAGTATAAATTCCCAACACGGTTCGACTTCCTCTAAGAACTCGTCTTCACTTGTGGCACGACTGCCATGAACCAAGGCCCAGAAGCAAAACACTCAAACCTTCTAACTAATCTCACACCACAAAATTCACCACAATACATACCATATAACACCCAGTATGGTTTATAGTCAAGGAGACAGACAAATTATAATAGGATAGCAAATAAGTTAATAAACATGCATGTATGAAATACAGATGCCCAACCCAAAATGCACCCAGATAAGAAACAGGAATTTCACGCCAGGAATCATCAGAGTAGACTTTATTGGACAAATTGATCACTAAAGCCATCATCGCGCCTCGTTGCGAATAGTAACCACGTTGCCTGGCTTCATGCCACAACTGTTTTACTCAATGGCACGGGCAAGGGGGCCGGCCACCCAATTATTCAGCCACCCTTATCCGGGACCGACAATTATGTGCGCACACAACCCACCTTAAAATGTGTGATGCCTTCACCGGTGTCAATCCAAAGTCTAAGAGGATTTCAAGAAACATTCACATTATACAAAGTACCAAAATGAGGGGTTTAGGACCGCCATAATTGAGCTCTCTCCGAATTACCACCGCAATGGGATTAGGTCCGCTGAATTAGGTTCTCTCTGAATTACCCTTCAAAACATCGTGATAATGGGGTTTAGGTCCGCCATAATTGAGCTCACTCTGGATTACCACCACAGTGGGATTAGGTCCGCCAAATTAGGCTCTCTCCGAGTTACCCAATGTCCAAGCCATCGAAACCAAAATTGCTAGCGACGAACCCATGGTGCCCAACAGTATTCCTAAACCATTTTTGTAACACTGGGGACGCACCCAGGGTGTACAAACTAAAATCATTTTCAACACTGGGGACGCACCTAGGGTTTATAAACCAAAAATCATTTTTGAAAATCGCAACTAGGGACGCCCTAGACTCAGAACTAAGAAGAATAATCTCAACACAGCCCATCCCAACAACGGTTTATACAGATGGACTCCAATATGCCAGGATGCAAGTGAAAATGTTAATAATGTGTACCATTGATATCAAGTGCAACAATTTATAGTATGGCATCAACTAGCATGGCAAAGTTCAAGGTATAACGCGCAATGCATAAGGTACACGTATGTGAAGCACATGCTACAATTCTCAAGATATGATTCAATATAACAGCAGACGTTCTAGATCATCATACATTCACTTGAAACACTAATCAACTTATTCAAATAAGTCATCATACAGAAACTCGGGACTCATGGAAAAGGGTGCTCGAATCACACTTAACAACTTTTAGGGCCAAAATCAAGTACTAAATTAATAAGGGCAACAAATTTTTGGGGCATCTAGACTTGGAATTAAGCTATGATTTCTATACACCATTTAGATAAAAATATATTCTACAAATCTCATGTTTAACACCAAGGACAAAACCTAAGGCAAAGGGGTGAACATTTCATTCTAAGCAAAAAGGGTTCAACATTTACTCCAGATTTTTACCAAAAACTAGCTTCTGTTGTTCTCTGTTTTGGGGTATCAAATGAAGTCCAAATAAGCCCATTTTTTATTATGTTCTATCTTAACAAGTCCCCTACAAGTTTCATGTTTTGAGCTAATAGTGGTTGTTTGAAACAAGTTAGACTCTTTGGCCATTTTAAAAAGTGGGTTCTGTCAGCCACCAAAACTCAGCAGAGTCGGTTTGGGACAGAGGGTTTAAAATGGATTTTGGGTACCATCTCGAGGCGTTAAGGTCTGATTTTTGGGTATAACATACATCAATACGTTAGCTACAATGTTCATGTAGATCACTTTTGTAATAGATCACTGAAAATAGGGGTTTTGGGCCATATGAAAATATGTGACAGAATGTTTCTTGGGGGCTGAATTTTAACAGAGAATTTCATAGAGGTTTTGACCTACCAAACCTCAATATTTTGTTCTCATTTTGGGTGGGTAGATGGATATACATGTTGGATACAACTTCCATGTTTTGACCAAGGTTCGGATCTCACTTTAAAATAGGGTTTCTAAGTCAGTAATGTTGGTAGGCCAGAATTTGACACACTTTGGTAAAATTCCAATATCTCGAGTTCTGGTTGTTAAAATGAGTTGAAACAAATTTTGGATGAAAGATAACACAAAAAGATAACTTTGTACATAAAAATCATGCTTAGATAAAGTTTCTACAGAGAGTTATGGTGTTTTAAATCTTAGGGCAGAAACATCAAAGTTCTAGAAAATCAAGCCTCTTAGGGTTTAGGTCTTCTACTTGTGTCATGCCATGTTTTTGTTCCATTTTCTTGCATACTTGTGATTATAACTTTAATATGAAGGCTCCAGCACACTTAGATGTCATAAATATCAAAGATAACAACATACAACAACATCTCATAACATTTACAAACATAACAGCCCCTAGGTTTCCAACTACAACGCCTTTTCGATTTGATTTCGGCTCTTGATTTTTGAGGGGCTTAAGGGGTGTGTTGGGGGGATGTTTTGAGGGATATTAGATACAATATTTAGAGATTTTACTTACATATTTGGGAGATCAAAAGATGGTGGAGGATGGATTAGGACATAGCTTTAAAACCATGGTCTCCAAAGACCCCACTTTTTGGGTCCTTCCTTCTTCTTCTTCTTTTTTCTTCTCTCAAACCTTCAAGAACACTCAACCCACTCTTTCTCTCTCTATATGTACGAAATTTTGAAGGGGAGAAGAGGTGTTTGGCTTGGTTTAAATAGGAGGAGGATAGGGAACACATGGGGAACAAGAAGTACACAAGGAAGCTTCCTTTTTCTTCATTCCATTAAATGTGATTTGAGTTGATTTGAATTGATTTGATTTTTTTGTGGGCTAAAATCAGATATGGGGAAGCTATATGTAGCTAGGGGGCTGATTGGGGGACAAAAAATCTGATTCCCATCAATCAGGGGGTTTGCCTCGGCTTTCGTGCCCCTATTGTGCAAGAAAATACATTAAAAGTTAATTTGATGTATCTTTTTGGTGTCATTTTTTATTGAGACTTATTATATTAATAAATTTATGATACGTATAGTATTTTCATGTATTATCATAAATTTCATAGCAATTGATTAAATAAATGTAGTCTTTTAAGTCAAATTAAGCTATTTTGGCAATATAGGATTTTTTGACTTATTTTGTTGTGTATGAACTTCAACAATAATTAGTTTGCTTTTGTTGACTTATAACACTACATTATTAGATATATTACTTGTTCAACAAGTTTGAGATCATCATAATACCTCATTTAATTCATTTCTCATCATTTAAAGCTAAAAAGAAGAAAATAAGTCACTTTTAGGCACATTTCCCAAGGTGGTCGACCACTAAGGGGAATTTTTGTCATTTTTTATGTTATTTTGTCTTTTACCACTTAATTGTACTTAAATCCTTAATTTAGTGTATCCATATGTCAAAATTTGAATTTTTAAGGCTTTTTGCTGTATTAGGGGCAAAATGGTCATTTTATCCTTTTGTGAGAATTTTTTTATTTTTAATTCATTATTTTATGATATTTACTTCATTTAGAATGTTAGGAGACTCTCTGGGTGTTAAGGTTTTGTTACCTGAGGTTTGGACCTTTTTAGGGTTTTCGGGCCGAACTTAGGGTTTACGATTCGAGTTAGGGTTTTGAACTTCTTCTATATTCTATGGCCTTGTGGACTATCCGCCACTAACATTAGGGTTTGGGTTGGTTCTTTACGCAGGTCGTTATCAATAGGGTTATTACAACTAGGGTCTATACCGGATCGTTACACTTATGATGATCCAATACTTGTTGGGCAAGTAATATACATAACAATATAATGTTATAAATTAACAAAAGTAAATAAATTATTATTAAAGGTCATACACAACAAAATAAGTCAAAAATTCATATATTACCAAAATAGCTTAATTTGACTTAAAAGCCTGCAACTATTTAATCAATTGTTATGAAAACTATCATAATACATGGAAATACTATATTTATCATAAACATACTAAAATAATAGGTCTCACTAGGAAAAGACACCAAAAAGATACATCAAATTAACTTTTAAAGTATTTTCTAGCACAAAAAGGCACGTAAACCATTGCAAAACCCCTTGATTGATGTGAGATCAGGTTTTGTCCCCCAAATAGCATCCTATCTGATGTATACGGCTCAAAACTTGCACCATGTGAACTCATATCAATTCAACCCATGTGAAGTGGAAGAGAAAAAGGAGAAAAATGACTTAAATGCTATTATGATGTTCCCTAGCATTCTCTATATAAATCAAGCCAAACACCCTCTTTCCCCCTTCATTATTTTCGTCCAAGAGAGGAGAGAGACCATATTTGAGTATTCTTGAGGTGTTCCACAAGTTTGAGAGAAATGAGGGAGAAGAAAAGAAGAAAGGAAGGAGAAATCAAGGAAATGACTTTTTCTAAAGCTAAGTCCTTTCATACTACCATTCTTTGATCCCTCAAACAAGTAAGTAAAACTTCTAAACCTAATGTTTAATATCTCTCAAAATATCTCCCAACACATCCCTTTAAACACTTTAACAATCGAGAATCGAAATCAAACCGAAAAGGCATTATAGTTGAAAATTTGGGGTTGTTGTGTTTCTGGAGCCTTGATATTAATGTCTAAAATACAAGCATGTAAAGAAATAGAAAAAAAAAACTTGACATAACATAAGTAGAAGACTGGGACTCTAAGAGACTTGATTTTTGAGAACATAGATGATTCTGTCCTGAACTTCGGAATGCCATAACTCAATGTAAAAAATCGATCTAAGCATGTTCTTTATGTCCAGATTTAGATTTTTGTGCTATTTTTCATCCAAAGTTAGTTTCAATTTATTTTCATAAGTAGAACTCGAAATATTGCAATTTTACCAAAGTATGTCTTTTTTCAACTAGTCAACAATACCGACTTGGAAAACCTAGTTTAAAATGAGATCCGAACTTTGGCCAAAATATAAAAGTTGTAGATAACATGTATATCCATCTACCCACCAAATATAAGCACAAATTATTGAGTTTTGACAGGTCAAAATCTCTTTGAAAGTCCCTATTGAGTCTCAGCCCTCAAGGGACACTTCTATCACATATTTTTATATAGCCCAAAACTCATATTTTTAGTGACCTATTCCAAACGTGATCTACATGAACATTATAGATAACATATTTAAGTAGTTTCTGCCCAGAAATCAGACCTTAAAGCCTCAGGATGATATCCCAAAACCATTTCAAACCCTCTGTTCAAAATAGGCTCTACTGAGTTTTGGTGGCTGACAGAATCTATTTTCTAAAATAGCCAAAAAGTCTAAATTGTTTCAAACAACTACCTTTAGATCTAAACATAAAACTTGTAGGGGACTTGTTGAAATAGAACATACTAAAAAATGGGCGCATTTGGACTTGATGTGATACCTCGAAACCAAGACCAACAGAAGCATATTTTTGGTAAAATCTTGAGAAAAGTGCTGAACTATTTTTGCTTAGGATGTTTTGTTCACCCTTTTGTCTTAGGTTTTGACCTTGGTGTTAAACATGAGAGTTGTAAGAAATATTTTTATCTAAATGGTGTTTAAAAATCATAACTTGATTCCAAATCTAGATATCCCAAAACCTTATCGGCCCTTTTAATTTAATACTAGATTTTGGCCTTAAAAGTTGTTAAGTGTATGTTTGAGTTCCCTTTACTATGAGATCCGAGTTTTTATATGATGATTGATTTGAATTAGTTGATTAGTATTTCTAAGTGAATATATGATGATTTAAAATTCATGCGATCATGTTGAATCATATCTTAAGAATTATAGCTTGTACTTCACATACTTGTACCTTATGCTTATGCGTTGTACCATGAATCTTGCCATGCTAGTTGATGCCATACTGTAGATGGTTGTATTTGAGATCCATACCATACATTATTGACATTGTCACTTGCATCCTGGCATATTGGAGTCTATTTGTGCAAACCGTTGTGGGGATGGGCTGTATTGAGATTGTCATTCTTGATTCTAAGTCTAAGGCGTCCCTGGTTGCCATTTTTGAAAATATTTTGGTTTATACACCTTGGGTGCATCCCCGGTGTTTGAAATAATTTTAGCTTATACACCCTGGGTGTGTCTCCGGTGTTTGAAATGGTTTACGGATATTGTTAGGCACCACGGGTTCGTCGCTAGCACTTTGGTATTGATGTCTCTTTGATTTCGTCGCTCCTTGAGTTATGGTTATATTATGGAAGTGGTGTCGACGTGGGTAAATTGGGTAATTCGGAGAAGAGCATAATTCGGCGAACCTAATTCCATTGTGGTGGTAATTTTGGAGAAGAGCCCAATTATGGCGGACCTAAACCCCATTACCGCGATGTTTTGAAGGGTAATCTCAAAGAAGAGCCTAATTCGGTGGACCTATTCCCACTATGGTGGTAATTCAGAGAAGATCCCAATTATAGTGGTCCTAAATTCCTCATCTTGGTACTATGTATAATGTGAAATGTCTCTTGAATTTTTTTGATTATCACTTAGACTTTGGGTTGACATCGGCGAAGGTATCACGAGTCTTAAGGTGGGATAAACTGCTTATTATATGTCTGATATGACTGATTGATTGATTATTGAATTTGTTGGCCTCAAGTATGGCACGGACCCCACGTCGTTGCCATTGAGTAAAACAGCTAAGGCATGAAGCCAAGGCGTGCGTTTATTATTCGTGACAAGGCATGATGATGGCTTTGGTGATCAAATACATGTGTAAGTCTACTATGGTGATTCCCGACATAAAATTCCTGTTATAATCTGGGTGCATGTTGGATTGGGCATCTGCATTACATACACGGCATCTCATATGCACATGTTTATTGGCTTATCTGCTATACTATCATAAATTTATATGTCTCATTGACTATAAATTGTACTGGGTGTTATATGGTATGTGTTGTGGAGAGTTTTGTTCCGTGAGATTAGTTAGAAGGTTTGAGTGTTTTGCTTCTAGGTCTTGGCTCATGGCATTCGTGCCACAGGTAAGGAGAAGTTCTTGAAGGAAGTCATCCTAGAGGAAGAAGAAGAGTTTGAAAAACAAGGTGAGTTCCAAGAGCACATGGATCCCGCTGATGCATATTGAGGAGTCGAGACCTTCGCTTTTGTTCTTATATTTAGTTTTTTCCGTACTTAGTGTGATTTTTGAAATTTCTTGGTAAAATTGTAATAGTTATGTATTTTTAAAAGGTTCAGAACTTCTTTATGATGTAATAACTAACGTATGTAAATATAAATAAATGGCTAGAATATCCCTTTATTTATATTTATGTATGTCCCGACATACCCAGATCATATAAGGTATGTTCTTATTGTTTAATACCTTAGTGAAAGTGCTATTTGATTCTAGAGCATCCCATTCCTTTATATCTTTAGCCTGCATGAAATCTTTGCTCTTGGAACCTGAGGCCCTAAACCAAACCCTAAGCGTTATTACACCCTTAGGAAGTCTAGCACGAGTAGATTTCGTTTGTAGAGCGTGTACGTTGCGAGTAATTGATACCCTTGTGACTTGCGACTTACGAGTAATGGACTTTAACGGGTACGATGTGATTCTTGGAATGGATTAGCTCTCTAGACATGTGCTATCATGGATTGCCGATAGAAGAAAATATGGGCACAAGTAGAGGATGGCACTACCGTGCGAATTCAAGGAGAACGATGCAAAACCTTAACCCCGAGTAGTGCAAAAGAGCGCGAATCGAATAACTTTGTAGGAAGATTAACCTGCCTGCTTGCTAGTATAAACGTCTCATCAACCCCTGAGTTACCATGAGTCATGTGTGAATATGAAGATGTATTCCCGGAAGAACTACCTGGATTATCCCCACACTGTGAGGTCAAGTTTTCAATAGAGCTCCAACTGAAACTACACCGATTTCGATCGCAGCACACCGGATGGCTCCCGCCAAGCTAAGAGAGTTAAAGGATCAACTTCAAGAATTTCTCAGTAAGGGTTTTATCTGTCTAAGTACATTGTCGTAGGGAGCACTGGCATTATTTACCAAGAAGAAGGATGGAACCTTATGTCTTTACATCGGCTACCGTCAGTTGAATAAAGTAACGATCAAGAATCGATACCCTTTACCCCACATAAACGATCTCTTTGACCAGCTTCGAGGGTCAGCCTATTTCTCAAAGATCGATCTACGCTCAGGCTATCACCAACTCCGAGTTAAAGAGAAATATATTCCAAAGATAGCCTTTAGAACGCGATATGGACACTATGAGTTCGTGGAGATGCCTTTTGGATTGACGAATGCCCCAAGAATTTTCATGAGTTTGATGAACAGATTTTTTTATCCCTACCTCGACCAGTTTGTAGTAGTTTTTATAGACGACATCTTGGTATATTCAAGAATTGAGGAAGAACATGAGCAGCATTTAAGGATTATTTTACAGAAGCTAAGGGATTCACAACTCTATGCAAAGGCAAGCAAGTGCGAATTTTGGTTACATGAAGTGAAGTTTCTAAGACACGTGATTTCCAAAGAAGGGATAGCTTAGATCAAGCCAAAGTGGAAGCCATTTTGGATTGGAAGCCACCCGAGAACGTCTTTGAAATTCGTAATTTTCTGGGACTAGTTGGATATTATCGAAGGTTTATCTAAGATTTCTCTAAACTGGCGTGGCCAATGACAAGATTAACACATAAGAGAGTGAAGTTTAAATGGACTAATAAATGTGAGATGGCTTTTCAAGAGCTTAAGAAAAGATTGACTAGCGCTTCTATCCTAATCATACCTGAAAGAGAGGTTGGATATACAGTGTATTACGACGCGTCTAAGGAAGGCTTAGGATACGTGTGATGCAAAACGATAAGGTAGTAGCCTATGGATCAAGATAGTTAAAACCTCACGAGCAGAACTATCCTACTCATGACCTAGAGCTTGCAACCGTGGTATTCACACTAAAGTTATGAAGGCACTATCTTTATGGAGAACAGTTCAAACTATTCTCGAACCGCAAAAGTCTGAAGTACCTATTCACCCAGAAGGACCTCAACATGAGACAACGTCGATGGATGGAATACCTGGAGGACTATCAGTTCACTTTAGACTATCACCCGGGTAAAGCGAATGTGGTGGTTAACGCCCTTAGTCAGAGGATAAAGAGCACGTTGGCTGGTATAACGGTAAGGGAATGGAACATGATGGGAATACTCAACGAATATCGACTCCAACCATCAGAATCAGGAGATGGAAACTATTTTTATCTAACCGTGGCAACGACAAATCTTTGTCAGCAAATCATGAATGCCCAAAAGTATGACCAAGAATCTGAATTTATTCAAAAGCGTCTTATCACGAAGGAATAGAAACCAGGTTGGGTAGTCAACAAACACGAACATCTGACATACCTAGGTAGGCTTTTCGAACCGAAGGTCGACGATCTAAGGAGAGACATCCTGAAGGAGCATCATTAGTCACTCTTTGCGGTCCACCTCAGAGGAACAAAGATGTACCAAGATTTGAAGAGGTACTATTGGTGGAATGGCATGAAAAAGGATGTAACAAACTTCGTAGCCAAATGCCTTACATGTTAGCAAGTGAAGGCCGAGCACTAAAGACCAGGAGGAACCCTTCAACCCCTGGAGATACCTCAATAGAAATGGGACCACATCACTATGGACTTTGTCTCTGGACTATCAAGGTCACCAGTAGGACACAACTCTATCTGGATAATCGTGGATCGTCTCACCAAGTCAGCACATTTCCTACCTGTTCAGATGATCGAAAAATTAGAAAACCTTAGTCAAAAATATGTTTGGGAAATCGTTCGTCTTCATAGAGTTTCGTTATCTATCGTATCAAATCGAGACCCACGTTTCACCTCGCGATTCTGGTAAAGCCTACAAGCTGCTTTAGAAACGGAGCTTTGTTTCAGCACGGCTTTTTATTCACAAACTGACAGACAATCTGAACACACAATTAAAACTCTAGAAGACATGCTTCGAGCTTGCGTCATGGATTTCAAGGGACATTGAGAAAAGTACCTACCGTCGGTCGAGTTCGCTTACAACAACAGCTACCAGTTCAGTATTGGCATGCCACCCTATGAAGCTCTTTACAGAAGACCGTGCCGTTCACCAATTTGTTGGACTGAAGTAGGAGAGAATGCACTTTTTGGACCAGATCTTATATAAGAGACAACCAAGAAGATTCGACTGATTCAGCAACGATTAGCTACCACTCAGAGCCGACTCTCCTCACCTCCGAGTGTGGACCCCTATCGTCTCGCATGACACATAGACGGGGACGTGCAACCCTAAAGGGTTGAATTGTGATATCCTGGTATCCTACATCAGAAAGAGAGAGGGAGTTCTTGGACTATAAAAGAAAAATCTTGTACCCTTATATTCAACGAGATCTTTTCTCAAGTGGAAGAGACCCTAGCAGAACTCCATAGTTAAGCGTGCTTATGCTGGAGCAATGTAAAGATGGGTGACCCCCTGAGAAGAACAAAATCATGAGGGTTTTTACCCAAAGCAGACAATATCGTTGCCAGGTAAAGGGTCGGGGTGTTACACGCCAACCGATTTACAATACACGTTTCCAACACTAAAAACATGTAAATATACATGGTCCAAAAAGAAACAAAAAGGAAGATTACAAATCTTCTGCCCCTCCGGCACTTCCAAATCAACATGCGTGATTGGTACCTAAAAAAATATTTCAAATCCCACACCGTGAGCCAAAGTTCAGTAGAAACTAGACAAACATGAAATAGAAGTTGCATGAGTTTTTGGGCTTAAAGCGTGTTTGGTGGGTTTTAATTGGATGAAAGGGTTTTCAAAGGTGTTTTTCGATTTCTTACATGTTGTTGGACTTGTGTATGTCCGTGAATTTCATAATATGTAAGTTCAGTTGTTTTGATTCGGGTTTATACATGTTTTTTGGTAGGTTTTTCTTAGTAGCGCTAGGGTTTAACGAAGTTCAGTCGACTGAAGTATGGGATTCAGTCGACTGAATGGACAGTAGCTGAGTTAAGTCGACTGAAGCTATGGGTTTAGTCGACTGACTTGAGACACTGGAAAATTCGTGAAATTTCAGTAGTTTTTCAGTCGACTGGATGGGGGTGCCCAATCGACTGATGTTATGTTTGGGGTTATTTTGTTGTTTTGATGGGTCGAATGGTGGCCGTGGGAGTTTGATTGTGTTTTGTTGTCATCCTCGAGGGTGGCGTGGGTTAGTTTATCATGGTGTTTAGGCATCGTTGGGTTCGGGGCGTGCTTGGGTCCGAAGTTCTTTCCAAAAAGGGAATTTTTGGGAAAAGCCGGTGTTTTATGCAAACGTTTATGAAAACTGTTTTGTGGTAGGTTCGGGGTTAGCCTTTTGGTAAGTCTTATTCTGTAAGTTGTTGATCGTGTCGGGTGTGAGGCATGTAATGTTGTGATGGGTTATGTGGCATCGTTATGTGAAACGTAGTGTTTATACGTGATTTTCTATATTTAAAACTCTAGTTTTATTTATGCATGTTGTAGGATGGATATGTGGTCTTGATGTATTTAATGCTCTAGTTTTATTTATGCATATGTTGCATGAGTTGCATGAGTAGCGTGGGTCACGTGTGTATCATGTGACGTGATTTTGTAAGACGTGGCGTGGGTGATATTTGTTAACTCTGATTAACAATGCATAATCAGGGGGTGTATATTAGTTCTATGGTGAAAACTCATGAAGATATTTTGAGCATTAAAACTATGGTTTTAAAGATACATAGTGAGGGTGTATATAGTCCTACGATGAAAACCAGTGAAGATACATAGTGAGGACGTATATGGTCCTACGGTGAAAATCCGTGAAGATACATGTATTGCGTGTGTTACGTACGTTAACTCTGGTTAACGATCTGATATATGTTAACTCTAGTTAATAATGCATTAGTGGGGTGTACAGTGGTCCTTCGGTGAAAATCTGAAAAGTTGCATGCGTTGCGTTGTGTGGATGGCATGTGTTCCGTGATGAGAGTTGCATGTGTTGCGTTATATGGGAGTGATATTTGTTGCGTATGAATCATCATATATTTGATAGAGCTGTTGCATCATCATGGATTTGATAGAACTATTGCTGGGGCTTGGGAGAGTCGGTGTGTATATCTGTATTGCATGTGGGAATCGTGGGAGTCGGGGCTCGTAAGAGTCTCTAAGGGAATACGGTAGAAGATCTGACTGGAGCTTCCACTCGGAATCAAATCGTAGTTGAAGAACAGATCGACAAAAGGTATTCATCTAAATTAACTTTGGTTGCACGGGTTTTTATTTTGATCGTTCTTCGTCAAAAGTTTTATCTGGAGCTCGTTTCGGCGTTTACCTGTTCAGTTAATTTTTTACTAAAAATCGTTTGTAAAAATAATGATCTTAACAGTTTTGCCTCCAACAAATTGGTATTAGAGCTATTTTATTTTTTGTTTACGGTTATCGGGGTCAGGTAATTTTAGAACTGTTGCTAACTTTATTTTGCAGGCGTTCTAAATTCCAGTTTTATGATCATCATTTATTTTCATGTTTGATTGAATGCGTGGATGATGATTAATTATTTATTTTTTTATTCACGGGGGTTGACCGTGATAGATTAATTTTTAGATCGAATGTGAGCATACGGGACATAAGTTTCGATGTAAAATATTTTATATTTTTTTTAGTTTTTTTTTCTAATTTTTTAGAAAGAAAAAGAAAATATAAGAACAGATATAGAAAAACAAAGATGGCAGCAACCGGCTTTGGTAGGCGGCAGCAACTGGCGGTGGTTGGCGGCGGCGGATTGTTTTTTTTTTTGCTTCGTAGTTTTTTTTACTCTAGTATTTTTAGTATTATTTTTATCTGGATAATAAAAATAATAAAAAAATCCAAAACCGCAGCAAACCAGTCCCGCCGTAGCAGCAAAAAGCCTGTAGAACAGTAGTGGCACAGTCCAAACAGTGCCTAAAGTGGTGCCATCCCAAACAGTCCAAACAGTATCCCAAGCATCAGCACAGGCGCAAGGCACAACTAAACAACCGGCGGTTTCCCTGTTTTGTTTTTCCAAAAAGCTGTTTTCCAAACACAGTGCAAACAGCGCCGGTTTCCTAGCAACAGAACATTGTTTTCATGCAAATTTCCAAAAGCCTGTAGCGCAAGCTTTGCAGCAGTTTTCATCCACAAAGCAAGCGGTTTTGCTTCAGTGTGTTTGAGAGGAAAAAAAAAAAAAGGATTCAAACAGTGTAACAGGCGCTGTTTTTTAATCAAAACAAAAGCGTCGATTTTCCAAGCAGTGCAAAAGGCGCAACACTGTTTCAATGCAAGGAGCAGCAGGTTCCCAATAGTGTACAGCACCGGCTTCTTCTCAAAAAGAAGCAGTTTTTTTTTTCTCCTCCAAAACAGCACCAAACGTGGAGCAATTCCAGGCTGTTTTCTGTGGCAACTAAGGCTGTTTTGGTTGGCTTAATATTCCAAATAAAGATTGATCGAGAAATCCTGATTCAATCAGGATACAGGAAGTTAATACATGATTGAATCATTCAAGCTTAACTTTATAATAAGAGACTGAAACTCTTTAGAGTTTCAGATGGATCATAAAATTGAGATATTTATCTTGTATTTAATTTTTTTTATTAACAGCGTGGATGATATATATTGGTTTTATTTATTCTATTAATTTAATTAATTCAAAAATTCGGTTTTAATTAAAATATTTTGTAATAAAAAATAAAATAAAATATTTTTAATTAATTTTAATTAAATAAAAAAACTTTAGATATTTTATTTTTTTTACAAAATATCACGTTTAAGATGATTGTTTTATAAAATTGGATATCTTAAAAAAACGTAGAAATTAATTCCGGATCTTGAATTAATTAATGGAAAGATATTTAATCGAAAAAAATTATTATTTTTAAAAAAATGTGGGATGATAAATAAAATAAATAAATGTCTTTAATCACTAACTTAGCTGAAAAGCTAAAGAAAAAACTGTGCATTTATTAAATTTTATTTGTTACGCATTTAAACACGAAAAGATGGTTTGATAAATTAGAATATTTGAAATCGTGTACACAGAAAGATATTTGATTCTTTCAGATCATGTGATTTTTGAAATTAATAAATTTATTTTAATTAAATGAATTTTTATAACCCTAAAAAATATTTTAAAAATCTAAGTGGGAGAACAAATTTATTCACAGATAAATCCCGTAGTCTCCATCACCAATTTGTAGATGATGCAATTAAACCCTGCATGTCGACAGTAAGGCCTTCCTCCCCAACGAACAGATTAATTGCAGTATCGCCAGTACAAACCTCCTTTAGGGATAATTCTGGATAATTGTTAGTGTGGATCGCTTCTCCAACTAAAGAGTTCATTGCAAAGCGATTAATTTGATATTAGGTGATGGTTAACACTTAACTGTATATAATAGTATTCTCTCCAACTGAGTCACTGCTATTATATATTGGACCAAAACTATGTCAGCTATTTAATTTTACTTGGTATACTTAGTTGCCTGGATAGTAAAATTAAAAGGAATTGGCCTATCGGTCTTATGAAGGTAGACGTCCTTCCAACGAGGCATGCTATTCTCATGTTACCAGGCTGCTGGCGAATTAATCTTAAAATAGTAGAGGGAACCAAATTAAAATAAATTTAAAATTTTGCTCATCATAATTAACGGTATATTAATTATGTGATTCTCAATATTAAAATGAATTTCAACTCACTCGCTTCAATACTCAAAGAAAACAAACTTACTGGACTAAATTTTGTTGACTGGAAATGTAACTTGGATCTAACTTTAATTACAAATGGTATTCCTTCAATACTAAGAAATGTGTTTGTTTCTAAAAAAAGGTTCTTCCTCTGGGCCGAAAGGTATGAAGAAGAAAAAGGTTCAAAAATAGGGTGACGCTATTTCCAGGGTAGTTAGTGGGCTACGGACTAGTGTGAAAAAGTCGAAAGACAGATGTTTTTACTGCAACCAGACCCGGCACTGGAAAAAGTTATGTCCAGTATTTCTCAGAAGGTAGAACAAACAAGATAATTTATGTTCACTAGTTGTGGAAACATGTTTAGCAATGTTATCTACTGGTACCTAGTGTGTAAATACGAGAGCCACTAATTATGTCTGCAATTTATTGCAGGGGTTCCAAGAAACCCAACAACTTAGTGATGGGGAGATTTTTCTGCATATGGGCAATAATACAAAGGTAACAGTAGTTGCAGTAGAAGATGCCATTCTCAGATTTAGTAGAAATCGGGTTTTAATATTGAGAGATTATCTTTATGTACTTGCCATTAAAAGGAAGTTAGTTTTCGTTTCTAGATTGGCTAAATACGGATATTTAATTTATTTTAATAATTCTGTAGTTATTAAGGACAATAAAATGGTTATATGTTCTGGTACATTGGTGGATGATCTTTATATTATTACTCAAATCTCTCCTACACTACAACTAATTGAAACGAATAATACATCTATATTACCATATGAGAGAAAGTTTCCTTCTTTAATGAACCAAACGTTTCTTTGGCACTTACGTTTAGGTCATATTAATCTAAAAAGGATAAACAGACTGGTAGCAGATGGACCTTTGAGTTCATTAGAAGTGGAGGTACTTCTAGTCTATGAATTTTGCTTAGAGGGCAAGATGACCAAGAGACACTTTTTAGCAAAAGGCTATAGAGTTAAAGAACCGTTAGAGCTGGTTCATTATGATGTATGTGGTCCTATGACCATCTGGGCAAGAGGTGGCTTTGAGTACTTCATCAGTTTCATTGATGACTACTCAAGGTATGGATATATTTACCTGATGCACCGTAAGTCTGAATGCTTTGAGAAATTCAAACAATTCAAGGCGGAGACGAAGAAGCATCTGGGTAAAAATATCAAATCACTACGATCCGACCGTGGTGGAGAATACCTCTTTGGAGAGTTTAAGGACTACTTATCATCAAAGGGGATTACGTCCCAATTGACTGCACCTGGCATTCCACAACAGAATGGTGTAGCAAAAAGAAGGAATATGACTCTTATAGAGATCGTAAGGTCAATGATGAGTTATTCAGGTTTACCACATTCATTTTGGGGACCCACTTTAGATACAGCGGCTTACATTCTGAACATGCTACTTCTAAGTTAGTATCTTCTACTCCCAGAGAATTGTGAACCGGGAGTAAGCTCAGTGTGAAACACATTCGGATTTGTGGGTATCCAGCACATCTGCTGAAAGAGAACGCAGGTCAGTTGGAACCGAGAACAAATGTCTATTTCTTTGTGGGGTATCGCAAGGGAACGAAAGGAGGTCTATTTTATAATTCTAAGGATCAGAAGGTCATTGTTAGCACCAATGCTCGATTCTTGAAAGAGGATTATATTATGGATCACAGGCCTAAAAGAAAAGTTGTTCTAGAAGAACTGAGAGAAAAAATCAATAGAACGGAAGAGAAACCACAAGTCACTGATATTCTATTACCTCGTCATAGTGGGAGGATTATTGGGACAGGTGCAAATCAAGAACAAGGTGCTGATGCACAGGGTTCAAATTCTGCACAGCCTGTTACTGCTAGTACATAAACACAGGTAGTGTCTCGTCGTAGTGGGAGGGTTATTCATCAACCTGATCGGTATATGTTCTTGGGAGAGTCGTATAACAAGATCCTAGCAGAACTGGATACCAAGCCCTGTAACTACAATGAAGCACTAAAAGACAAAGATGTAGATCTTTAGTAAAATGCTATGAATTCAGAGATGGAATCTATGTATTCCAATCAGGTTTGAAAACTTGTAGAACCACCTGAAGGGATAAAACCCATTAGATACAAGTGGATCTACAAGAGGAAGAGATGAGTAGATGGGAAAGTTGAAACTTTCAAAGCAAGGCTTGTTGCCAAAGGGTTCACTCAGAAAAAATGGATCGACTATGAGGAAACCTTTCGCCGATAGCCATGTTTAAGTCTATCCAAATTCTCTTATCCATTGTCGCACATTTCGATTACGAAATCTAGCAAATGGACGTCAAGGCAGCTTTTCTTAATGAAAGTCTTGACGAGTGTATCTATATGATACAACCAGACGGATCCTTTGGCCATGAGCACATGCTGTGCAGGCTTAAGAGATCTATTTATGGACTTAAGCAGGCATCGAGATCTTGGAACACTCGGTTTGATCAAGCTATAAAGTCTTATGGTTTTGATTAAAGTCCAGATGAGTCCTGTGTGTACAAGAAGCGTGACGGAAGTGTGATGATCTTTCAAGTACTTTATGTAGACGATATCTTGCTCATCGAAAATGATGTAGGGGCATTATCTACGGTTAAAGTATGATTATCTGGGCAGTTTGATAAGAAAGACATAGGAGAAGCCAGTCACATCTTTGGGATCAAGCTTGTGCGAGATCGAAAATAAAAGATGTTGGGCTTATCACAAGCAAAGTATATCGATGATATCCTTGCTTGTTTTAGCATGCAGGATTTCAAGAAAGGGTTTCTCCCTTTCAGGCATGGAATCACTCTATCCAAGAATCAGTGTCCTAAGACACCTGATGAGATAGAGAAGATGAAAGCGGTTCCTTATGCTTCGACAGTAGGAAGCCTCCTATATGCTATGCTTTGCATTAGACCCGACATCTGCTTTGTCGTTGGCATGATTAGCATATATCAGTCTAACCCAGGACAGGAGCATTGGATTACGATAAAGAATATAATCAAGTACCTAAAAGGGACTAAAGATTATAAGTTGGTTTACTAGGAACTTATTGATGGATCTAGAGGTGGTATCTTCAGTTTTGTCGGCTATTACACTTTACTGTGACAATAGCGGAGCGGTTGCAAACTCGAATGATCCAGGGTCCATAAGAAAGGCAAGCACATTGAGCGTAAGTATCACCTGATACGAGATATTGTACAGAGAGGTGATGTTGTTGTGACCAAGATTGGATAAGGAGACAACCTTGAAGATTTTTTTACAAAGAGCTTACTGGTTAAGACTTTTGATAGTCATGTAGAGGGCATGGGAGTCAGATGTATGACAGCATGATTTTGAGTATAAGTGGGAGATTGTTAGGGTTGGTATACTGAAAACCATATTTTTAGTATTTAATTTTATTTTAATAAAATTAATTTTCTATTTTATGAGAATCTTTTTGAGCAATATATACATATCATTTCTTTATTATGCATGGATGCCTAATATTATGTATAGTATTTAATTTGGTGTGTCGAGTACGGCTTGCACACAGAATATCAAATTTTAGGTTCTTGCAGAATATAAGTTTTATATTTACAGTTTAGATGGAAATGGACATACCATCGGTACGACTGTAGCACAGAGTTTTAGTAAGCCTATCTTAGTTACGGGAAACAGATAATAGCGATGTCTATTGTTCCAACTCTCTGTGCTATTACACTTTGTGTGTATTAAACAGGACATTTGGGGTAATTAATTTTATACTGATTATATAAATTAATTCACACCCCAAGATTATTACGAATAATGCTTATCTTCTTAATCTTGAAATAATTATTAATTTGCATATATTTAATATTCGTTATTTTGATTCATTAGAGGGTGCGATCTTATATGGGTCTATATTTTCGGTGAGTTGGATAACTGTATTATTTATATGAAAAATATTAATTATTAACAGAATCCACGTCCCGAATGATCGGGATTGACGATACACCCTTAAGGATGCTTATAAGTTTTGATCGGATCAAACCATGTAGGTGGATTTAATTATTCGGCGGTCAGATAAGTTAAGAAGAAGGATTTAAGGAATATCAAGATACCGATTAAATTAAATTATCAGTAATTAAATTTAATTTGCGGGTATCAAGAATCTTAACGTAGGGAGAAATGGTAAGTATCTAATAACAGGAGCTCAATGCAAGAAGGTCTTGAGATTATGGGTCAAAGTGAAATTATAGTTCTTTAGTGGTATGAACTGTAATTCAGTACTTTATCAAAATTGTAAAAACCGCTGCGTCTTTCCATAATTGTAGAAACCGCTAGTAAGTATCTATGTTCCACTGGAAGTCTTACTCATAATTACTCCCAATGTCCCTACTGTAGCCCTATATATATGCGGGTAGGTTGAACCAGTTTATTATTATTAATATATCATATTTTATCTCTCAAGACTAAATATATCGGGATTCTGCCGGTACGAGTTCTCGATAGTCCGTAGCCCACACTACGTTCGAAGATCGCATAAGGGAATACGGTAGAAGATCTGATTGGAACTTCAACTCGAAATCAAATCGTAGTTGAAGAACAGATCGACAAAAGGTATTCATCTAAATTAAATTTGGTTGCACGGGTTTTTATTTTGATCGTTCTTCGTCAAAAGTTTTATCTGGAGCTTGTTTCGACGTTTGTCCGTCCAGTTAATTTTTTTACCGAAAATCGTTTGCAAAAATAATGATCTTGGCAGTTTTACCTCCAACAAATCAAACCAAAATGATTCCCAACACCAGAACCAAAACCACTCGACGACGCCTGTGGTGAACCAACTCCTAGCCGTTCCTGGTATCTGCAACCACAGAGGTTACAGGAAAGTGCACTTAGCATTTTCATGAACAGAAAAGATAGTTACTTAGTTAAGGATAACTGAAAACTCTTTCTATAAATAGTTCATCACATTTTCGACGAAAAATATAGAAATTAATGCATTAGCTTGAACATCAAAATATCACAGAATATACAGAACCTTCTTTGTATTGCAAATAGAAATATGTTCCTGGCTTAACCGCCATAAATCTAAAATGCATGACTACTTTTTCAAATCTAGACTCAAACCTCAACAATGTCCAAGTAGTCGTCAACCTCACGCTCGGGAGTTCCGACAGTATTGTAATCTCAATTCGCAATGCACGGATAGCAACGTGATAAAATAAGGGCCACTCTCTACCAAGCACGAGTGGTTTATTCTAAAACCTGGGACTCAGCCTAAAAGCCTTTAAGACAAAAACCCCTGCTCAACGAGAAACCTCCCTCATAGAGACAAACAACACCCATAGTTGGGTAACCTCTCTCATAACGGGATATAAAAGGGCCGAAAACCCTTGTAACTTGGCACTTTGGAACAACCACACAACATTAACCATACTTTCATAGTAACATCATGCTAGCTCAAAATATCATGGATAGCACACTTGAATTAAAAATATCATGACTTTTGAAAACAACAGGTTCATGCGATCGTCAAACTGGTCATAATTCAAAACATATGCTTTAAAGCATTTTCATGCATCATTTACATAAATTTAAGTTCAAGATAATGGCTAAGTACTTTCACCTTATCTTATATGCATACAAATCGAGTCTTTGTCAACGAGCTAACCTTGCTCCTCGGGTAACAAAACTTTCATGAAGTACTAAAACGATTCTGACCATTGAATATTTTCTTAATTTTTAGGGACCATAGTTACTTTCTTTTTTGGTTAAAGAGGTACTACGCACTAACCCAATCCTTCACCTGTTTAAGAATTTAACTTAATCATTTATTACTTTCTCCCAATCAGTAAAATCTAAAGTACCATAGCATCTTGAGGTATTGAGACTTAGAATTGGATTATGATTTTTGGTGATAATTTAGATGTAACGACCCAGGAAAGACTCTAGTTGTAATAACTCAGTTGATAACGACCCATGTAAAGACCCAGCCCAAACCCTGAGAGTTAGTGAAGGATAGTCCACAAGGCCATAGAACCCGAAAGAGATTTAAAATCCTAACTCGAATCGAAAACCTTAAGTTTGACCCAGAAACCCTAAAAAGGTCGAACACACAGGCAATAAAATCCTAGCACTCGAAGAGTCTCCTAACATTCTAAATGAAGTAAATATCATAAAATAAGGAATTAAAAATCAAAAATTCTCATAAATATGGTAAAATGACCGTTTTGCCCCAAGTACAGCAAAAAATCTTAAAAACTCAAATTTTGACACATAGATACCCTAAATCAATGATTTAAGTACAATTAAGTAGCAAAGGACAAAATAACATCAAAAATGCCAAAAATGCACCTTAGTGGCCGACCACCTTGGGATATGTGCCAAAAAGTGGCTTATTTTCTTCTTTTTAGCTTTAATTGATGAGAAATGCATTAAATGAAGCATTTTGATGATTCCAAACTTGTTGGACAAGTAATATATCTAATAATGGAGTGTTATAAGTCAACAAAATAAAACAAATTATTATTGAAGTTCATACACAACAAAATAAGTCAAAAAGTCCTATATTGTCAAAATAGCTTAATTTGACTTAAAAAACTACATCTATTTAATCAATTTCTATGAAAACTATGATTATATACGAAAATAATATATTTCTCATAAACACACAAAAATAATAAGTCTCAGTTGAAAATGACACCAAAAAGATACATCAAATTAACTTTTAATGTATTTTTTACACAATATGGGCACACGAACTGAGGCAAACCCCTGATTGTTGGGAATCAGATTTTTTGTCCCCCGATCAGTCCCCTAGATACATCTAGCTTCCCCATATCTGATTTTAGCCCACAAAAAAATCAAATCAATTCAAATCAAACTCAAATCACATTAATGGAATGAAGAAAAATGAAGCTTCCTATGTACTTCTTGTCCCCCATGTGTTCCCTATTCTCCTCCTATTTAAACCAAGCCAAACACCACTCTCTCCCCTTTAAAATTTCGTGCATATAGAGAGAGAAAGAGTGGGTTGAGTGTTCTTTAGGGTTTGAGAAAAGAAAGAAAAAGAACAAGAAGGAGGGATCCAAAAAGTAGGGTCTTTGGAGACTATGGTTTTAAAGCTAAGTCCTAATCCATCATCCACCATCTTTTGATCTCCAAAACATGTAAGTTAAACCTATAAACCTTGTATCTAATATCCCTCAAAACATTCCCCCAACACATCCCTTAAGCCCCTCAAAAATCAAGAACCGAAATCAAACCGAAAGGGCGTTGTAGTTGGAAACCTAGGGGCTGTTTTGTTTGTGAATGTTATGAGATATTGTTGTATGTTATTATCTTTGATATTTATGACATCTAAGTGCGCTGGAGTCTTGATATTGAAGTTTGAAATACAAGCATGCAAGGAAATAGAACCAAAACTTGACATAACATAAGTAGAGGACCTAAACCCTAAGAGGCTTGATTTTCTAGAACTTTGATGTTTCTTTCCTGAAATTTGAAATGCCATAACTCTCTGTAGAAAATTGATCTAAGAATGATTTTTGTGTCCAGAGTTAGATTATTTTGTTACCTTGCATTCCAAGTTGGTTTCAACTCATTTCCATAACTAGAACTCAAAATATTGTAATTTTATCAAAGTGTGTCATTTTCTGACCAGTCAACACGACTGACTTGGAGACCCTAGTTTAGAATGAGATCCGAACTTTGGTGAAAATATGAAAGTTGTAGATAACATGTATATAAATATACCCACCGAAAAGGAGAACAAAATATGGAGGTTTGATAGGTCAAAATCCCCTTGAAAATCTTTGTTGATTTTCAGTCCCCGAGAAACATTCTGTCACATATTTTCATGTAACCCAAAACACCTATTTTTAGTGATCTATTTCAAAAGTGATCTGCATGAAAATGGTAGCTGACATATTGAAGTAGTTTATACCCGAAAATGAGAGCTTAAATCCACTGGATGACATCCCAAAACCGTTTCAAACCCTCTGTAAAAAATTGGCTCTGTTGACTTTTGGCGGCTGACAGAACCTACTTTTTAAATTGACCAAAAAGTCTAACTTGTTTCCAACAACTAGCCTTAGCTCCAAACATGAAACTTGTAGGGGACTTGTTACAATAGAACATACTAAAAGATGGGCTCATTTGGACTTCATTGGATACCTCAAAACGGAGAGAAACATAAGCATAATTTTGGATAAAATCTGGGATAAGTGTTGAACCATTTTTGCTTAGGGTGAAATGTTCAACCATTTGTCTTAGAATTTGGCCTTGGTGTTAAACATGAGAGTTGTAGGAAATATTTTTTTTATCTAAATGGTGTTTAAAAATCATAGCTTAATTCCATGTCTACATACCCCAAAACTTTGTCGCCCCTTTTAATTTAATACTTGGTTTTAGCCTTAAAAATTGATAAGTGTGGTTTGAACACCCTTTGTTATGAGACCCGAGTTCTTGCATGATGACTTATTTGAATTAGTTGCTTAGTGCTTTTAAGAGAACATGTGATGATTTAGAACCCATGTTATCCTATTTGAATCATATCTTGAAAATTGTAGCTTGTGTTTTACATACTTGTACCTTATGCTTTGCACGCTGTACCATAAATCTTGCCATGTTAATGCGATGCTATAAATTGTTGTACTTGAGATCCATATTTCATGTAATGGGCATTGTCACTTGCATCTTGTCATATTAGAGTCCATCTGTGTTAACCGTTGTGGGGGGTGTTGACAATGAACCATGTGCGTCTTGAGCCGTGTTACGTCCAGAGCCGTGTCACGTCTTGAGCCGAACTACCATTGTATGCCGTAGTGATCAGAAATACTGATGTACGGGAACCTAACATACAGGAACGTAATGGTACCATTCAGATTGTTGTGTCAAGTATGGATAGCTTTGGGCCATGTATGTCCTGAGCTGTGTTACATCCTGAGTCGTATCACGTCTTGAGCCGTATCACGTCTTGAGCCGAACTACCGCTATATGTCGTACTGATCGAGAACGTTGATGTACGGAAACCTAACGTACGGGAACATAATGGTTCCATTCAGATTATTACATTGGATATGTTAATTTTAGGCCATATATGTTCTGAGCCGTGTTACGTCCTAAGTCGTATCACGTCTTGAGTCGAACTGCCGTTATATGCCGTAGTGATCGGGAACGTTGATGTACGGGAACCTAACATACGGGAGCATAATGGTGCCACTCAGAATTCGATTGGTTGATTTATAATCAAGATGGGTTATGTTGAGTTGTCTTTCATAATTCTAAGTTTAGGGCGTCCCTGGTTGCCATTTTTTAAAAATATTTTGGGATGTGTTCCCCTTGTACACCCTGGGTGCATCTCCGGTGTTTGAAATGATTTTATGGATATTGTTGGGCACCATGGGTTCGTCACTAGCATTCTGGTTTCAATAGTCTGGATTTTTGGGTAAGTTGGAGAGAGCCTAATTCGGCTAACCTAATCCCACTACGGTGGTAATTCGGAGATAGCCCAATTATGGTTGTCCTAAACCCCTTCTTTTGGTACTCTGGTGTTTTTCGGCGTGGAATTCTTGTAATTATCTGGTGCATTTTGAGTTGGGCATCTGCATTTCATATACGACACCTCATATACGCCTGTTTATTTACTTGTCTGCTATCCTGTCATAAATTTGTCTATCTCCTTGACTATAAACTGTACTACGTGTTATATGGTATAAATTGCCGTGAATTTTGTGCTGTGAGATTAGTTAGAAGGTTTGAGTGTTTTGCTTCTAGGTCTTGGCTCATGGCATTCGTGCCATAGGTGAGGAGGAGTTCTTGGAGGAAGTGAACCCCGAGGGAGAAGAAGAGTTGAAAGAATAAGGTGAATTCCAAGAGTACATGGATCCAGCTGATGCATTCTGAGGAGTTGAAGCTTCTACTTTCGTTTTTATATTCAGATTTCTTGTATTTAGTGTAATTGTTGAAATTTCTTGGTGGAACTGTAATACTTATGTACTTTTGAAAGATTTAGAATTCACTTATGATATAATAACTAACGTATGTAAATATGAATGAATGGTTAGAATATCCATTTATTTATATTTATATATGTCTCGACGTGCCCGGAGGACAGGGCGTCACATTAGATTAAAATATTTTTTACAACTTTTATGTTCAACACCAAAGCCAAAACCTAAGGCAAATGGGTGAAAAACTTGACGGAAACGAAAATGGTTCAGCACTTGCTCAGAGAATTTGTCAGAAAAGTGTCTCTGTTGGTCTCGATTTAGGGGTATCATATCAATTCCAAATGTTCCCATTGTTAAGTATGTTCTACTTCAACATGTCCCCTATAAGTTTCATGTTTAGAGATAAGGGTAGTTATTTGGAACAAGTTAGACGCTTTAGCCATTTTAGAAAATAGGGCCTGTCAACCACAAAAACTCAACAGATCCAATTTTGGACAATCATCCTGAGGATTTAAGGTCTAATTTATGGGAAGAGAGTCCTTCAATATGTTAGCTACAATGTTCATATAGACCACTTTTGGGGTATGTCACTAAAAATAGGGATTTTGGGCTACACAAAAATATGTGACAAAAGTGTCCATTGAGGGCTGAAACTCAACAAAGATTTTGAAAGGGATTTTGATCAACCAAACTCAATATTTTGTGCTAATTTTTGGTGGGTAGATAGATACAAATGTTATCTACAACTTGCATGTTTTGACCAAAGTTCAGATCACATTTCAAACTAGGGTTTTTAGATCAATGGGGTTGACTGGTCGAAAATCGACAAACTTTGGAAAAATTGAAATATCTCGAGTTCTACTTATGAAAATGAGTTGAAATCAACTTTGGATGAAAGATAACACAAAAATATAAATGTGGATATAAAGAACATGCTTATATCAATTTTCTACATTGAGTTATGGCATTCCAAAGTTTAGGGCAGAAGCATCTATGTTCTCAAAAATCAAGTCTCTTAGGGTCCAATTCTTCTACTTATGTCATGTCAAGTTTTTGTTCCATTTCTTTGCATGCTCAGGTTTTAGACATTAATACCAAGGCTCCATCACACTTATAGGTCATCAAACTCAAAGATAACCACGTACAATAACATCTCATATCACCCACAATCATAACAGTCCCAAATTTTCAACTACGACGCATTTTCGATTTATTTTTGGTTCTTGATTTTTAAAGTGTTTAAAGGGATGTGTTGGTGCATATTTTGAGGGATATTAGATATAAATTTTAGATATTTTACTTACTTTTTTGAGGGGTCAAGGGATGGTGGCATGGAAGGACTTAGTTTTAGAAAAACTACTCTCCTTGATTTCTCCTTCCTTTCTTCCTTTCTTCTTTTCTTCTCTCTCTTTTCTCTCTCAAACTTGTGGAACACCTCAAGAACACTAAAAAATAATGGAAATTTGGTCTCTCACCTCACTTGGACGAAAATAATGAAGGGGAGGAGTGGCGTTTGGCTTGGTTTATATAGGAAAAGCTTAAGAGAACAAAATGATCACACTTTTAGTCCTTTTTCTTCTCCTTCACATGGGTGATGTGATTTGGTACAAGTTTTGAGAGAGATATACCAGATTTGGGGTGAGGGATGACAGCTAGGGTCAATTTGGGGGGACAAAAATCTGACCTCACATCAATAAAAGGGTTTTGCATTGGTTTATGTGCCCTTTTGTGCAAGAAAATGCTTTAAAAGTTAATTTGATGTATATTTTTGGTGTCTTTTCCTACGGAGACCTATTATTTTAGTATGTTTATGAGAAATATAGTATTTTCAGATATTATCATAGTTCCCATAGCAATTAATTAAATGGATGTAGCATTTTAAGTCAAATTAAGTTATTTTTGCAATATCTAACTTTTTGACTTATTTTGTTGTGTATGAACTTTAATAATGATTTGTTTGCTTTTATTGACCTATAACACTATAATCTTATGTCTATTACTTGTTCAACAAGTATTGGATCATCATAATGCTTAACTTAATATCTTTCTCATCATTTTAAGCTAAAAAGAAAGTAAAAAGTCACTTTTTGGCACTCTTCCCAAGGTGGTCGACCACTAAGGGGTATTTTTGTCATTTTTGATATTATTTTGTCATTTTCTACTTAATTGTACTTGAATCCTTAATTTAGGGTATCCATGTATCAAAATTTAGATTTTTAAGACTTTTCGAGCTTAACTCTTGTCTTAAACGACTTGAACTTATAACTCTGAATTCTTATCCTTAACATTAGGGTTTTAATACATGCTTGTGTGGTTCCCACTTTATCCTGGGTCTCGAGCTCAAAAGGTTAAACAGTCGGGCCGGTTCTTCTTATCGAACTTAGGTTCGAGATTTTGTTTCTTTTGAGATGTTCTTTCTTTTCTATTCGTATCTTTGAGTTTGGGTTATTACCGTGAACATCGGGCTGGGTGTTATATATGGTTGTTTATGGGTGTACACGTGACCCAAAGTTTGGAGCGTTACAACTTGGTATCAGAGCTCTGCATTCGAATACCTAAGAGCCGTGGAAAAAGGGTGCGTCACCGTGTGAGGTTGATTTCGTGTGCTTGATTGCATGTGTTTAGATGATTTAATAAAATGGACATGTGAGCATGTTAAGTATGTGTGACTGTCGTGTATATGTGATCATAGGGGTTAAACCTTAGGAATGATTAGTCTTTCCTTCAGGTGTTTCGATTAACAAGTTTGGAAGCCGAGTGTAGACACCGCAATTTGACCCCGCCTAATCTTAAGTGAATCCGATGATGAAAACAGGTGAAATGGTACTTCAGTTCGATCCTCGGGAAGTGATCCAAGTTCGATATTTGAACCCAATCGTCCAAAAACCTTCAAACCAATGAAATTTTGTCGAAACCTTCAAAACTTACTGTCCAAGTAAGACGACCGCTATGTTCATTGAGGCGACTACCAATAGAACCCCTTAAATAACCTAGCCAAAAGTGGCGACCACCGCCTCTGCCAACTTGGATTGTGGCGACTACCAATAGAATCCTTTGGAACCTTCTTTCTACAAGGCGACCGCCATGTCCTACCTGGCGCCATGTCCTACCTGGCGACCGCCAACTCCAAATGGCCTGACATGCCATAGAACGTGGTAACACCTCATTGGTTGAAGAACTCTATAAATACCGTACCCCATGTATGTTTTTCAGGACAGAATTTGAGTGAGAGGTTTTGAGAGTGCAGCTCTGCCAAGTCACCGAGCAATTCTGAGCCGCGACGCCGAAGCCCTACCGAAATAACGAGATCCAAACCTCCGACGCCTACATTGAAGCCTTGCTTGGATCACCACCCGAGAATTGGGTTATCGAAGTATATTCCCGACTTGAGGATTCCCTGCTAATCTAGGTACCTCGTTTGGATCCCCGATCCTTCTAACTCCATTCTCTCTCTTTTGCAATGATCGGGTTAACTTTCAATTTCAATTTGCATGTTTCTTTTGTTTATGTAATTTACTTTGTTTATCATTTAAATTGTCTCATATAATTCTCTTATGTAATTTGTTCATTATTTAGTTATTAACTTCTTCACATTTACACTTTAACACATTTGTTATTTTTTTTCTTTTATTAAATTATTAATTAGTGCTAACATATTTTGGCAATTACAACTTAATAATATTATTAATTATTATAATAATTCACTTACATTTATGTCAATATAGTAATTAATACTACATTTCACATCTAGGTTAAATAATTATTTTTGATTTCTTTTATCTTTTTTTAGCATTAGTTTAATTTTACTACCATTTATTTTCATTTCATTTTCTTTTCTAGTAATATTAATTTGATATCCTTTTCTTTTAAGTATTAGTCTAACGTTCTTTTTCTAGTATTTATGTTTCTTTTCCTTGTAATATGGCTTACTTTTTTTTTTAATATTGCTTTAATTTCCTTTTTAGTGTTCTATAGTTTAATGTTCCTTTTATAGTTTTTATTTTCTATTTTCTTTTTCTCTTCTTTAATAGTAGTATAATTTTTCTTTTTAGCATTTTATTTTTCTTTTCCTTGTAATATAGTCTTATTTTCTTTTTCTTGTAATGTAGTCTTATTTTTATCTTTCTTTTTAATGCTCTTTTTTCTTTTCTTTTAATGTAGTTCTATTTTTCTTCTTATTAGTATTTCACTTATTTTTCCTTTCTTCCCTTTCTAATGTTAATGTTACGTTCTCTTCATATATTTTTTTTATTTTTATTTTGTCAAACCTAAAAAATCACAAAAGTCTTTTTAGTTAATTTTTGTTAATATAAATTTCTCTTGTTGTACTAGTTTTCTTCTATTTTTTTTTCTTTATTTTATTTTATCCCTTTTAAGATGTAAAATGTAAATAATTAGATTTTCTTTTTTAATAGTTTAATAATATTTTCTAACTTCTTCATTTTACAATGATTTTCTTTATAAACTTTTCTTTTCTTTTCTTTATTTTCTTCAAATCTATAAATTTTCTTTGTTATGAAACAATTATTTTCTTTGTTAAGTAAATTTTTCTCTACATTCAGTATTAAGAACTCACCATGTTAATATTTCTCTAAATGCATGTGTGTGCATATTTTGGGCTAATTTCTCTAGATGCACATTTAGGATGGTTTAGGTCGTTTTATTAGCAATTTATGTTTAAGTAATTTCTAACATCTTCTAGCATGTTTTTTTTTATTTTGATAATTTAGTTTATTTTGATGAAATTATATGCCGGTGTGCTCCATGTATCCTTTAGTTAGAAATTGCATACCGTAGGACTTAGGATTTTATCCCTTTATTTGTTTTGATTTGGAGTGCTATGTACATATGTTATGTATTTTTTATATTTAATTTTGGATGTTCTCTCTTTACCTCTATTTTATTTATTTGCATGTATTTGAGAAATCTTATAAAGAACCAATGATGATTAGTAGAGGCCAACCTTACAGTTGGACGAAGGGGGTGCCTAACATCTTTCCCGATTCGTACCTTAGCTCCCGCGCCCTTTTTCTCTGGTTAACGTTTTAAAAATCGGTAAGCCATTTTTATTTTTCTTAATTTTTCTCAAAAACTAAGTGGCGACTCTATTTTGAACAAAAAAAGGAGTTTTCAAAATTTGACTTTCAAGGTGTTAAAATCTTTTTCAAACATCTTTGAATGCCCTTATTTTTGAACCATTTTCAAAACCCCTAAATCCCAACACCACAGTATTTTCTGGCAACTCTGCTGGGGACTGGTTTGTAAAACCAAATAAGAGGACTAGACTTGAAAATATCATTGGTTCTTAATAAGAATTACTCATTTACATTTTTGCATGCATACGCATCGTTCTTCAAATCCCCTGCTAGGTCGACTTGACGCCCTGAACGTACATCTGTTTCGGAAATTGTTGGGAAGGCGGGCAACCCTTTCTGACTGTATGCTATCATAGGTACAGTAAAAGAGTTCAGGCATACTGTTTGACCATGTTCTGCATGGGAGTTATATACCCGGCTCTATTAAGAAGGTACCTCGTTTGATTGACCAAAATTGGCCTTTTGCATATAGTGGACTTAGAACTCTTCTTTAGGTGCTATTGACCCTGTTAGGATTACGTGTTTTCTTTAATGTATATTTTGCCTGCGTATTGTTAGGATTATTTGTCCGGATTAGGTTAGTTCCTTTCCTGGGTTCGGCTCGGGTTTTTCTTTTATCCCTTATTGATTAAGTTAGCTTTTCATTCAGGTTTTTACCCGGGCCTTGTTCCTCACCATGTTCGGTTTTCACACCATAGTCTTCTTCTCGGGGTCATGCCCATGTTTCATTTTAAGGCCTCTAGGGTAGTTTCTCTCTCCTTCGGGTTCTTCCTGGGTTGTTGGTTTTCTCTGCCTTTGTTTAAGCTTGTTTCTTTCAAAACTCTTGATATACCCATGAGAGTTAGTCATTTTTTCTTACCATTATGCTATCCATTTTCTGTTAGAATCCTAAATTAAACCAACCTCCTGAAAGTTAGAATTATTTCTTTATCGGAGTGCTGTCGGCTTCCCCATTTTAGGTAAACTTTCCTTTTAGAATCTAGTTGATCCCCCTCCTTAGCCATCATTCTGGTTTCGGGGTCACCTTGTTGTTATGCTGCCAACATGAGCTCGACAGGGGCATTGTTTTAGTCTCCGTGTTTATCTACTCATGATTTGCTGTTTTGGGTATCTGAGATATTTGCTATCTGTTATTAGATTGTTTACTTGGGAGGTGTCTGATACTGGTTGTTCTACTTTTGGGATCTAGGTTTTCTCTGTGAGTTTACCATTGGGCCGAGAAAAGTACAGTCAGCACATGTTTGGGTGAGATCAGGATCAGGCAGACTTTGTAGGGTATCTGAATAGTCAGTTGAAATGGTAGAAAACGAGATGAACTTGGCAGCTCTGATGAGAGCTATTGCTGAATTACAAAGGGCTATGGAGCAGCAAACTCAGGCTCAGAATTAGTGCCAAGGACAGATTCTGGCAATCCAGGCCCATTTACTAGTACTAAACGAACAGCATGTTGACCCAAATGGTAATGGGAAAGACTTTTGAGTTGAGAGCCAGATCCCCGATGGACCGCAAGTTGTTCCACCACCACCACGGGTCCCTCGTCGGGTGATAGTTGAGGAAGAAAATACAGCTCAGTCCAGAGAATTCGCATTGATTGAAAAGATCGATCGGATGGAGAAGGTCCTTAGAAAAGCTAAAGGGATCGAAGAATATATGCTAGATGTGGGAGGCCTATGTTTATTCTCGAACGCTAAGCTCCCAGATAAGTTTAAGATGCCCGACATGAAAAATTTGACGAAACCAGAGATCCCAGAATTCATCTTCGAATGTATGTTGGTACCCTATCGCCAATGGGAATTGAAGACCAGTTAAAGGATCAGCTCTTTCATCAATCTCTCTCTGGGGTAGCCCAGAAATGGTTCCTCTCCCTCGATGTAGAAAAGAAAAAAACTTGGGAAGACATAGTTACGACTTTTGTCGGTCAGTATAGTTACAATATCCAACTGGACGTAACTACCCACGAGCTCGAGATGACTCGATAGGAGAACCGGGAGTTTTTTGTTGACTTCCTAACCCGATAGAGGGGTAAGGTCGCCAAGATGACAAATCGGCCCTCTGAGAAAGAGCAAGTGAGGATAGTAGTGAACAATCTGCAAGCTCCCCTGAAATGTTATCTGATCACACAGCCGCTATCCACATTCGAGCAGTTGTTTGATGCTGGGATTCAGATTGAAGACGCAATTCAGTCTAGGGATATTGAGAAGGCTAAATCGAGCTAGAAACCCAGGAGGACCTTCCCCACAAATAACCAAAACCAATCTGCTGCCACAAACCTCGTGTCTCGGTCAAACGAGGTAAACCTGCTGAACCCATCCTCTTTCACCCAGCAATCTAATAATACCAAATAGTCAGACAATGGCCAACAGCAACAAAGGCCGAGGAGGGTCTTCACTCCCCTCAACATCTCATTATCCACTACCCTGAGTCGACTCGTCGAGAAGGGGCTTATCAAACCATTGGACCTCATGCCCGTTCCTGATCCCCTACCGCCAAGGTTTAATGCATTTCAATACTATGCCTTCCACCAAGGCCATAGACACCTAACTAATAAGTACTTAAGGCTCGGACACCTAACTAATAAGTACTTAAGGCTCCGACATGAGATCCAGAATCTCATCGACAATAAGGTGATCCCTCACCATCTGCCACCCCAAAGCCGAATGTCACGACTAACCCACTGTCAAATCATGCCAGGCAAATTAGGGTAAATTACATGTCTCTGGGGGAATCAGAGGACCTGAGTCATCACATATGTTCAGCACACCTACCACGCCCTCATGTTTTAGTAACTGAGGATTGGACAACATGTTCATTTATCATGGTTAGAGGCAATCGAGACAAGATGGAGGAATGGAATGATGGTGCTTGGGAGTGGTATCAGACAATATTCCTAGCTATTCAACTGGAAGAAGAGGAGCGCAACGAAGAAGATGATTGGCCTTTCGATTACCCAGCCCGACCATATAGGTTTGGTCACGTGCTCGATGGCGTTACCCTTCCCCAGCTTTTTGAGGAAGAGGTATATGTGGATGAAATACAATCCTATTGGCTAGTAAGAGTTATGCTGAAGTCCGACGGAGCAGAGTGGATCGCTTTTTGGGCCGCTCAGGAACAGCAGGTGGACTTTATCGAAGAGGATATATGGGAAGAAATTGATAATACATGGGCCATCGAAGACGACGAGGAGAGAAGAGAAAGAATTACAATCATAGATTTAGGCAATTTATGGATATTCAAAAGCCCTCCACCTGTGAATGAGATGCGATAGACCAATGACACGATAACAGGATTGTGGGATCCCGAGGAGGGGATAAAACATCTGACCAGAAGCGGGCAATATTTCAAGCTAGCCTAGCTGGAAAAGGGGCAACCAAGTGGAAAAAGAAAGGAAAAAGAACATGAAGAAGAAGATGATATGGTGCTGAAGCAGTTAAAGAAGACGTAAGTTAACATCAACATTTGGGGGCTACTGATGGCCTCGCACAAACACAGACAAGCTGTGCTAAAGGTTCTAAATAAAGCCAGCATTTCGATAGATGCCGCCATGGAGCAACTGATTGGGCTTATTCTGCTAGTGGTGGAACCAAAAGTCATTTTTTTTTCAAATAAAGATCTGCCAGCAGAGGGAAGAAGCTATAAGAAACCACTACACATTATTGTCAAGTGCCTGGACAATTGGGTCCCTATGATTCTTATCGACAACGGGTCTGCATTAAATGTATGCCCACTCAGAACAGCACTCTATTTAGGACTAAAGATAGAGCACTTCATACTGAGCAATCAAGGGGTCCGGGCTTATAACAACACAAGGAGGGACGTACTGGGACTTATGTCATTTGGAATATTAGTAGGGCCTTTGGAAACGTTAGTCAAATTTCATGTATTAGACATACCAGCATCTTCCAACTTGTTGTTGGAAAGACCTTAGTTACAAAACCCAAGTGTGCAAACTGTACCATCTACTCTCCATCAGAAACTGAAACTGATAAGAAATGGGGCAGTTCTAACTATTCATGGAGAGGACAACATTCATCCCCTGAGAGGAGGAGAGGGCGCAACTCGAAGTTCAGCATAGTGAAGACGATGTATTACTCAGTGGTTTCTGATTTGATGAAGCATAGGCTGTTCAGATGTTGATGAATGAAGATGAAAGGTACATCAACACGCGGCCAGTAACAATGATGAGGAAAATGTCCTTTTTCCATGGTATGGGGTTGGGACGTAAGCAGCAGGGAATCCTGGAACCCATTCAGGCATTGCCGACTTCGCACCATTTTGGTCTTAGGTATGAGCCAACGGAAGAAGATTTAGAAGGGCCTAAAAAGGGACGAAAAGCCAATTATACTAGAACGCTCAATGGGTACTTCATCAAGGAAGGAGAGGATTTTCCATACTACGGCTTTCTAGAGCCGTGGATTGACAAAGAAACCAATCAAAAGCTGCCTAGGTTAGAGATCTTTTTTAGCCATAAGTTGTTTGATACAGAAGAGGAAGAGGCAGTGAAAGGGAAAGAAAAAGGGAACAAAATTTAAGAAGAAGACTGAGCTAACAGATTAGATGGCAACGACCTGGGAATACTTTTTAATGAAAAGATGGCTCAACTACATATAACCGAACCACACTATTTCATGATGGGTTTCAGTGCACCAGCAGATTGCACCAAGCTCATCGTCAATGCAACTGCAAAGGATGTGAAGAATTGGACCATCGAGTCTTGTAATATGCAAGTTGTTTATCCTGAGTCCAAGTTTGAGTCGGAGTCTGTAGTCGAGGGCACGTATGTTAGTGCACCTCTCCTTGCTTTTGCTATCAAGTTTGTAAGTCCCTCTGATTTTAATGAAATGAGAAAAATTTTCGGTTACTATGCTTTATTTGATTTATTTCATACGCTTTCTGACGATTTTGAATTCGACGGAGATATCCCCGAAAAAGTATAACTTTTAATAAAAAGAAAAGAAGAAATGCATGGCCAACCAATAATTGAAAAAATGCGTAGCCAACCAATAATTAAAGAAACTTTGTCAATAAATCTGGGTAATGAAACTAACCCGCAAAATGTTCAAGTTAGTTCTTCTTTATCCTTAGTCAAATAAGAGCAATTGATAACTTTATTAAAAGAATTCAAAGATGTGTTTACATGGTCTTACGAGGACATGCACAAAATTGATCCTGATATTATCCAACACCATATCCCTCTATACCCTGATGCTAAACCGGTCAAACAAAAATTAAGACGGATCCGGCCAGAATGGGCTCTGAAAATCAAAGAAAAAGTTGCCAAATAGATCAATGCAGGATTTCTCATGGTAACTGAGTATCCGCAATGGGTAGCCAACATTGTTCCAGTGCTTAAGAAGGACGGTTGTATCTGAATCTGCGTGGATTTTTGGGATCTCAACATGGCTAGCCCAAAAGACGATTTTACACTACTACGCATTGATGTCTTGGTCGACAGTACAGCGGGGCATGCCCTGTTGTCATTCATGGATGGCTTCTATGGATACAACCAGATTTTGATGGATCCCAAGGACAGAGAAAAGACGACCTTCAGTACACCATGGGGCACCTATTGTTATCGTGTAATGTCGTTTGGTTTGAAGAATGCAGGGATAACCTATCAGAGGGTTGCCACTACTTTACTACATGACATGATACATAAGGAGGTCGAGGTGTACGTGGATGATATGACAGTCAAGTTAAAGAATCGGGATGGTCACATCACAGCACTGCAAAAGTTCTTTGAAAGGATTCAAAAATATAGGATGTGACTCAATCCACAAAAGTGCGCCTTTGGAGTTACTACCGGATAGATGCTCGGGTTTATGATCACGCAACGAGGCATTGAAGTTGATCCTTCAAAGATTAAGGCAACCTTAGAAATGCCTCATCCAAGGACTGCGCGAGAAGTAAGGGGCTTTTTGGATAAAATACAGTTTATCAGCCGATTCATCGCAAAACTAACAACTACCTGTGTGCCGCTCTTCCGTCTTCTGAAGAAAGGAGTCAAGTTCAAATGGGATCAGAAATGCCAAGACACCTTTGATGCCATACGATAGTATCTGTAAAATTCACCTGTTTTAGCTCTTCCCGAACCTGACAGGCTACTGATCCTCTATTTATCAGTAACTGATTCAGCTATGGGATGCATGCTAGCATAAGAAGGTGAAACTAGAATCGAAAAGACCGTCTACTACCTAAGCAAGAAGATGACAGGATCAGAAATACAATACACACCATTGGAGAAGACATGCTGGCCTTGGTTTGGGCTTTCTGCCTCCAAGTTGTCTTTCACAATGAATATCATCTCCCAGATGGACCCGTTGAAGTACCTATTTGAAAAGCCAGCACTGACAGGAAGGTTGGTCTGATGGTTGCTGTTATTATCTAAATTTGATCTCTAATACGTCACCCGAAAGTCAGTCAAGGGTAGGGCAGTGGCAGAATTTCTAGCCGATCAAACAGTTGAAGGAGATGAAGACACAGAGTTCCAGTTTCCTAACGAACAACTGATGAAAGTCGGGGATGACAAGTGGACTCTATATTTTGATGTAGCATCCAATCAATACGGCTATGGAATAGGAGTCCTGGTTGTCACTCCTGAAAAATCACACGTTCCGTTGTCTCTAAAGCTCAATTTCAAAGTCACTAACAATCAGGCTGAGTATGAAGCATGCTTAGTTAGATTGGAGGCAGCATTAGAACTAGGGGCAAGGAAACTGGAAGTCATCGGAGATTCAGCACTGGTGGTTTCACAAGCAAAAGGAGAATGGAAGGTTAAGGACTTAACCTTGAGTCTCTATCATCAAGAATTAGAGAAGCTGATACCGTGCTTTGAATCAGTGACCTTTACCCATGTTTCGAGACTGCAGAACAAGTTCACCGATGCACTAGTCACCCTAGCATCCATGATTGACATACCACCCGGGTTCCGAATGAGGCCTTTGATAATTGAACAGAAAAGAAAGTCGGCATATGAGTTGACAGCCACAATTGAAGAAAGCACTGACGACCTTCCATGGTACTCTAATATTTAAAATTTCATGGAGAAAGGAGAATACCCCAAGTTTGCTAGAAAAAAGGACAAAAGGGCGATACAAAGACTATCTGCATAGTTTATCATTTGCGGTGGAAGATTGTATAAATGAGGGCATTCTGGGGTCAATAAGCTGTGTATCAACATTGAAGAAGGACAAGAGTTGATGAAAGAGATACACGCGGGAGTTTGTGGGCCGCACATGAGTGAAAACATGTTAGCCAAAAAAATCCTATGACAAGGATACTTTTGGATGACGATGGAGACAGACTACATACAGTTCATACGGAGATGTCATAAGTGTCAGATTCACGCAACCCTTATGCACGTTCCCCCATCTCAGCTGTATAACCTGACCTCACCGTGGCCATTCTCAGTATGGGGCATCGATGTGATCGGCAAGGTGACATCGAAGGTGTCAAATGGACACGAGTTCATCTTAGTGGCCATTGATTACTTTAGTAAGTGGGTAGAAGTCGCTTCTTTCTCAGTATCAAAAGCCTCTCATGTTGCCAAGTTCATCAAGCAGAGCATCATCTGTCGATACGAAGTCCCATATGAGGTCATCTCAGACAATGGTTCACATTTCTAAGGAGAAGTCTTGGATCTTTTCGAGGAATACCGAATAATAGCCCACAAGTCCTCACCATATTGGCCGCAGACCAATGGAGCAGTCGAGGCAGTAAACAAGAATATCAAGAAAATTCTTCACAAGACGATCAACTCACACAAGGATTGGCCGAAACATCTACCATTTGCACTTTGGGGATACCAGACATCGATCAGAACTTCAACAGGAATTACGCCATACTCTTTAGTGTATGGGATGGAAGCCGTGCTTCCCATTGAGGTGAAAATCCCTTCACTAAGAGTAATAGCCGAAGCTGATATCTCGGAAGCAGAATGGCAAAGGAACCAGATGGAGGAGTTGCTCTTGTTTGATGAAAGAAGACTGCATGCACTGTTTTATGTACAAGGGTATCAAAGAAGGATAGCTCGAGCATTCAACAAGAAGGCCAAGACCCGGGACCTTAGAGAAGGAGATTTGGTTCTTAAGAAAATCAGAGCTTTTATCTTTGACCCGAGAGGCAAGTTCAAGCCAAACTGGTCCGGACCGTTTCTCATCAAAACCATCATGACCAACGGTGCAGTCATTATTATGGATTTAGATGGCAATATGTTCTCCACTCTAGTTAATCTCGATCAGCTCAAAAAGTACTATCCTTGAGGTAAAAATAAAGAGAAAATAAAAGCTCGCTGAGTTGAAAACTAAAAAGGCAACTTAGACAAAAGTTAGAGCAGCCCGCAAGGCCAAAAACCCAAAAGGGCATCCTTGGCAAAAGTTAGGGCATCACAAAAAGGAGAGCGTCAATACCCAAGTGAATATCGAGTCCGAACTATGTTATGGCCTGATTCCATCTTTTTGGGATACGTAGGCAGCTTTTTTTAAGAAGTCCGGCCATATTCTTCGTTTTTAACCATCTTTGGATCTAAGCAAGACCAATGCAAATTAATTTTTGAAATTTTGATAATAAAAACTTTGGATAAATTTAAACCGTCTAAAACATAAAGTGGGAGTTTTCATTACTTTGATCAGAGTTACAAAGTTTTTGAAAAATAAAAGGAAGGCTACGCATGTCCCAAACTCTACAAAATAAAGATAAAGGCTATGAGATTTTTAAAACAAAGCAGGAGGCCTCAAATCTTTCTCCTTTTCGCCGCCTATTTCCCCTCTTCTTTATCTTTCTTCTCCCTATCTTGTGTTAGCCATGTCTTGTACTCAGCAGAAAGCTCGGGACATTGCAGCTCCTGCATCTCCATCAATGAGTGGGATGGTCAGGCCTTCTGATACAATGCCATAAATGGGGCCCGAAGTACAGATGAAGATAAACGACCCCAAATATTGTGAGGGGTGATCTGACTGCGACCGAACTGTCGCATGATCCTATGGGGAAAATAGAAAGTAGTCTGACACATACCAACGAGCAAAACACTAGGGAGATCCGTGGTAGTCAGGGTCATAGCAGGGATCCGCCACCAGGGGCACTGCCAAGTAATATCTAGGCTAGTCAAGGATGAAAGGTACTGCCGCCAAGTCGCTTCGGTGTCACATATCTAATAATAGGGGCGATAGAGGAAAGCTGCAGCACTATGTCTATCAGTAGGTGGCTTCTGTACAAGATTCACTTTCTCCATCAGCCAGATCTGCAGTGAAAGTTAGATCAGTAAGGGAAAGGCCTGGTAGAAATCTTTGATAAAGGAAGAGATTTTGAGCTTTCTTGAAGAAGCAAAGGACTACCAGAAAAAGTAGTGGCTTCACCACGATGAACAGCATCTAGGCCCAGCAGTGTCTCGGCTAAGACAAGTGGCACAAAGTCCTTCCCCATCCACATCTGACCAGCAATGTCAACCAGGGCATAGCTAACTCGCCCGTCAGAAGGAACATGAAGATACTGAGCAAGAAGACAAAAGCAAAGAGCATAACGACACCGCAACTGAAAGTCAAGGTTGCTAAGGTCACCAGTAGGACGGAATCTGTCAATGATCTAGAGAATATCAAGGCAGTCACCCGATATCAGAAAAGAAGCCTCCATCTTAAACAGACCACAGAGTTGCATCACCCATTGCCGATCCGAAAAGGAGAAAGTGGGAACAACAACAGGACTCCACGGAGCCAAGTCCAGGATAGCAGCAAACTCCTCCACAATGGGGCATAACTCTTCAAGACCAAATCGAAAGACACGGGACTGAGGATCCCATAGCCAGGCAACAACTTCTAATAAAGGTTCATCAGTCTTCACAATCATGAGAGAAAATAAGGAGTTGATACCAAAAGGAGCAAAGTTCAAATGCTTGATATGGGAAAATGCCTCAATCCATGAAGAAAGGAGATTAGCCATTTGAGCGAGAAAAGCAGGAAATGGGGCCTCCAGGGCTGTATTTATAAGGCAGAAGAGGACGGGAAATCAAAATTTCAGTAAAAGGTACGTTCAACGTGGCGACCGCCACCTTGGAGATGGCGACCACCAACTATAAAAAGCATAGTGCAGTGACATTAGTCTTTTGACCAGGCGACCGCCAGATTAAAAATAGCAACCGCCATGTCAGTCTCCTTGAAAGTGGTGACCGCCATGTTTGAACATGGTGGGTGTGTGTTAGTTTACAGTTTGTATGATATGTATAAATTGCGGCATTTGAATCATGAATCCAAGATAGCTTGAGCGGCAAATAAAGGAAAGTTATGCAAACAAGACGAACATCAGAAGTAATAAATTGCATGAAGGCCCAAAAATACATCAGAAAGCAATAAAATGTATCAGAGTAAGAACTGGGGTACTCAGGCCCAATAAAACAGTAAACAGGGGCACGCAGGCCCATAAATGTGTCAAACTGGGGCACGCAGGCCCATCAAAATAAAATGTAGCAGAAGATAAATAAAACAAGGAAATGGGGGGAGCTCTCTCCCTCAGGTGTGCCTCAAGCGGACTCGGCAGGAGGAAGCGCCAGCCTTCTCCAAACTATCATCCTCAAAGAGTTTGTCAAAGTCATCGCCATCATCACTGCCGAAGGAAGAGACGACTCTGGATCGGCTCCGAGCAAATGAAACTGATCCTCTAGAACGAGCCCAAGAAGATACCCGGGAACCATGACCTCGAACCGGGGCTGGGGCTGGAGTAGGAGGGCTAGCCGGAGCCTGTGGCGGCACTACACCGGGAGCTGGAAGTGGAGGCTGTCAAGAGAGAAGTAAGACTCAGAACAAAGTAAAGACAGAAAATGTAGAAAAACTAAAAAGAGCATGCAAGCTACTCACAGTGGCTACTAGTGTAAAAGCAATGCCGACTGCTCGCATCGAGGTATCCATCTACCGGACTAGTACTCTCAAGCCAGAGACCATCAGCATCGTACGGTCTAACCAAGCCAGATCGACCTGCAAAAGAGGACAGTTTAGGAAAAACTAGACTGATAAAGATGAACAAGTGACTGAAGGAAAGGCAGGAAACTAACCTGGACAATGTCAACTCTGAACTCCGGCACTGCCGAAATAGGGACTAGTAGAGAAAAGGGGAAGCCATACGCTACGGTTTGGACATCCCATGGAATCTCTGGACCCCGTATCCCGCCAACAGCATCACCAGCAGCAGCTCCCACAGCACCGGCATCAGCATCCTCCGGTGCTCGTCTCCTCTTCCTGCCACCAGGGGCAGCAGGGCCAGGACCTAACGGGCCTAGTAAATGGGCCTGAGTCCAGGTAATATAATCCCCCTCCAGCACCAGTAGCTCTAAAACTGGGGTCCCCACCATCTCCAGCAGCAAGTTGACCCGGCCTAGAAGCTCGGTCTGGCACATGCATACTGGAGGAACCACCGGTATACAGAAATGATCAAGACCGAGCGACTAGCAAACCACTCGCTCCCTGAGATAATACTCCCGTCCGAATGGACCCTCCAGCAAAATATGCCTCGCAGCAATGCCACGGCTACGCATCAGGTCTGCGCCGACCCAATCCTCTACTCCCCTCTAGACATCCCAGTGGACCTGCAGCAAGTAAAGTGCAGAAAATAGTAAGCAGTGAATACAGTACGCAGTGATCGGTATGAACAAAAACACTACAGTGCAGTGAACAAGTAAACAGCCATGAACAGGACACAGTAAAATGATACCTTGTCAAGGGTCAGCCGGTCCAATGAAACCCGAAAGCGATCTATGTCCTTCCCTCCAACCTTCTTCCCCTTCAGCCCACGGGACCATCGGGCTGCACGGGAAATGACCAGAGGATCTACCGAGGAGTTCGTCAGGACATGAAGCCCGAGGAACTCATAAGTCCAAAGCTGCAAGGAAAAGATGTCAACAAGCAGATGATGGATAATAAAGAACATAAATGAATAGAAAAACGGGCAAAAACCAAATCATACCTCCTAGACCCTCCAGTATCCCCCGATGCTGAGTTCTTCGGGGAACCGAGTAAGAGTCCTCATGAAGCTATAAAGGGTGGCGAGAGCAGCTCCTCCCTAGTAATGAAGCAACCCGGTCAAGACGAGCCAGAGCGATGAGGTAATGCAAATGTACGGTATTCTCCTTGTTCAAAAATAAGGAGGTATCAAACATGTACATCAAGAATCCCCGGGCGACCCACTTGTAGTGGCAGGGCTCAGTGTAGTGGAAATGTATGAATTGCTCAAAGAACCATGTATACCGGACCCGATCGAGGTCCATCTATGCAGGGATGGCTTCGAGGAAGTACATTCGCGCGTCAATAGAACGAGCAATGGTGGGGTCGAATGGAATGGGGCACCACCGACTTTGGTGCCGGTAATGAGAGCAAAATCAAGAGACGTCAAGGTGGTAAAGTGGAAACTATTAGTGGTATCCCACCACCGCTTCGCCTAGACTGTCAACCATACCCGGTCACTGCTCATCCTACCCAATAAGGGTATGAAGCGAGCAAAACTAGAGGCGTCAATGTAACCCCGGCTTGGAGCAGGGAGGGCATCATACCACTCCAATACCTCTCCATAGACAGAACCTCCAAAGCGACGGACGTAGTAACCAGCCTGAAAGGAGAAGACAAATAGAAGATATATGAAGAACTGATTCGACACATATTGTATACAGAAGATAACCAAAAGCAATAAAAACCCTAGGTTCGTGTGTAAGTAGTGACCTTTCGGTTCTTCCTGAGCCCTGATAAATCAGGTAAATCTTCCTAACCCTAGGTTCGTGTGTAAGTGGCGACCCTTCGGTTCTTTCTAAGCTTAGATAAATCAGGCAAATCTTTCTAACCCTAGGTTCGTGTGTAAGTGGCGACCCTTCAGTTCTTCTTAAGCCCTGATAAATCAAGCAAATCTTCCTAACCCTAGGTTCGCGTGTAACTAACGACCCTTCGGTTCTTTCTTAGCCCTGATAAATCAGACAAACCTTCCTAACCCTAGGTTTGTATGTAAGTGACGATCCTTCGATTCTTTCTTAGCCCTGATAAATCTGTAAAATCTTCCTAACCTTAGATTTGTGCACATCTTACTAAACGATTAGGAACTCCAAGCTCTGCTGCGCCATGACAAATCCCTATCATTTTGAGTTTTGCCCCTTTTTCTCATTTTTTTTTCTAGGATTTTCTTAGAACTTTTCTCAAATCTTTAGGATTTTCTAAAAATAAAAATAAAAAAAAATCTCCCCAATTCTTTAAAACTTTTTGAATAACTTTCTTTATAATTTTCTAAGAGACTTCGAGAAATTTTTCTTAATTTACTAAGATCTTTGAAAAATGTTCTTAAGTTTCTAGGATTTTCCTTAATTTACCCCAATTTTTTAGGATTTTTCAAAATTTTTCTTAATTTTCTAGAATTTTTCTTAATTTACCCCAATTTTCTAGGATTTTTTAAAATTCTCCTTAATTTTCTAAGATTTTCTAAAAATTTACCCCAGGTTTCTAGGTTTTCTTTAATTTTTTAGGATTTTCTAAAAATTTACCCCAATTTTGTAGAGTTCTTTACAGATTTTTTTTAAGGATTCCAAAAAATTTTCCTAATTTTTCGAAAAATACCCTTTAGATTGCTAAAGTTTGCCCTAAATATTTAGTAATTTTTGACAAAATTGCCCCTTTACTTTTCATCCCCCAGAAACAAAAAACTAAAATCTCTCCTAACTTCTTTTTATGTTTTTCCTAAAAAAAAAAAATAAGCCTTCTATTCTGTGATAATCTCCCTTTCTTTCGTTGTTTGTTCAAATCCTAAGTATCCCTACTGTTTTAAATCTTCATAGCAAAGGTACCTAAGCTAAATTCAAATCTCAAGCATCACATCCATATTAAAATAAATCATCATCATTCATCATCATATAGGGGATCCTAGGCATGCGTCTACATTTAATATATCATGCTTTGGTATTAAAAACAGTAAGGATAGAGTACTTACCGATGGACACTGACGAGAAATGTTATGGTTGGGCTCCCGCAAAAGAATATCGGCGGCGACTGAGTCGGTAGAAGTCTCGTATCGTCGCATCCCACCTGGATGTAAGCGGTGGGGCACCGGAGCGTAGGTGTGCGGATCAAAAGGTGATGGATGGCCATCCCCAGCATCAGGGTCCAAGAAGTCAGCCAACGCGGCCTCAGCAGTAGCATCAACAGCCGCCTGTGCCTCGACAGCTGCCCGTGCGTCCTCAGCAGCCCGATGGGAGGCACACTCCGCCTCGAGAACAAGGGCGTCCATCGCAGCAGTGGGCTACATGGAGGTGACCCCACCAGCAGGAAGACTGGAAGTCGTGCCTCCGAGAGTCCCCATAGAAGAGCTCCCAGCAACGAAAGGCCCTTGTCGTGCCCCCAAGTCGTCATCTTGGCCCGGACCCTCCATGAAGAGAAACGGGATCACGAATAGTAGAGTAAACATTGTGTGAGAAGCAGAAAGAAGCGAGAAAATAGCACGCTATTTTCTTGGCGGTCGACAAGAAAAAAGCGACCGCCGGGTTATTCAAGAGTTTCTTGACGCCCACCACATTCAAGGGGTTCTGATCATGGCGACCGCTATGTTAGAGAGGAAACGGCGCCTGTCAACGGTCATGTCACGATTTTAGGGTTTTTGGGGTTGTTTTAGGGTTTTTTTGTTATCCAATTGTTTTATATGTTTATTTTTATTATTATTGTTTGTGTCATTTTAGCGTATTATTTTATTTTAACGTGCATTCAAAAACTAAAATATATAAATAAATAAATAAAATAAAATAAAATAATTTTTCTTATTTTATGTGTGAGTTCTTCGAAAAATAATTTTAGGAAAATCTTGTGTATTTAGAAATAATTTCAAAAATAATTTTGTGATCTCGCGTCCCATTCTGAATTGTTAGGTCTTAACTCGACCTATTAATTCATATTTTTCTTCCCGATAAATTTAACTTTAAGTCGTAACTTATCTTTTTAGTTATTTTTATCCCGCTTTCATTCCGAATTTTTAGATTATAACTCGACCTATTAATTCGCGGTTATCCTTCCCGATAAATTTAATTTTAAACCATAACTTGGCTTTTAATTATTTTTTATCTCGCTTCAGTTCTAAGTTTCAAGTCTTAACTCGACTTATTAATTCATAGTTATTCTTCTCGGTATGAATAGTTTTAAGCCATAACTTAGCTTTTAACTATTTTTACCTCGCTATCATTCCAAATTGTTGGGTCTTAACTCGACCTATCAATTCCTTTCCCGGTTAAAATAATTTCTTGGATCCTAACTCGATCCTTTTTTTTTTTATCCAAATCTCTAGCCAAGTTCTTAGATCTTAACTCGATCTTCAACTTGTTTGTGCTTCCCTTTAGATCTTAACTCGATTTTTAGGATTTGTTCGATCACACCAGCATCTGCATCATGTTAGCATCTGTTCATGTTTGCATTTACATCATATTTCTTACCTTGCATTTTTGTATTTTGCCCCGTGAACTACGTTCTGGTCTGATCCCTAGCAAAGCGGTATGTAGGCAGCTCAATGAAAATTCGAGTACGACCAACATCATAGGCATGCTTATATGTTTATGGCCTAAGATTAACGGCTCGGTTAAATGGTTGTTGTCTCTAGGTCTTTGATATAACTTTCTTCATGCATTGCTATGCAAATTATATCAAAGAGGGGCAACTGTAGACACCCCAATTTGACCCCGCCTAATCTTAGGTGAATTCGATGATGAAAACAG
>JAULJZ010000019.1:6475215-6497616 GCA_032270985.1 Heliamphora pulchella | reverse complement strand
CCACGGGCTTGGGGGGTGCGGCTCAGGCCCGGTCCGGGCTTGGCGCCGGGCCAGGCCCCCACAGTGACGGGCTTCGGGCGGGTTTCGGGCCCTCGTCGGGCCTCGGGCCATTTTTACACCCCTACTCGTTACCTGATGAGCAACTTTTTGAACTATCGCAAGTTAATCCTACATGGGTCGCACACATTGTGAACTATCTTGTCGTGGGAGAAGTCCCGACACACTAGTTCAAGCAAGATAGAAACCGGTTCTTTTCGCAAACAAAGTTCTATTTCTGGGATGATCTAGAAGTGTTGTTCAGGCATTGTTGTGACCAAATCATCCATAGGTGTGTACCCGAGAGTGTGTTTTATGGCATTCTTACTTTTTGTCATTCTCTCGAATGTGGTGGTCATTTTGGTAGCAAGAAAATTGGTGCCAAAGTTTTGCAAAGTTGGATGAAATTTGTAATGATGTGTATGAGTTCCAAAATTTATAAAGCTCGGACTAAGGCATTTCATGATAAAACCATTCGTCGCATGTCTTTTGAGCCTAATAAAAAAGTGTGGTCCTTTTAATTTGAAATTACGTCCTTTTTTGAGTAGACTTCACTCATCGTGGAACGGCCCATTTGTCATCATTCACGTATTTTCCATCGTTATGTTAAAATTCAAAATCCATGTAGCAGTTAAAGTTTTCAAGGCAATCGGTTAGCATTTGAAACCTTACGTGGAAGGAATCTTGAATAGTGAGGTCATTGAGTGAGTCTATCGATTTGACGGACCCGAGTTATTCTCAATAGCAACCACCACCCACCACCACCAATTTTCTCCTCTCACTGTTCGAACACAATTTCTAGTCACCTCCTTTTTCCCTTCGAGTACATATCTACCATCTTCTATATCTTCTTCTTCCACATTCATTCTTAGATCTACACTTCGTTCATTTTTACACAAAACTGCCTTCGTAGGTGCATTACTCCTTTCGTGGGTTTTCCTTTGATGGTCATTGTTCCACTCCGGCGAACTTTCTGACGACTTCCATTTTTTTCAGCATCTTCCTGATTTCTTGGTAACTTTCTCATGTTATTCCTTTCCTGTTTCTTCCATTATGTTGAGTTACTGCCGATCTGCTGCTCAGGCCCCTAAACGTAGCCGGTCATTCTTGACCCAACCATCCCCAACATGGGCTTCTTGCCCTCTTGATTTGATGACTCATTTTTTGGTTGATGGATATCTCCAAGACGAAGATCTTTGCTAAAGTGGAATTTCCCAATTCCAAAGTAGGAGTCTAGCCGATCTCTTCATGCCATTCCCATCACTTTTTTTTCGTATCGTACGGGTCTTCTATCACTAAACCAATGGAAGAGGGTGTCCTTTTGTCCTCTATCAATGGCACGAATGTTCGCGTTACCCCGGAGGTCATTGCGCCCGTTCTTCCAATTGAGGACGTACCCCCCTTGCCAGCGGATATCACGCCTAGGCTTATCATTTCCATCCTATGCGTTACACGAGGGGATGCCATACGCCTTTTTACTCGTCGAGGGGATCATCTCACCTCTTTGTGGTTTATTGATTCGTTCCTTCGAGCCAATGTTTTCCCTTCTAGCCACAAGGACGAGCACCGAGGCGCTTTCCTACACACTTTATATGCCTTCTTCACGTCGATATTTCGACCCTTATGCATGATGAAATCAAAAAAATCATGCAAAGTTCGTAGAACCGGCCATTCCCTTTTGCCAACCTTATTGCTCCTTTTCTTACGGTGCCTACTAATTATGTCACTACTCATGCCATCCCGAGGCCGAGGTGATGGGTGACAGAGTTCTCACCTTCACTCGGGCTCAATGGTATAAGAGCATTCGTAGCCTACTGAGAAATCAGCCCACAGCTATGCCACCGTCTCCCCATGAGCAGCAGGCCCCTTTTCTTACAGATGTCTATTCGGGGTGGGTCTGTCTTTGGTAGACCTCAGCTCTTGAATGTTCTCCTATGCCAACTATCAGCACCTCTTATCTACTTAAGTTACGTTGGGCATGGGATTTTGCAGACTATCGCTAGGACTTCACCACATTCTGAGAGCAATCCTAGTGCAATTCTTTCAAATCAACATGATGCTACGGGCGCTAAGGGCATTCCATTTTCTCCACCCTACCCCGATGGCGCTGATGATGGCGTTTGTGCCTTGAGGCTAACATTTCATTGGCCCATTTTTGTTTATTTTACTTTTATTGTTCCTTTTTCTTTTAATCCAATGTTGTTGTATATTGCACTTTTTAATACTAATAATTTACGTATCTATTGACTTTCTTTTCACTCTTTGTTCTACTTATATAGTGTTTGATTTACGTATCTCTCCTGTTTGTTTCTCTATTCACTAATCTCTTGTAAGATGTCCATTTCCTATCTCGTTTTCAGCACTTTTTTAGTTTTGTTTTTCTGAGGTGGTATCTCTCTTCTCCTCTTGATTTGTTGCTTTTCTTGCATTCTCGTATTGACAATGTGGACGTTATCTCCTTTAAGTTGTGGGTGGCCGGCATATGCATAATAAAACAACATACATCACACTCAAAGATATTTCATATAGTTTGTTAATACAAATACTAGTCGTGAAAGATACTGTTTCGATAATCTGATAGCAATTCTAGTTCTTATGCTAGTTTCTTCTTAATAGATATTTGTACAATATTCGATTTTCTCTTGTACTTTCCACATTAGCCATATGTATATGTTCTTGGTTTAGAAATGACAACAACTTGAAAATTATGAAAAACATTTGTGGAGACTTGTATCATTTGTCATATTCGAGCCATTCTTTCTTAGAGTTTTGTTTTTAGTATATCTATTCTTATATGTTTTGAAGAATCATATCTAATTCTTGAATAGTCTCATTTTTATTTCATTTTTGTTAAATATTTGGGAATACATTCTTTTATGCTCACACTATGATCATGTTGAGACTGATACTTAGGGAATCATGTTATGCTGGGGAAAGGATTTTAGGTCATCTTTGTCATTTGAGCTTATTCGTCTTGTTTCCTAGATGCACGTTTCCTTACATCACTAGTTTGAGCTTTTTACACAGTAAGTTATTCTTTGCTAAATCTCATTCGCCATTTGTATTGAGATAGAGGTGTGGCTTAGCTCTTTATTGAGAAGGGATATATGTAATTAAAAAAAATAAAAAGAGAGAAACAAGGTTGCATTGATAAATCAAAGACGAAGAGATAAATAAAAATAATCGTGAAAGTGTATGTGAAGGAAGGATACAAGAAAGAAATATATGCAAGTGAAGATGAGTGTAATTAAATGAAAATCAAGTCCTACGAATTTTGTTTGAATATCGTGTTCTCATGACACCTTTACTTGACTTTAACCACCATACACGTCCTTATCCAACGTTAAAACCAAAATTTGAAGTCCTAATTAGTTATAGTAATAGCATGGTTTGACGTGAGCACGCAGCAAACTAATGATCGCAGAGTGGTTATTATTGAAATTCTTAGTGTTTGGTATTCTCTTCATGAGACTACGATTCGTTCCTGTTATATTGTTTTTTATAATATTGGTATGCGATCACTTTGATTCTGATTATATTAATCTAGCAACAGTGCAACACATATTGGAGAGTAAACTAAATGAATGTATTTTTGACTGATCATTTTCGGAGATCATATCCTGTATTTTTATGTTAAAGCTAAAAGATTTGAGTTCTTCACTTTGAAGATGGGATCAATTGCATATTGGCTAAATAATCCACACACATTGAATAAGAGATCCTGTACAATTTCATTAGGATTTGATAGTGTTTGAAATAGACATACCTTTCTATATTAGCATGGTGAATTTTACAGCTTTTGTTTAATGTTTAGTATATAAATTATCGGTTAGTGTAGTTTTTGTTTTTCTTTCTTTGCTCAAGGACTAGCAAAGTGCAAGTTAGGGGATGTGAAAAGTGCCTAAACGACATCTTTAAGATCCTTAAACATACGTTTGTTAGCTTCATTACTTATGTTAGTTATACCTTTGGTAGTCCTGTTAGTGATTTTAGGACCTTGGGACATTTATAGATGAAAACAAAGCAAAAATTGAACTTTTTGCCGTCCACTGTCCGGGCGCTACCCATTTTTGTCAAGGACAGAAATGCTTAACAGAACAAACAATCTCACTGCCTTGAACCGCTCGAACGGCCAGAGCCTTATCTCGTCTCCTGAGGCCTAGGCAACCATTCCAATAGAAGAGATGAACCAACCAGCTCAACACCTCCAAAGAGAGCAAAAAGACCCACATACCCGACCTTTGTGGGAGTATTTTACTCCCTCCACATACACCTCACCAACTTGTATTTGATTGTCTGATGTCACGGCGACCCATTACGAACTTAAGTCCAACACTATTCAAATGCTTCCACCATTCTATGAGCTTAATAACGAGGACCCCTACAAGTATCTTGATGAATTGAAGTATGTTCGACCGTTTAAATTTTGAACTTTTAAGACGACGAGGCCCTTAGATTATGCTTTTTTTACTAATTCTCTCAAGGATAAAGCCTAATATTGGCTCAACTCCTTGGAGGGAGTTGTAATCACAACGTGGGCACAACTTCAACACGAATTCCTCAAAAAGTACTTCCCATAGGCAAATGACCAATCAAATTCAGCGAACCATCACCAGTTTTTCACAAGTTGGCGAGCAATTTCACAGAACATGGGAGAGACTCAAGGACCTCATTAGGAAATGTCCAGACCATGTGATACCCAAGTCGTAGCTAGTGCAATGCTTCTATGACGGGTTGTCTTCACAAAACCATCCAATGATAGATGCTTTGTGTGGAGGAAAATTTATGTGTGAACATGAGGCTTGGGATTTTTTTTGAAAATCTGAGTGAGAATTCTCAGCACCATGCCTCCGCTTCTAGTGTAGAGAAGGGAATATAAATTAGAACGCTTAAACAAGGAAAATTGTACGAGATTGATCAATCCATTGATCTTGCTCTCAACGTACCCGATAGACAGTCTATTGTCTACAAGATAAATTTCTTTGTCACAATCGTCTCAACTTCCCGTGTTCCAAGAATCGTGTGCTTTGTGTTCCAGCTCAACCCATGTTGTTGTTAGTGGGTGTCATTTAGCTCCCCAGTTTCTTGAATTTGTTCAGGAACAAGTTAATGAGACTCGAGGTTTCTCTAGCGACCATGAAATGATCTATTTTCCAACACTTACAATCCGGGTTGGAGAAACCACCCAAATTTCTCCATAAAACTCCGAGTACTAGTAAATTCTTTTGCTTCAGCCCAACATCCATCTTTCCCCTCTAATCCTTCTCCTTTTCGATCCATGCCATAGAGCAGTCCTACCAGCAACAACCTCCACCTCAAAGGAATTCTGCCTTTGAGGACGAGGTATTTCAAGCTCTCCAAGGTTTGGAGGCCAATACTCAATTGCTACAATCCCATTCTCAGTGCATCTCAAAGCTAGAATCCCAAGTGGGGCAACTGGCTAATGCGTTGAGTCGAAGGGACGAGGGACAATTGCCTAGTCAACCTGTAAGTTATCCAAAGGGTCTATTCAAAGGAGAAAGTTTGCAAGCCAATGATCCCTTTCACAAGCAAGCAAAAGCAATAGTCACCCTTAGAAGCAGGGCGACAAGTTGATACCAAGTCCGAAGAAGAAAGCAAAAATGGTTAGTCCAGCATCATCCACAATGGTTTTGGGGTTAGAAAATAGTCTTGAGTCCAAAGAAGGGAACTCTCCTCTTTCTTATCCACCATGGCAACACCATATGTGTTAAAGGCACCATTTCTAACTTGTCTCCAATCGCCATCACCCTTTTCTAAGAAAGGAAAATCCATGGAAGTAATGCCCATCACCCTTTTCTAAGAAAGGAAAATCCATGGAAGTAATGCTTGATGTTTTTAAACAGGTTAAGATAAATCTTCCTCTTCTAGATGCCAACAAACAAGTCCCCTCGCATGCCAAGTTCTTGAAGGATCTTTGCAACCCACAAGTGCAAATTTCGGATCCACGTGTCTAAGAAGGTCCTTCTTTCCGAGCAAGTAAGTTTGATTCTCCAATGTCCGGCTCTTCCTAAGATGAAAGACTTGGGAAGTGGGCATTCTTTCCACCTCGTCTTGAATCACCACCTCCCTTTTCTAATAAAGGAAAATCTATCTAAAAAATTCTTAAAGTTTTTAAACATATTAAGATAAATCCTCCTCTTCTAGACGCCAACAAACAAGTCCCCTCGTATGCCAAGTTCTTGAAGGATCTTTGCAATCCAAAAGTGCAAATCTTGGACCGATTTGTCTAAGAAGGCTTTGCTTCCGAGCAAGTAAGTTCAATTCTCCAACGTCCGGCTCTTCCTGAGATGGAAGACCCGGGAACGCCTACCATCCCATGTATCATAGGAAATCATTCCAGAGATGATACACTATTAGATCTTGGGGCGAGTCTAGACCTTTTGCCATACTCAGTGTATGAACAGTTTGGGTTTGGTGAGTTAAAGGTCACCACGGTAAACTTACAGATAGCTAGCAGATTGGCCAAAGTGCCCCGTGGGATCACATAGGATGCCCTTATCCAGGTCAGTAAGTTCTTCGTTCCTGTCGATTTTATCATCTTTGACATGGAACCGGTGCAAACCTCCAAGAGACATACACCCTTCACTCTTGGCCGACCTTTCCTGACCACAAGTAATGTATGCATCAACTGCAGAACATGGGTGATGGATATATACTTCGATAATATGAAGGTTAGGCTTAATGTTTTCATTTCTTCTCGACGACTTCCTCAGGGAAAAGATAGCTTTGCAGTCAATGCTGTCGATGAGCTGATAAAAGAGGCTTTCCCTTGCATTCTAGCCTATGATCCTCTAGATGCATGTTTAACTCGCTTCAGCTGTGATGAATTTGACATAAAACAATCCATAGAGAAAGTAAATTCTTTACTATATTATAAGCCTCTCTTAATTCATTCTCCTAGAAACCTAGGGTTGAATCATTGCCTCCTATTTCGAGTGTACAGTCCCTTCCCTCCGTCGAGGCCCCACCAAAGCTTGAGCTAAATCTTTCACCAGTATCACTCAAGTATGTGTTTCTCGAACCCGATGACACCTTACCCGTGATAATTGCATCTGACTTGTCTACAAACCAAGAAAGTTTGTTGGTGCATACGCTTAAAGAACACAAGGGTGCCATAGGATGGTCCGCCACTAACTTGAAAGGCATCAACCCCTCCAGTTGTATTCATCGTATTCATTGCGAAGATAATGCAAAGCCTTCCCGTAAAATGCAAAGTAGGCTTAATCTGAACATGAAAGTAGTGGTCAAGAAATTGAAGCTACTTGACTAGGGTTTCATCTTCACCCTAAGGAAAAATAGCTTAGCTACTCATTGAAGAAAGAATATGCTAAGAGTTGAAAAGAGAAACACCTTAGAAGAACTTGAGCTCCCACTCTCTTAGGTAGTACCAATTCTTCATTCCCCTATTCTTACTTTAAAAACCTGGATTTTCTATAGAGAAATAACTCAAGACTCCCTAAATCTCCCCAAATTTTGGCCGCCTTCTTCTCTTTAATAATTGCCTTCCTTCCCAAAAGGACAAATCATCTTTAATGCCTTGGGATTTTCAAGCTTGAAATTTTAGATTTGGCCAGTTGGATTTAGTCCTCTTCATGCAGCTAAATCAGCCCCCTTTTTTGGACTTTCTTGCTCCTTCATTCAATGCCTTGTCAAAAATGGATTTTACTCCTGTTAGGCTCATTAGCTGAAGGTAATTAAGATCTTTTGAAGTAAGAAAGGCTTCACATTGTCTGAGGTCAAAACAGAAATTCAAACCAAAGGAAAGGGGTTTCTGTCCTTGGGAATTCGGACAAAATTGGTGGCCGCCCTGACGGTTGAAGGCAGTGAGATTGTTTGTGCTTGCTGAGCATTGCTGTCTGGACGAAAATGGGGAGCGTCTGGACGGTGGAGGGCAGAAGTTTCAATTTTTGCTTTGTTTTCATCTTCAAATGTCCCAAGGTTATGAAGTCACTACAAAATTACAAAACGTGTAAGTAACATAGGTAACAGGGCTAACAAATGCATTTTTAAGGGTCTTAAGGATGCCTCCCCAACTTACATTTTGCTAGTTATCGAGCAAAGAAAGAAGAACAGGAACTATACTAACAGAGAATTTGTATACTAAACATTAAACAAAAGCTGTAAAATTCACCATGCTGATATAGAAAGGTATGTCTTTCAAACACTATCAAATCCTAATTATATTGTATAGGATCTCTTACTCAATGTGTGTGGGTTATTTAGCCAATATGCAACTGGTCCCATCTTCAAAGTGAAGAACTCAAATCTTTTAGCTTTAACTCAAAGATACATGATATGGTCTCAGAAAATGATCAGTGAAAGATAGATGCATTTAATTTACTCTCCTATGTATGTTGCTGGAGTAATATAATCAGAATCAAAGTGATCGCATACCAATATTATAAAAAAACAATATAACAAGAATGAATTATAGTCCCATGAAGAGATTACCAAACACTAAGAATTTTGATAATAACCACTCCATGATCATTAGTTTGTTGCGTGCTCACGTTAAACCATGCTATTACTAGAACTAATTAGGACATCAAATTTTGGTTGTATTGTTGGATAAGGACAATGCGTATACTGGTTAGGGTCAAGTAAAAGTGTCATGAGAACAAGATATCCAAACAAAATTCGTAGGACTTGATTTTCGTTTAATTACTATCATCTTCACTTGCATATATTTCTTTCTTGTATCCTTCCTTCACATACCCTTTTACGATTATTTTTACTCACCTCTTCACCGATGATATATCAATGCAATCTTCTTTCTCTCTTTTTATTTATTTATAATTATAATTATCTCTTCTCAGTAAAGAGCTAAGCCACGCCTCTATCTCAATACATATGGCGAATGAGATTTAACAAAGAATGACTCACTGTGTAGAAAGCTCAAACTGATGATGTAAGGATACGTGTATCTAGGAAACAAGACGAATAAGCTCAAATGACAAAGATGACCTAAAATTCTTTCCTCAGCATAACATGATTCCCTAAGTGTCAATCTCAACATGATCATAGTGTGGGCACAAAAGAATGTATTCCCAACTATTTAACAAAAATGAAATAATAATGAGACTATTCAACAAATTAGATATGATTTTCAAAACATACAAGAGTAGATATACTAAAAACAAAACTCCAAGAAAGAATGGCTCGAATATGACAAATGATATAAGTTTCCACAAGTGTTTATCATGATCTTCAAGTTCTCATTTGTAAACCAAAAACATATACACATGGCTAATGTGGAAAGTACAAGAGGAATTCGAATATTGTACAAATATCTATTAAGAAGAAACTAACATAAAAACTAGAATTGCTATCGAAATAGTGACTTTCACGACTAGTATTTGTATTGACAAACTGTATGAGATATCTTTAAGTGTGATGTGTGTTGTTTTATTATGCATATGTTGGTCACCCCTAACTTAAAGGAGATAGCGCCCGAATTGTCAGTACGAGAATGCAAGGAAAGCAACAAATCAAGAGGAGAAGAGAGATACCACCTCAGGGAAACAAAACTAAAAAAGTGCTGAAGACGAGATAGGAAAGGATCTTACAGGAGATTAGTGAATAGAGAAACAAACAAGAGAGATACGTAAATCAAGCACTATATAAGTATAACAAACAAAGAGTGAAAGAAAGTCAATAGATACGTTAACTATTAGTATTAAAAAGTGCAATACAACAACGTTGGATTAAAGAAAAGGAACAATAAAAGTAAAATAAATAAAAATGGGCCAATGAGATCCTGTCATCAAGGCACATCGCCGTCATCAGCACCATCGGGGTAGGGCGGAGCAAATGGAATGCCCTGAACCTGCATACGCACCTGTAGCATCGTGTAGATTTTGAAAGAGTTGCACTGGGATTGCTGTCGGAATGTGGTAAAGTCCTGGTGATAGTTTGCAATATCCCGTGCCAACGTAACTTAGGTAGACAAGAGGTGCCGATAGTTGGCATAGGAGAACATCCAAGGCTGAGGTCTACCAAAGACAGACCCGCCTCGAATAAACATCTGTCAAAAGGGGGGGGGGGGGGATTTGCTGCTCATGGGAGGCAGTGGCATAGCTATGGGTTGATTTCTCAGTAGGCTACGAATGCTCTTATGCCATTGAGAGTGAGGACACTGTCGTCCTTGGGATGGCATGAGTAGTGACGTAATCAATAGGCACTGTGAGAATAGGGGTAATAAGCTTGGTAAAAGGGAATGACCGGTTCTGCGGACTTTGCATGAAATTTTTTGATTTCATCGTACTTAAGGGTCAAAATATTGATATGAAAAAGGCGTATAAAGTGTGCAGGAAAGCACCTCGGTGCTCGTTCTTGTGCCTAGAAGGAAAAACATTGGCTCGAAGGAACGAATCAATAAACCACAAAGAGGTGAGAAGATCCCCTCGACGGATAAAAAGGTGTTTGGCATCCCTTCGTGTAACACATAGGAGGGAAATAATAAGCATAGGGGTGATATCTGCTGGGCAAGGGAGGGTCATGTACTCAATTGGAAGAACGGTCGCAATGGCCTCCGGGGTAACGCAAACATTCGCGCCATTGATAGATGACCAAAGGGCTCCCTCTTCCATTGGTTTAGTATGGAGATTTTGATAGAAGACCCATATGATACGAGGAAAAGGTGGTGGGAATGGCGTGAAGAGATCGGTTAGAATCCAACTTTGGAATTGGGCAATTCCACTTTAGGCAAGGTCCTTCGTCTTGGAGATACCCATCATCCAAAAAATGAGTCATCAAATCGAGAGGTCAAGAAGCCCATGTTGGGGATGGTTGGGTCAAGGATGACCGACTACATTTAGGGGCTTGAGCAGCGGATTGGCAGGAACCCAACATAATGGAGGAAAGGAATAACAGGAGAAAAGTTACCAAGAAATCAGGAAGATGCTAGAAAAAATGGAGGTCGCAGAAAATTCGCCTGAGTGGAACAATGACCATCAAAGGAAAACCCATGAAAGGAGTAATGCATAAACGAAGGCGGTTTTGTGTACAAATGATCGAAGCGTAGATCTGAGAATGAATTTGGGAGAGGAAGATGGTTGTACTGGAAGGGAAAAATGAGGTGGCTAGAAATTACGTTATGATAGTAGGAGGAGAAAATTGGTGGTGGTGGATGGTGGTTGCTATCGAGTGATAAGAGGGAGAGAAAAGGTAATTGGTGGTGGTGGATGGTGGTTGCTATTGAGTGATAAGAGGGAGAGAAAAGGTGTAGGGAAGAGCTGAAAAGAGAGGAGAAATGCGGGATTGTCGTCCCAAGGCTGTGTCTTTGACAATTGCTAGTTAGGACTGCAAATGGCGATACTTGTTGGGCTGGACGACAATTACTATGGTAATTGTATTGGTTGAAAGTTGTTTTCTGCAGTCTCAAACTCTAAGAGAAAGTATTAGATGTATTTTCTTACACAAATTTTAATATTTTTATTAAATTAAATAATCAAAATCGTGTTTTTTAATAGTCAAATTTATCTTTATATCAAAAGAGATACCATATTATTTACTCTAGTCTCAACATATCCATTCACGTATCCAAAACATACCACTGACGTACTGATGGCGTACCCAAAATGTACCGGTGTCGTACCCACTAACTGAAAAAGTATCCGGTACTTTTTCGGAGTAACCAGTGCATACCAATTCCGTAGTCGTGCCTGGTGCGTGTACAACATCATTTTTGAAATATTCGTGTTTCATAGCATTACCTCATCGACACAGCAACACTATAGTGGTGTAGAAAACATGCCAACGTTGAAAAAAGTACGTGTACCATGGATAGTTGGGAAGATTTTAAAAGGGGATTAAAGAAACAATTCTATCCTGATGATGTGGCTTACTAAGCCATGAGAAGCATGAAAAAGTTAAAACATACTACGCCTATTCAAGAGTATATGTAAGAATTCTTTACTCATGCTTGAGATCCCAAATATGATCGATGAAGAGCTGTCATTCAACTTCCTGGATAACCAACAACTCTGAGTGAAACAAGAGCTGCATCGTCGCGAAGTGTAAGATCTTGCTACGGCTATGGCAGTAGCAAAGTCCTTGATCGAATATAGCAAGCCCGACTAGGCCTGGACATCCAAGGGGAATCATAGTGAAGGTGAGGAAGACCAGGAGGAAGGTCATCAATAAAATAACAGAATTCAATAATTTTTAGCTTACCTTCAAAGAGGTATAGTTATCTATTTATAATGATAAAAAAGAATTACAGAAAATGAAGAAAATAACTTGCAGATCAAATCACAATCAATAAAATCCTAACTTCCTAATATGTTGATTTCAGTAATCAAACTATAATTAACAAGATATTAATTTCTTAAAATATATTATTTCCAACACTTTTTCTCAAGCTGGGATAAAGATATTAATCAAACCCAGCTTGACAATTGAAGACTTGAGCAGAGATGATTCCACTGGACGTGCTTAGGATCGGTCTCCAGAGGTGGTTTATCAATTTCTAAAAACCAACTAGAATTTAGAACGCCACTACCGGAACAATGGTAGCCACAAAAAACAAGAACAATGTTACTGTAACAACATCGGTAGCCCTTAAAAATAAGAATAATACTACCGGAACAACGGTAGCCATCAAAACAAAAACACTGCTACTGGAACAACACTACTAGAATAACATCGATAGACCTCCAAAACAAGAATAATGCTACTGGAACATCGGTAGTCCCCAAAGATAAGAGCAATGCTACTAGAACAATATTGGTAGCCACAAAAAATAAGGACAATGTTACCGGAACAACATCGGTAGCCATCAAAACCAAGAACAATGCTACCGAAACATCAGTAGCCCTCAAAATCATGAATAAGAACAAAAGAATAATAATTCTACAAAATGTGCACTGTCTAAGCCAACAATATAATATATTGAGATCTTAATGATACATCAATACCAAGGAAGCACAATGATCTGGAACTCATAATTCACAACGGCAGGGAAGAGAAGGAACAACGACGTTGCAAAGAAAAGAAAAAAAAAAGACCAGCGAAGGTGAACAAAGACCAGCGGCAGTGCTGGTGGTGACGGTATACCAGCGGTAGATTTATGATACCGGTAAACGAATATCAACGACAAAGGTGAGGGAAAGCATTGACGTTAGCTAGGGTTTTTGGACATTTTTTTTTGCTTTTTTTTCTTTATTTTTTGGCTCTGATACCAAGTAGAATAACATGATTCAAAAGTTTTTAGCTTACCTTAAAAAATGTATAGCTATTTGTTTATAATGATAAAGAAGGATTATAGAAAAGGAAGAAAATAACTTTCAAATCAAATCACAATCAATAAAATTATAACTTATTGATACGTTGATTTCACTAATCAAACTATAATTAGCGAGATCTTAATTTCTCAAAATATATTATTTTCAACATCATCGTCATCGAAGGAAAGGGATCGGGAAACCCCCTACTTGTAGAGAGGGTAAAGCCAAGGAAAAAGATTGAACGGACAAGTTTGAGCTCAACAAAAAGTGCTTCATATGAGAGAAGGGAGTGCCTTAAGAGAGAAACCCTCAATGTCATGATTGCCTAAGTGACAAACTCAGGAACAAGCACACATGAGGTCTATCCTGCTTCTCAACGCTGTCAAGGCTAGTCCAGAGCCAGCAAACGTGAAGGACAAATCATTGATGTACGTGGATGCCCGCATCAATGGAAAGACTACCGAAGTCATGTCGGGCATTTGTTGGGTGCGTCTTCATCAAAGGGGATGAAGCTAAACCCTTGGAATTGAAGGTGGAAAAGGGCAAGGAACGCCCAAAACGATCCACACCAAGATGAGGCCAATGGATTGTATAGCCTGAGCGACAGAGCTACACCTTGGTAGGTGGAGCGGGAAAGTGGAATTTTTTGTAGTACCATTTGATGACTATGATAGTGTCTTAAGAATGGAGTTCCTATGGAAACACGATGTGGTGCTACTCCCTCATCAGAATACACTATGCATCTTAGAGGGAGGCCCATATATAATTTCTACAAGGGCCATGCCAAGTCCAAATGCGACTATTCTATCGAGTATGTAGCTTGAGGAATGCCCAGCAACAAAGAAGAGAAGTGGGGAGAAAAGGCACGTGTAGTGCATCCTCATAGAACAAGTCATTCGAAGGAAGAATCACTAGCCAAGCCACAAGTACTGGGTGAAGTGAAAAGGATTTTCATATTGCGAGGAAAGCTAGGAAGCAGCAAATTCATTGTCGCAATTCCAAGATCACATACAAAGATTTCAAGAGGAATGCGACAAGGACGTCGCCAGATTGGGTGGGGGAGAATGTTACGACCTGCGAGCTTTTAAACATGAAGAAGGCTATAATATGCCAAATGAGGCTTGTAAAAGCTTCTAGACCATCTTGGAAGGGTCTGGCATGCGGGAGAAGCTTCAAGTGTCCTAAGTATTCTGGAGGGGTCTGAAACATTCTAGAGAAGTCTAGAGGATTCAAGATTTGTCTAGCACTTGCAAATTCCTAGAGTTGTATAGAAAATTCTAGAATAGGATCTAGATGAATCTAGTATAGAGTTGGGAAGTTTTTATAGTATGTTCTAGAACTTTTCTAGCCATTAGATATCTAGTATGGAGTTGGGAAGTTTTTATAGTATGTTCTAGAACTTTTCTAGCCATTAGATCATAGACACATGGTTCAATCCTAGCCGTCGGTTGTATCCTTGGATGCCTATATAAGGAGAATGCCTCATTTAGCCAAGGCACCAAACAAGAGTTGTAATCTCTATTCTGCAATATACTTTCTTCTTCCAAACTTTCAAGTGCCTAGCCTTCCTCTTATCCAATCTTTCGGAGTTCTTAGAAGATAGGCTTACTTAGCGTCACAAGTCGGGTTGTGAGCATCTAAGTGTCGCATGGTTGGCTTGAAAAATCCAAGGCCGTGACATGCAGCTATGAAATGCACTAAACCTGGTTCTGCCTTGCCCTTGCCCTTGCCCAGACATGTGCATCCCAGTTTGTAGAATCATGTTTCCCCTATTTTTATTACAACCTTTTCACCATGGAAAAAATCAAGGACAAGTGTGGAGAAGGAAGTGGTTATTGCTTGGTTTGACTAGTTGGTAAGCGGTAAGCCTTTAAATGGTTATTTGGATGTTGAAGAGTTCAATTTCACTTATTTTTGTAGGTGTTATTCACTGGTGAGAAAATTGGTGTTGGAATGGGTAAGACCAGGAAGGATGCTCACCAACAAGCTGCTGAGAATGCTCTTCGTTGCTTGGCTGGTAAGACGACCCTCCAATTTATATTTACTTGGCTTGTTGAATGCTACTACATGCTGATAGTTATTGCTTCTCTTATTTTCACATATGATTGTTGTAGCAGCAAATCTATTGCGTTTTGGTGTTCGCATATTTGAGTTTTATTTTTATGACCAGAACTAGCTTAGTGGCATAAGGGTAAATTTAAAAATGCATCTTAATGCAGTTTTCGAAGTATAATAGCTGATATTTGATGGATCTTTTATTCTTGGCCTTGTTTTGTCATTTGTGTGCTGAATCATGTACTTACCCAAGAAAAAAAAGCTTGTTGTACTGGATCAACCAATTTTTTAGCTCGATTGTTATGAGCAGAACTATCTTTAAATTTGAAAGTGCATCTAATGCAGCCTGCAATATTTAATTCTTGGCTTTGTTTTGTTCTTTGTTGCACTGAATCAACCAATGTTTTGGAGAATAAATAACACAGCTTATACTTGTGGGGGAAAAAATACAAAATAAAGTTTATTGGTGGCTGGTACGATTGGTCCATGCTTGGTTTTTCTCTGTTGTTGCAAAATAATGATTTGCTCGGGTTACTAATATCTTGGACATGCTAATATAGACGGCAACAGCTATGCTTGTCCCCCTTTTGTTTTACTCATTGTGGAAAAGAGTTCATATTGAATTTTCAATAGTAAGGGATAAGAGATGAAATTTTTGTTTTTAGTTTTTTCATGATGGTAGTTGCCGATCAGCTACATGTAGTGGTGATATGATGCAATATTTTTGCTGCTGATGAAGTTTCTAGTGAAGTTGGTAATGAGTATCACGAGAAATAAATATTAGTGAAAATTGAAGACTTTAGGGTGGGCATTATAGGGAAGATTGAAAACAAAGAGCTTTTGGTGGGAAGAATGGGTTGGTGAAGTGCAGGTCTTCCTCTACGAAAGGAAAGATGTTTTCCAGACACAGTCATCTCTGGCATGGTTAATTTCACCTGAGCATTGTAGAAGAGATAATTGCTAGACTCAATTTTATTATTAGTTGAGTTTTAAAAAGAAAGTATTCTCTACATGTACACTATGTCTCAATGTGGATTCTTTATATGCAAGCAAGGATCAAAATTTTGTTTCTGGGGGTTGTTTGTATTACCACGGTAGAAGTGTTTTGGAAATGTTTCAAAAATGTTTCTAAAAACACTTTGGAAGCAACAAGAAGATTTTGACAATTTATTGAAACGTTAAAAAGTAATCTATCTTAATATGTATAAGTCTGATAATTGATTAGGTTGATATTGTTCTTGATAGTTATAATAATTGATTAGACTTATGTATTTCCTCACATAAAAGAACAAGTGTATAATCAAAAAATCATTGTTTCTATAAATCAAAAATGGTTAAGCGTTGTCAAATAATTCAATTTTAATATACATCATTTAAATGATTGTAAAAATGTGTAATATTTCAACAAAACAAGGTTTAAAGATCTGCCAATATTGCTGTTATATTATCTATATTTTGTGTGGCATTCTCCTCCCATGCTGTAATGGCATTGTCCACTTTAGGATAGGCCCCGCGGCTTTGAAAATGCGTTGTTACTAGAAAGAGATGTTAACTCACTTATATGGCCAAAGAAATTTTTATCTAACCGATGTGGGATGGAATGTCACATTTCAACAATGATAATATTAATAATATTTTTACATAGAATAAAATACCTCCATCTTATTTTTTTCTCAAAATATTGTGAGGATTCATGAAAAAATTTAAATTCTTGTTGATACAACTTACTTTTTTGGTACATTGAGCTATGTTTTAGTGTGTATCACTTTGTTTTGGTGTGTTTGGATGTAAACACTTGAATTTCATTATTCCCTTAGTTTCTTATTTCAATTTCCTAGGTAATAGAAATGGCTCAGATGTTTTGAGGGAAACAAATGAAAATTCTCTTTTTTTTTTTTTATCCAAGAATAATTTCTGAAGTAAAAGGAGCATGGGTTTAGGTTATTTGTTGGGAAGGCTAAAAGGCATTTATGTTTTAATCGTTGTAATCAAGGATACGAGTTATCCTGGAGGCATGATTACTTAGTGTAATAATGTGATCTCTCGCTAAGATTGGAGCAATTTATTGTGGAGCAAGTCTTTTATTTGTTTATTCTTAGTTTCTAAACAAAACAAATGACAGATCATTTTGCCTCCAATGTTTTAATGAGAAAGGGCTTGACGTGAACCATCCCATGGTTGTATTCTGTAGGGATGTCCTTACTGCAAAGAGTATTTTCTTTTTCCTAAATGATTTTGTATGCTTTTTTATTAGTAGCATTATTATCAAATTGTTGTACAAAGTGGTTTGTCACGTATCGTTTTGGTCTGCAATATGTGATCCTATTTATTGAAACCTGAACTTAATTGCCTATGGGTGAGACTTTAACCTCTTTTGAGATTATGTTGCTGCCCATCACCTAGCAGTGCTCTGAATGTTGGGTGACTTGGTTGCGAAAAGAGATTCTCTCCTATGTCAAATACTTTCTTGACTTGAATGCCCCATGTAGAATTCTAGCTTGAGTTGAATGTTGCCACTTATTGCAATTTAAGGCAGGCAACTTCACTTTGGGATGGCTGAATATTTAAAAAAATCTGCAAGAGGCTATTGATATACATCATCTTTGAAATCTACATTTTATTGGTGTGCAAAATATGCATTCGGACATATTATTTCTCTTAATTTTTTGTACCTTATTCATCAATAAGCATCATTGTTATTTGCTTTAAAATATTGTATGGAATTCCATTCATTGGAGTTGGTGACCTTGTTTGTTAGTATGCATATCCTGGAGGGTACATGGTAAAAATCATCGTTTCTTTTTTTATCAAACTCAATGTTGAAGAATTATAATTATGTAAGGATAATGTGCTGACATAATATTTCACCTATTGTAAATGCAGACAAATACCTATCATATATTGCACCTCGTTCTGGAGCTGTGGACAGGCCTGACAGGGATTTTGATAAGCTCTCTCTTGGAACTGAAAATGGATTTATATGGGATATAATGGATCCTGGATCAGATGAACTGCCGGTGGAAGATGGGTTGTCAAAAGAAAGCACTTCTGAGGTGGGGGTTTCTGATGGTCCTGTTCATGATTGATTTGATTTCTTATTCTTTGAGAACATAGGTGATGCTTGGATAAAGGGTATGTGGGCAAGAAATTCAGTGAGGGATTGTGGTTATTGAGAGAAAAACCACTCCTTTTTTGGATTTTGCATTGCACCAAGGTGTGAGCACAAAACAGGAAAAGGTAGAGTGAGCTGCCTTCACGTTCACTTCTGCTGCCTTGACCATGCTGCACAGTTCCTGTTTTGAGGTAAGGATTTGGTGCTGACTCCTAGTTTCTACCCAGTATCCAAGTATTCCTGTGTGGTTGAATCCTTACGTGTTTTTTTCCTTCCTGTTTGATTAGCTCATGTTATGAGGTAATTGGCCATCTGTAATCATTTTGTCCTGGGGGATATTTGGTTTTCTTCAAAATCTTCAGTTCAGGATTCAATAAATGTTTAGTAAGTTTTGGTTGATAATGTCAGGGGGAGTTTGTAACGTGACCACCAGATCCTTTTTACCCCTTAAACCTTGCCTCTTTGTACTGAAAATTAAACAACATAGCTCCATAGTATATGATTTTACTTGATGTTTCCTCAGATGAACTGGATTTAATCTTTTGTATCAACCGAATAATGCTTACTAGGTTGCTGAAGGGGCACTTGGCAATTCTTTTTCTAATGTGGGAAGCCAGCAAGTGCAAAAGCGTTCCAATTCTCCCAGGTAAAATATCATAAACGATGGATCTGATTCTTTTCGTTGATGTTATTAGTGACACAGTAAAACAAGTTGATCCATTTATCAGAAAAGAGATTTTTGCCCACTTCAGGGGTGTGGCTGTTTTGGTGCAAGCACTCATAAGAGATATGAGTGGCTTTGCTTATTGGTTGAAACGGTGATCTTAAAAGTGGATTTGTAATGTTGACTACAAATGGGGATGGCATGAGTAGAATTGTAAAGATTTGCTTCTCGTATTGTGTGCCAAATTTGCATCCTAATGGAAACCTCAGTTTTTTTACTCTTTGGGCCACCCAATAGCATTTGAATCAATATATACCTATTAATTCTATATTAACCGATTAGTAATTACTTATCAGAAAAATCTATATTAACTGATTCTATCTACTGCATTTATTATATTCTAGTTCCTTCCTAATGCCTCCCGTAGGAAATCTTTATGGTATTACTTCAATCTCAAATTTACTGGTTTGTATTAGCTCTTCAGTAGAAATCTTTGAATGCTGGTCACTTTTTGTTTGTTGTTGGGGATCCTAGATTCTTCTGAACGTTGTCCATAGCTGTCTGCACGAGCGCTCGAGTGCCCTTTTCTGGAGGTGGCCAAAAAGCCCAAGCACTCGAGCACCTGTTGGGCGCATCTTGCTGAAACTGTTTAGAAAAAATCTTACTTGCCTTTTATCAATACGAAATTGGGCCCTAGCAAGTGCTTGAAAAGCGCTCGAGCACTTATCGTGACCCTTGCACTATTTGCGTGAAAGCCATTTTTTTTAGCAGAAAAATATTTCCTTAGGTCCATTACACATGCACAATATATTTGTGATGCAACGGAGCATTGTCATCCACTTTTAGTGTAGGCATAAAATTCAACAAAAGTTGTGACGCCCGTTTCCAAACCAAGGATGCACTAAATTCTCACTAATGTGACTCCTACTTTGTCATGCTACAATCTCAAATAACAAATGCAAGTTTTCAATGGTTCATGTACAATTATTGACTGGTCTTTCATTGTTATAAATATTGACTCCGCATCATATGTACTACAAAGATCCTCTTGTTTCACTTTGTTAATTAGAGCTCCAGTTCAGGTGTTAAAGTTGTCTTTTGATCAGTCGTGTTTCTTTTTTGATAAACAGCCAGACTTAGAATGGATTGCTCCCATTTGGTACTTACAGATTGTGCATAGTTTCTCATTTTGATAGTTCTTCAATTTCAGGTTGTCCCAGTCCTTACCAAGTAAACGATCAAAGGAAGAGCTATTGCACAGTACACCAGGTGTATCATCCCCGCGGCATCCAAAGAATGGACATGCTGTTTCATAAAAATTACTAAGATTGAGAGGCTCAAATTCAGTTAAAGGTTTCGGCATTCGAGATTATGGGCTCTGCACTGGTCTTTCCAAATGTTATAGAGTTAACTTTCTCCTTGGTAAACTTGGAGCGTCCTGCTGAGGTGAATAATCTTCTTCTTTTTTTATTTTTCCCCATTTAGTTTCTCTTTTTGAAAAGCTCGTTATTTTTCTAGGTTATGCATTTTGAGGGTATAGGTCGTCTGTGGGTCGTCTACTGTATTACTTAACTTCCATTTAGAAATTAATGTAGAGATGACAAATTGTTGACCTTCTCACCCATATGAATTAGAAATTCAATTTTGTATTGGCATGATGTATTTCCCTAGTTGAATAGATACAGTTTGTGGAGGTGGTCTGATGCTGTACTAGGTCTTAAGAAAGGACTATGAATTAGGAACGGACGCTGGCTATGCATTCTTCTCATTTCCTTTCTTTGAAGCTCGCGTGCGGAGCTCGGTAATAGTCTGACTTCGGGAAGAGAACGGTCAGAAAGCAACTAGGAAAGTACCAAGCAAGGAAAGCACTTAGCTAAAAGCATAACGTTCTTCAAAGATATCCTTTACTTATTTCTTGAGATGGGATGTAGAATTGGTATTGTAGCACCGCGTTGTTATAAATTTGATGAGAACATTCATTATTTCAAATAGCATTTTACGGTTTATTTGTTCTTCTGTAACATTTTTGTCATATACTACATTGCAGAAGGTGGATGTTGCTTGGTGACTATATGTGATATGAAACATAATATGATGCTTATATTTGTCGTATTGGCAAGAGTTTTATATTCGATAGGATGCTGCAAATATCACATATCTGTTCCATGAACATAAATTTTAATTTCTCACTAACTGTGAAAATAACTTAATAAAGAGAACAAAATTTTAATATTAATATACTGGTAGAGGTTAAAATCACACCTATAAAGTTCTTTAGAGCATCTTCAACAAGTTCTCTAAATGAGGTCTGTTGACTAAAATGCATAGTTTAACACAATTTTAATAACTTCAACAGGTCTTCTAAAGTGGCTCACCCATACACAAAATGCATTCCAATTAAATTTGGCTAGCCAATACACAATTGGGTTTCTTTCTTCTGTGGAGTCATTACTGTGTTTTTAATTATTTGTTATGATTTAGGTCTTCTTTGTGTTTTTAATAATTTATTCTGATTTGGGTCTGCTTTGTTTGGTTTTTTATTTGATTGTTGATGGATTTATTTGATTTCGTTGAAATTTTTGAATAAAAAATAATAATAATAATTTTATTTAGATGGATAGTTAAAATAGTGAGTAGCGTTTGCATAACTAAAAAATGATTAGTTAAAATAAAGAATATATATATTTTTTGTAGTTTGATTCTTTATTTGAAAATAAGTGTTAGAGATGAGCTCTAAGTGGTTCAAATAATACTTTGTGATAGAAATACACGCAGCCTACAGTAACTTTCCCTTATCCTTAGGCCTCGGGCATGGGACTCATTAAAGTCACGCCGTAGGATATGGTTTTTGAGGATTTTATTAGAGTAATTATTAGGTACTCTCGTAAGATTATTTAGTATTAATTTAAATATATGACAAAAAAATATCTTGTGTGCCGCAATGTTATCCTACCTTTATTAGGTAAGTAAAAGGTCAAAAATAACTTATTTAATGTGCTTTACATATTTTTATTTATTAAAAATATCATATAAATAATACAACACAGTATTTCAAAAATATCTAATAATTTTTTATTTTATTGTGATTGTAAGCACTTATTCCAAAGAACTGTGCTGCTGCATATACAAATGATGGATGACCGATCAAACACAAATAAAGCACAAAAATTAAAATTTTAAGTAGTCATTTTATTTTATTTTTATTTGATCGATTATTCATCATCTAGGCCTGCATTATTTTTCAATTTGAAAAGTTCATTTCAACTGGGTGGGTGGGTGGGTGGGTT
>JAULJZ010000019.1:6453549-6475115 GCA_032270985.1 Heliamphora pulchella | reverse complement strand
CAAATAAGTTAAGCGGAAGGATTTAAGGAATATCAAGATGCCGATTAAATTAAATTATCAGTAATTAAATTTAATTGACAGGTATGGAGAATCTTAACGTGGGAAGAAATGGTAAGTATCTAATAACCGGAACTCAATGCAAGAAGGTCTTGAGATTATGGGTCAGAGTACAATTATAGTTCTTTAGTGGTATAAACTGTAATTTAGTGTTTTATGAAAATTACAGAAATCGCTGCTGATTTTCATAATTGCAGATACCGCTATGCGTCTTTCTTTAATTGCAGAAACCGATGGTAGGTGTTTGTGTTCCACTGAAAGTCTAACTCATAATTACTCCCCAAGTCCCTGCTGTAGCATATATACGCGGGTAGGCTGAACTAGTTTGATATTGATAGTTCATATATCATTATCATTATGATATTAATTTTGTCTTTCAATGACTTAAATATATTGGAGTTCTACCAATACAAGTTCTCGGAGGATCGTAACTCACACTACGTTCGAGGATCGCGTAAGGGGATACAGTAGAAAATCTGATTAAAGCTTTAACTCGGAATCAAGTCGTAATTGAAGATTAGATCGACAAGAGGTATCCATCTAAATTAACTTTGGTTGCACGGATTTTATTTTGATCGTTCTTCGTCAAAATTTTTATCTGGAACCCGTTTCGGCGTTTGTCCCTCCAGTTATTTTTTTATTAAAAATCGTTTTACAAAAATAATAATCTTGACGGTATTGTCTCCAACAGAGCAGTTGTGAGAGAACTATCTTATCCCTACCACCGCTCGGCTTAGGATTCCTTCTTCTAGGGAAAGGGTATGTTCGTTCTCAGCTAGGGAGGTAATCTTTTAGCACTTTGAATGCTTTTTCACTCTCCTATGTCCACTCAAAAGCCTTCCTCAAAGTTTTGAAGAAGGGGAGGCATCGGTCGATTGCCTTTGAGACAAATCGATTTGAGTACCACTATCCTACCAGTGAGTTTCTGCACCTCTTTGGTGTTTCACGAGAAATGCATTTTCCTGATTGCTTTGATCTTCTCTGGATTTGCCTCTATCCCCCTCTGGCTCACCATGAAGCCGAGGATTTTCCCCGTTGATGTCAAAGGAACATTTGGCTGGGTTCAACCTCATATCGTACTTTTGAAGTACTCGAAAAATCTCCTCGAGGTCAGCCAGATGATCTGTGGTTGTCATACTTTTGGTTAGCATGTCATCTATATAGACCTCCATATTTCTCCCGAGTTGCTCTCTGAACATGTGGTTCACCAGGCGCTGGTAGGTTGCACCTACATTTTTTAGGCCGAAAGGCATATGTTGCAGCAATAAAGCCCCCAGCCGGTTATGAAGGAGGTCTTCTCTCGATTGCGGCTGAATACATTTTGATCTGGTTATATCCCGAAAAGGCATCCATAAAGCTGAGGCACTCGTGCCCCACTGTAGAATCCACCAATTGGTCGATCCTAGGCAAGGGGTAGCTATCCTTAGAGCATGCCTTGTTTAGATCAATAAAATCCAAGCACATTCTCCACTTCCCATTAGGATTCTTCACCAAAACCACATTTGTCAGCCACTCAGCGTATTATACCTCCTTGATACCTCCTTGATAAATGCTGCTTCCAGTAGTTTGTTAACTTCAGTAGAGATCACCTCATTCCGCTCTTTAGCGAAAACCCTTGGCTTCTATTTGACCGGCCAATGAATTGTATTCACATTGAGTCAATGCTCCATTACCTCTACTCGTATACCTGGCATATGTTCATGTGTCCACTGAACACCTTCTGATGTCGCATGAGGAACTGCAGCAGCTATTGTTGTTCAAGCCCGGGTAGAATATTACTGACGAACACCTTTTGCTCTGGTCGGTTTGCTTCGAAGAGGAGGCTGAGGAGCTGTTTGACCAGTTCTGGTCTCTCCCTCCTGTTTTCTTCTCAGGACTCCAACATCTCGATGCTTAGCGATTCCTTACCGCTCGGGCTCCTGAGGGAGGTAGCATAGCATTCCCTCGCAATGACCTAATCGGCCCTGATCTGTCCAATCCTGTGTGAAGTTAGGAACTTCATGGTCAGGTTAAAGGTGGATGTGATTGCCTTGAACAGGTTGACAGCCGTTCTTCCCAATATGGCATTATATACTGAAGGACAATCCACAACTAGGAATGTGATTTGGCGAGTGGACTGATTCGGGCAAACCCCCATGGTCAGGGGTAGTTCGACGGCACCAAGAGGTTGGATCCTTTCCCCAGTAAACCCCACCAGGGGGATCTGACTAGGGTCAATCGATTTCTGCCGATGTTGAATTAATCAAAGGCTTTCAGAAATAAAATGTCCACTAAGCTCCCATTATCTACCAGTATCCTTCATACTCTGTAGTTGGTCAATACCATTGTGAACACTAGGGGATCATTGTGGGAATGCTAAATTCCTTTTCCGTCGAGGTCCGAGAAGGTGATTACCTCCTCGCTGCCATCCACCCTGCTTCTTACCGAGGGACTAGCAGTGAGGACTTCTATCGGTATCTCTGCTTGTAGTTTTCTTGAGTGTGCTTGCTTTGATGAGCCGGTATCTCCTCCTCCTGCGAATTCACCAGCTATGACTCGAACCTCCCTAGCTATCTCTCGACTACCTGAGGTTCCTCTCGTACTTTTCTTGGCTCCTCTTTGCCTGGTTGGTCGGCCACGAATTGACGTAGCCGGCCTTTCTAGATTAGTGCTTCTATCTGCTCTTGCAGATCAAAACAGTCTTCAGTGTTGTGTCTGTGGTTCTTGTGGAATCTACAATACTTGTCTTGGTTCTTCCAGTCTGTTGTGGTCTTCAGCTTCTTTGGCTACTTTAGATTAGGGTTGTTGCGTATATGTAGCAAAACCTAGTCAGCGGGTGTGTTCAGAGGTGTATACCTTGCAAACTAGCTGGGGGGGAATTTTCCTTTGCCATTAACTTGGCCATGCTCTCAGGTGGCGCCTTAAACAGAGAATAGGAACTTAGTGGGTTGCTGCCCTCCCATGAACACTGCCAGGGCCACTTTGTCATCCACATCATCAACTTGGAGCGCCTCGACATTGAATCTAGACACATAGTCCTTGAGCGATTCTTTGCTTGCTTGCTTGACGTTCAGTAGGCAAGTGGATGATCGGCGTTGCCTCTATCCCCCTTTGTCTTTCCTTGCATGGCTTTCCGATTCAGAGACTAACTATTCCTTGTGCCGCTTCCTATCTGACATGGGCAAGTTGTCATACTTGACTGAATTTCCCCCAATGAAGTGCCCTATGAATAGCGTGCTGAGCTGTGTGAAGGTGCTGATTGATCCGGGCTTGAGGCAGTTAAACCAAACGCGAGCTGATCCCTTCAGGGTAATCGGGAACACTCGGCACATAATCTCGTCGGGGACCGCATGGAGGTGCATGAAAGCCTTGTTAGTTTCCAAGTGGTCCAATATGTCTTTTGTCCCATCGAATGCCTCCATCTGGGGCATTTTGAACTTCTACAGTAGGGGCTCCATCATTAGCACAAGTGAGAATGGGAGGTCGATTCTCTGTACGAGTTCATCTAAACTGCTGGTCATCTTTCCTTTTACTGCCTCCATGACATTTTGGAGCTGCTCCCTCATCCGTCTCATTTCCAGCTCGATCATGGCAGAGACTTCAGATTTGATGTCTAGGTAGACTTTTTCGGTGCAGGAAGGATCCAAAATCCTTGGGCTAACCTATCGACTTTCGACCTCTTCTCGATCATGATGGTTGTTGACGTTCCCGTTAGCAACTTGCCTCTTGCAAGGGGGAACATCGTCGTTGGTGGGATCAAGTTAGCTCAGTCCCTCATGGTTTGGGGGCACGAGATTAGCCTCTTGTACAGTAGGCGGGCCAGCATAGATCGGTGGGGGCTCAGCCGCTTGAGTCTCGAACCGTTGGTGGTGGGCATGCGTCTGCTAGGCCAGATCTTGGACCATATGAGTCAAATCGGCCAATTGTTCATCGATGCGTGGGCTGGCAGCACTTTCTATCACAGGTGGGTGTTATCGGTTGTTGTTGGAGGTCATACTCTTGTTTCCACCATCGAGTGTATCAGAGAAAACATTCTCACAGACAGCGCCAAATGATGATACCTTGATAATGGGTATAAGCGGATTACACCAAATGCTAATCAGCGAGCCCTTGCCAATTTAACTTAAAAGAACAAATGTTAAGACTAACACCAGTGGGGTGTTGGCCGATTACCCTCTGATGCTTAAGTCAGTCTTTATAACAATAATCGATTAACTACAAAAACTAATTTTTCTCATACCTGACATTGGAGATGTTCACCTTGATTTATAGGGGAGTAGCGCAATAATTGAATTGGATATCACAAATCACGGCAGGAAGATTACCCCAAACCCCGAAAAATCCGCACTACCCGGCAAAGGCAAGAGTGAGCCCCCCATTATCAAAGGAAATCGTGGGGTGACAACTAAGGATTTGGCCTCTTATTCGCTCGGTCGTGGTTAATCACTCAGCTCAACTACCAATCACTCAGTTCGATTACAAAGTGCTCGGTAATGGCAGCCCGCGTGCATGCATACTTTCGCGCCCGGTCAACCTTATTGGGTCGGGTATTTGGTTAGTGTTGCCCGATCCCATCAGATATCATTGTTATTATTTTATTAGATGATTAAAAAATCTTGAGTGCACGTATATTATCTTAAAATATTTAAAATAATATTACTACAACTATAAAAACAAATAAAAATAAAAACAAAAAAACAAAACAAAACTTAGAGGGATGGCAGCTCCCACCCGCCCCTTTAGGTGCGTCTATATGTTTGAGGTTCTACCAAAAAGCCAAATAAAAAAAAAAAGAAGAAAAAAAAGATAGAGTTGATTTGTGGTTGAGTGAAACACTATTGTTCTTGATGCAATTGTAACATCCGAAGCTCATTGAATTCTACCTGAAACAAAAAGTAAGATCACCACTCGGAAGACCAGACCAGAATTCAAAAACAAAACTACAAACTGGGATCTAGACACTAGATTCAGTTGACCGTGGCCCGCTCAGTGTCCAGAAAAGCTGGGCCTAATAATTAGTTCAAATAAAAATTAAATGAAGACCACCAAACAAAAATTTGGACAACAAAATGTAAACCAGAAATTACGGGTGCCCATATTTCATTTAGGCAGAACAAGAATGGATACAAGGCAGAAATTGCAGTCTTTACCCCAACAGGACATTACCATACTTAGAAACAAGAGTTAAGAACACTATTATTGTCTGTTCTCTCTCTCTCTCTCTCTCTGCCCATCTTATGCAGACAATCTGACACTCGTAGGAGAGGACGGTCCAACTCCGTACTAGCTGCTTCCGGATGTGGAGACTTCACTGCTGCAAACAGGACAGACCTACAACCACAAAACAAGCCATATATCTATCAACTCACTCCTTTATATTTATCTACATAACAATCATAACTCATGATGTCTTGAGAACATAGCCAGCCACAAACATTACATTTAAGAATTTGAAAAGATTCTATTTAATCAAGTAAATCAGTCACATCCAACTTCCAATTAAAGCACTTCAATGATATCATCACTTTGTCTTCATTTCATTTTCTTCTCTGGATTTTGTTAATGTTTTATGAAAATTTCATTTTCATTCTAACTCTGAGGCAACTACCTTCATGATAGATTGCTTTTCGTAATTAACAAGTCCTTATAATAAAGTGCTTCTATTACTTAAATTCATATGGTTTCACCATTACAGATGCTTGATGAGTAGTAGAAGGGTGTACTTTCCGTGAACAAATTTTTTTTTCTTCTTTTCCCTCTTTATTTTGTGGGAGATCTTTTTGTCACTCTTCCTTGATTGTAAGGGATTTCCCGTTCCTTTTTTAGTGGCATTTCCTTAATTCTTTTCTATAAAATATTTTTTTGATCCATTCTATAAAATATTTACTCATAAAAAAATTGTTTTACAATTTCCTATGGTTTTCAAAACCCTCACTTAAGTGTGATTCCTTCTTTTAGGGGCTTTTCCTCATCATGATCAAATCAAAATTCTCAAATTGGTTTTCGTGGACCAAAGATGAATGTACAAGTGGAAAGGACATCTTAAAAGGAAATCTGGCATCATTTTTAGGCATATGGGGTGCCTAACATCTCTACTGCATATAATGAACCTTGACGCATAATCAGTGGAGAGAGACATTAATCCAAAGTGACATCAATGTTTGTTGGCATTTATTAGCAAATGTTTGGAATGTTTGGGCTACCATGGAGTCCCAAATTCAGAAGGGACATTCCTAGCATGCTTTTCAAATGCAGACATTTATTAGCAAATGTTTACTCCAAAGCAAAATCCCCATGGCATTTCTGGTATTTCTGGGAGCTAGACGTCATTCTCTTCAATAAGCTTGTCCAATTGAGTTGCATTTAAAGCTCTTGTTCAGGACTAGTTTTATTACAGACACTTACATGTCAAAACTAAGACGTCAAAACTAAGACGACACAAGCCATGGGATCTAGCCAAACTTAGTCTCAATAAGTAATATAATAGCCCAGAATTAGTTAGGTTCAAGACTTAACTATAATAACTAATAAGCTAAAACTGTGCTTCCTTCTCAAACTGAAAATAAAGGATTGACTTTTTTTTTGTTGATAAGCGGCAATAATTACAAATGACAAACCTATTATATTAGCTGAAATCCTAGTTCCGTTGGATTTCGGTGATAAGTATATTATGGTTAGTGATCAGAATCCCACTTTTTTTTCTGCGTAATCGAATTCATAGTTTTGGGAAATGTAAATCAAATCAGATCAAGAATCATAAGATACAACATAAACTACAAAGATAATGTTTAGACACTTCATATGCATGAAACAAGATATAAATAAATTGATGTTGACACAAATTTTAAAAAGAAAATGATTCAGTAATCTAATTGGTAAGACATTCATCTTCAACACAATAAATATTGGGTTAATTCAACCAACCACAAGATTTCTTAAAAATCTTTAGTATATTCTCTTTTAGAATTAAATAATAATAATAAAATAATCTCAAAAAGAGTAAACTAAGAGGCAAGATTAACTATAAAACACTTTTAACACTTGCTTTGTATACTTATTGCCAAATTAAAAAAAAAGTTTAAAAAAAATATTGCGGAATCTTTAGAGTTACACAATTCAATCAAGAATCGTTAGAGTTACAAATGATGTTAAAATACTTTCTATGTACATAACAAAATACTTCATATGTACAAAACAAAATAAAATAAAAATAAAGTTATGTTAACACAAATGTTGCAATAAGAATATAATTATATGATTACTTAATCTAATTAAAAATACATTTATGTTCATCATAACATATTTTGCCTCAAATTCAATCAATCATAAAATTTCTTGAAAATCCTAGTATATTTTCTTTTGGAATTCAAAAAATGGGCCAAAAAATCTCAGAGAGAGTATAATAAGTGAAAAAATATTAAATATAACACGCGCGTTGTATGCTTTTCTAATAAATTGTTTTTAATAAAAATGTGGAACCATTGAGTCCAATGATCCAATCCCTATCATATTAAACTACTAGAAAATTTTCCATTGCCTAAAGGCACTTTTCAAATATAATTTAATATCACAATGAACTTTTGACAACAATCAATAATAAGAAACCATTAAAAGCAACAACACAGATATTTGAAAGACAGATTTAAAATGAGAAACGGGTTTATCCAATATAGATATTTCAAACTTGAAATGGATTTCTGTGTGAGAAAGGGGAGATTTAAAATAGGTTTGTTAGGTGAGAGAGAGAGAGAGAGAGAGAGAGGGAAAGGAGGACAAAACAATATTTTAAAAATGATCAAATCAATCTCAAATCAATTTTTTTTTTATGAAGAGCAAATCCTCCCCATTAGATGATAGTTTGTCTCTCACATTTTGGAAACTGTGTTAGAGAATATGTTTTTAAAAAGCAGATTTTTCAACCGTAAGATCTAACCTTAAATTAGTCGCATCCACTCTTTCCACAATGTATTAGAGGAACGATAACACATTTTTAAAAAGGTAATCTTCCGACCGTAGGATCGAAGATTTAATTAATCTCAGACACTCTTTTCAAAATTTGCTAGAGGAGTGAGGACACATTTTTAAAAAATATGACCTATCTTATCTTTAAAAAATACGAGCTATCTTATCAAACAATTTTTCCCTAAAATAACAATAAAACAATTTATTAGAAGTGATATTTTCACCTTAAACATTTTTAAAACATGTATTTTGATTGTTTTCACATAGAAGATAAAATAAAAAAGAAGAGCTAAGAACTTATCAGATATGCTTATGCTAGTAAATCCTCACCATTAGAAGATGGTTTGTCTCACACATTTTGGAAACTGTATTAGAGAATATATTTTTAAAAATCAAAAATTCCAACCGTAGGATCTAACCTTGAATTCATCTCAACCGTTCTTTCCAAAATGTATTAAAGGAAAGAGAACACATTTTCAAAAAAGGTAATCTTCGGACAATAGGATTCAAGGTTGAATTAATCTCATTGATTCTTTTCAAAATATGTTAAGAGAGAACACATTTTGAAAAATATGACTTATCTTATTTTTGGAAAAGTTGAACTATCTTATTATACAAGTAGCAAATTACCTTTGCCTAAAGGCACTTTCCGACTTAATCTGATTTCCAATATAATTTTACGCTACTTTTCTAGTACTCACTTAAAAATTAACATCCGAGTGAAATTTGAATAAACCATTCTGTACCTACACATAACATTCCTAAATTATGGATACAATGCTAAACCCTTCTTATTTTCCATTCCATGTCACCTTAAAAAACAAATTAGTCATGAAATAAACATTAATAATCAATAAAATTTATGATTTTAATAATCTAAAAATGGATGAAAAATAAATTTTAACTATAAATAATACAAAAATTACCTTAGTTGTATTCTACTTTATGAATTATAATATTTTTAAAATAAGAAGTAATTCTAAACCAAACCTTGTTTTTTTTCATTTAATGATTTTCTGATCAATTAAATGAGTTTAAAGTAATCTTTATATTTTGAGAAGTAAGATTCATTTCGTTGAGAATTGATTTGGCCTGATTTGGCCATTTGTCAAATTCAGACATATTTTTGATTGTTTTTGTCAAATCAATCTTAACCTTAAAATTTAAATTAAAATGTATCTCAATTGTTCAATCATCATAGCAAGAAAGTAGAGAGAACACATTTTTGTGAAAACTGATACTAACCGTAGATTTAAATAAAGATATACCTCAATCATTCAGAAAAATGACACGTAAGACATTTTATAAAAAAACTGAGCTCCTTTATTATATAATTTTCCCCCATAAATAACAAAAAAAAATTTATTAAAAGTGATATTTTCATCTTAAACATTCATAAAAGATGTATTTTGATAGTGTTCAAATAAAAGATAAATAAAAAAGAAGAGCTAAGAACTTATCGAATCTATATAATTCTTATTAAATTCTCTAATCACCAAATGAATAACCAATTGTACATGTTTAATTCTTATTTTCACAAAACACAATAAGTTGTATTAATGCATTTTCAAAAGGGGGGAAAAGATTAAAAAGAGATAACTAAAGAGTTCGAGATTTGTTGAATCAAATAATTTTATAAATCACATGCATCATAAATAATGAACTGACTCGTGAATTAAACCATGAATTGAAAGATTTATCATAGTTCTATTACAAAATAGATACACTCATAGATTCGAATTGATTTATGCATGATTCGTGAATCGAATTGTGAACTAAATTGTGAATCAAAAAGCAAACTAAATTGCGAATCTTAAGATGCTGATAACTACATCAAAATTCACTAGGCTTTTCCAAAACCTGTTCTTGGTAAAATAGGGTTCGTTCCAACTAGGGTCGTCAATGATCACATGTTGAGTTTCTGCTTTTTGTGACTAGCTATTCTAATCCTCGCACCAGATAGAACGTGGGGTCTGCACCAAGCAACTCCGTCTCACCATAACTACTTTCATTCTTCATTCTTTCCTTATTACTTTTTTTTTTTTTTTTTTTTTGGAGGGGGGGTAAGGGGTAAAACTATCAAGCAATAACCTCAATCAGCAAGGGGATCTGGAATATGCAACTTTTTTGCTAGTGATCTCCACCGTATTGCTATTGACCCACAAACCCTCTACCTAGAAGAAATTATAGAGGCCTTCAAATGTTTCTGTTTGAAGCTTTAATACCCAAAAGTCCAAGTGATGGTCCCTCCAACAGCGTCCCAATCCTGTGCGCAAGTGATAGCCTTTGATTGCCAAATTCCTATGACCTCCAATCTTTGGAAGTATTTGATTGTTCCCTATCTTTATGACTCGATGAGGGGGACAGTCCAAAATCCAAATTAAAAACTCTGGTTGGAAGGTTTTTGCTCTCTCTCTCTCGGTAGTTGTTCTGTTAGTTCAATGATTCTGGCTTAGACAGTGACTCCCACAGTATCTGTAAGAATATTAATAGATATAACAAGGAATTTATATGAGAACGAGATGAAATCAAAATAATGCTTTCTTACTCTCGTAGGATACGAAGTGCACAAAGCACAATGGGCTTGGGGATGAAACAACTTAAATGTTAAGAGTGATTCTTTTCTATTTGTTTTATTTCATTAAGGGCATTCTTGTACTAACCTTTAACCTAATAATATACAAGTATGTATTGGTGAAGGAGACTAATTAGCTTCTCCTGACCTATTTCTTTTTATCTCTTTTTTTCTTTCCTATCTCTTTTTCTTTCTTCTTCAAACCCTAAATTCATATTCTACTATTCAACATAGTATCAAAACATCCAATCTAACCCTAGAAGAGTTATAAAGCTTCAGCCCTTATCGCATAGAGAAAACGACATCCTGACATCATCTTCCGTACGATGACGTCAGCACCTATATGGATAGCGACGAATGCCACTCCTCTGGTTCAGATCGTCTCAATCCACTAGTCCTTGTGGTGATTTTTCCTTAAGTATTTGAAGAAGATTGGCTATCCCATGATTTTTCAAAACTTTCGGATTTTTGGAACCATAGGGCTTCGATCTATAATTTGTGACTTCAATCTTGGTTTCTAATGGTCGAGATCCATTCTATAGGTGCCAAATCTCCCTCATGTCAAATCTATGCCTGTTTGGTGATTATGGAAGGTTATTTTTGGCTCACTTCATCTGTTTACGATCCTCTTTTTTTAGATTTTGGCCATTCGGTTCTTTCTCTTTGGGAGATTCATGTGGTGATCTTCGACTGGTTGTCTTAATTTTGCATCAAATATGATTTTCTTGAGTTCACATCACAGGTTGCTCATTTCCTTGCATATGTCACTTCTAAACGCTTTAATGGTATTAGCTATTTAGTCTGGGTACATATCTTTAAGATTTTTCTTAAAGGCAAATAGAGGTTAAAGTACATTACTAATCAAGTAGCTTTGGAAGCTTATATTTATCTCAGTAAAAACTTCTACAGTTACATGGAAGCCTCTTGTAATGGAAGTCTTTTTTTCTTTTGCTAAAACATTATAGCTACATTGAAGGAAATCATCTCACCTGAATCTGAACGAATATTTACATAGTAAGAGTGTAAGACTGAATGAAAGAAACAAAAACAAAACATTACTTCTACAAGAAGGTATACAAGTGAAAACCCTTCACTCAACTTCCATTTGATTATTAACAATGAAGAAAAGAAAACTAGGAAAGACTAAAAGGGCCGGGAGTCAGAAGTCATGCGTGGCAAGTTGACCTCATTGTAGACAAGTTCACCATAAAACAAGGAATCAATTGATGCAACATACAGACTCCAAATGAGGAATGACATCACATATGGAGTACATACCTTATACCATGCTCTTTAAAAGAGCATGGCATAATGTATTGTGTACTTACATAGCCAAAAATCTTGGATAAAGCAGTCTGATAACACACAGAAAAGCATGCAAATATATGTAACTGTATTGAGATCCTAATCATGGGATAAAAAATTATTTTGAACTGAACACATGTACCTTATTTATTCGTAACCAATTGCTTATGCATTCAGAATGATATGAATGCTTGCAAGAAAGTAGAGTCAAGGTGTCACCATCCTCATAATCCACACGACAAATAACACACCTGAGACATGAAGACAGAGTTATCAATGCAATACTTGGTGATCAATAAATAAACTAAGAAATTTACTCACGAATCGTTGCTTCCATCCTGAGAGCTTTGTGTCTTATAATTAACTGAAGGTAAAGAGGCAATTGTATCAGCAGAAAGCCCTCTGCTCTCAGTTCCAACTACTTCACCCAAGGCAAGAAGTTCCTGAAATATCAAACCAAATTCTATAAGTAAAGCATAATAATGTTCCAACCAAAAGTCCAGTTGTAGCCAAATCTACCTCATATGAAAGCTCATCTGGATCAACCTCCTCCCAGGTATCCTGAAAGACCCAATGATATAATGATACATGAGTAAATTAACCCTGCTTAACATAGTAACCAGCAACTTTGGGTAATCCTATGCATGTATAAATCAAAATTCCTGGAAAGGATTTATAAAACTAGGATTAAAAAGGAACTAAATTCGTTGTACAAGCCAGCAACAGACAGAGACTAAAACATCCTATTCCCTTGCTTTTGATAACTAAGATTAAAAAATAAAAGTAAATAAGGTTGCAGAGGGGCACCAACTGAATACATCGTATTTCTTAATAATATATGGACAAGGAATCACGATAGATTACTAAATGCACCCAAAAGCCTAGAGGTCAAATTTAAGGCATTTAACCACAAGTACCACAATCTTAACTATGGAAAAAAATGGACAAGAATTACTTCTAGTAAGAAAAATAAAATAAAACAAACATAACAAAAGGGAAAACAAACAGCAACAGGGCTGGTAAATGGAAGAGTATACTGCAGTGTGTCACGGCAAGAGGCAAATAAATAAACAAAATAAACTGAAACTTGCATGTGGCGAGTAGTATCAAAGAAAATAAAGATTAGATTGAGGTGTTGTTACATTTAAGTGAGGAAGCAGAATTGAACTACATATATACCTTCCAACAAGAAATATGGGGACCCATTAACACCTTATCATCTTCGCTCATATTTGAAGCATGGGTAGACCATCTCAACATTGGGGCCCACTGGAGTTTATCTTGGGGTGCAAGAATGAAGCCTCTTAAGTCAATCACTTTTTTTTTTGTGAAAACTATAGAACTAAAGTTGATGGCTCTTGCCCGGAATAACTATTTATTTATGAAAAATAATTTAGTTGATAAAACATAATTGAGGAAATGAGATATTTATTAATGCATAATACTTCACATTTATGTGGCAAGGTTAAACTGAAACAGCGATTCTGGACGTGAATAAAAAATGGAAAAAGGGTAGCAAAATGGTTACAACCCTAACATAAGGACATAGCCTTAAACTCTAACTTTTCATTAATCAACTCTGAATAATACATGAAATGCCACTTATCTATAGGCTTAAAACCCTAGTTTGAAAAGGAAATTAGAATCCTAACAAAAAGGAAATTAAAATAAAAATCTTAACTAAAAAATAAATTAAAAACTCAAACTAAAAGAAAACAAAATAAAATCTTACATAAAGATAATCTAAATTAAAAGAAGATTGCAAATAGGGCCCAATGTATGTATCATTCTCCTCCACTAAGGAAAAAAACTCGACTTCGAATTTACCTTGAAATACTGAACTCTATCCTGCCAAAAAATCAAATATTTTGAATATACAATCCGCTTCAGTTTATTTGCTTTCCAACTAATTTTTATCTTAAAACTGATGACAAGGGACACTGAGTATATATTGAACATCCAATCAAAGTATTCAACACTAATAAAATCAATATGTCTTGAGGAAGTCTTCTATTAGTGGAAAATCAATAGACTTGTATAAGTTGAGTACACCCTCATGACCAAGAGACTTCATTTGGCCAAACCATTTTTCGCATGAAAATTTCTTACTCTTCAATAGTTGGATGAGGAAGAGTAACTCATAAAATGGAGTAAAATCGGACTTGTCTTGATCCATAATGCAGTAATATTTCTGAGTAGGCATCGAGGTAGGAGATCCCTGAGTTAAAACCCCATCTTTCTTTGGAATTGCTGACTTCAATAAGATAATTTTTCCATTATATATGAATCTAATGGTGTTATCTTCCCTGTTAAAATTGGCATTAGATTTATCTATTCATGGATAACCAAGTAACACATGCATGACACGTGTAGAAAAGACATCACACCATATGTCATCAAAATGATAACCCATTTAAATATAAACCAAACACCTTCGAAAAACTAAAAGATGAGTGTTATCAGTCCAAAACAGTTGATACAGTTGTGAGTAGGGCTCAAGCTTAAGTTCCATCCTAGTGACACTTTTTCCAGATATTGCATTCAGTATACATCCTCCATCAATAATAATCTTACAAACTTTGTTGGCATATTTAAGAAATGTGTGAAAATTATTTGTACGTTTTCACTCCATCAAGAGTTTGAGATAGGTGTAAGAATGAATAAAAGGCCGAAATACCAAAGATTGTTTTTTTTCTAGGTAATGCTTTATTTTCTTTTCTTTTTTGCAACATTTTTTCTTTCTGCTAGCTAGTTTGGGGATTGATTGTGGCTTAGCCTATGTTTGGACTAAAAAGCCTAGTGGCTTTTTTTCAAAGCTTTTTTTCGTCTTTTCTGAACTTTTTTTATATTTTGATTTAAATTTTTTACTTTTTTGGTTCCTTGTGATAAAAGGATTCTAAAAAGTATGCCCATTAAGGCCAAATTTGAAAACAGTTCACTAAAACCAAAAAACTAGAGAGAAAAAAAAACCAAAATGCCCGCTAAGTTGGCTTTTTTCCATCTTATATAAACTTTTTTTAAATTTTAATCAAAAAAACTTACTTTTCCGTTTTCTCATGACGAGAGAAATCCACGAAAGTACACTCATTTGGGCTAATACTGAAAAAAGTTCATTAAAGACGAAAAAAATGTAAGCAAAAAGCTAGTCCAAACACAAGCTTAATGATTTGCTGAGTGTTATTTAGGGATAATTAGGATGGGCTTTTTTCCAGTTGGGCTTGGGTTACAAAAATGTGGGATAAATTACTTGTGTTGGCGCGTGAACCGAATTTGGGGTTGGCCGGTTGCGTTTAAATGGGATTTTAAAGCTTGGCGGGTAGATTGAAGTAAAATTGTGCAAGTGCTTTTGGGTGTTGCTAGGTTGGCACTCTGACATCTGGTGGTGGCTGAAAACCTGATGTAGGTTACTTCAGATTTGGTTGCTGTTTTGCGGGCATGTTCTGTTTGCTTGTTGATTTGAGCAGGTTATGTCTTGACTTGTTGCTTTTGTACTCAAATATTTCCCAATTGCTCTGATGCGTTTATAATTATTGCTCCTGTAAAATAGTAACTAAATTATCCCAATGTATTACACAAGGCTCTGCTGCTCATAAGCCATCTCTCTGTTACAGCACATCTAGTGTCCATGCGTCCCGTCAACGACTCTTTATGTTGCCGGCTTGTGTTTGTTTCTGCATTAGCTGGCTTGTTTCATTTGGTTGCTTCTTTCTTGCTGGGAGTTGATGGAGACTGGACTTGCCGGCTTGTGTTTGTTTCTTCCTTAGCTGGATCGTTTCATTGCTCTCTCATCAGGCTGCGCCCGGTCGGACAGGAGACAAGGCATAAAAGACCATAGTTTGTTATAGTTGGAATGGATTAGGGACGTTATTGTTGGCCTAAACAAGGTTTCAACATCCGTTTTGATGATAACAAACAAAAGGTTCTAATTGTGTAATTAAGTGAGTTTACAAGAGTTCAACGTTACGCACAATTAAGAACGCAAAATGAAAGCCATGAAACATGAAGATCATATTCAAGCGGCTAAGATCCATGGAGCATGAGAAAACCAAGAAGAAAAGAAAAAGATTCGAAGAACTCGAAGAATTTCAAGTATATTGAATCTAAGAACGTATGTAAGTTCACAACCAATGATCATATTTGTGAAAGCTCATAGGAGATCTTAGATTGACCATAAGATTATTAATAACTCATGCAAAACATTTTCTCAAAGTTTATATTGAGTTAAAGAATCCTAAAAAGATGAGAAACAAGTTTCAAAAGAAATTTGACCATGCAAAAAGTGTTTAAAGAAAAATGACATACCCTCAGTATTTTGGTCATAACTTTTTGTATAAAATGAATTTTGACATGAGGCTTGAACCATTGGAAAGTAGACTTTCGGGGCTTCAATTTGAACACAAAAATGACCTCATTCAGAGTCCGAATGAAGGAGATATCATCGTTTGAAGTCGGGAAAATACAGCAGTCCAAGTCAGTCAACTGGTTTCCTTCCTCAATCGACTGGAAGCCATGTCAGTCGACTAAACTTCAATTTCAGTCGACTGGAAAGTTGCTGGAATTTTACTTTCAAGGTTCAAAGAGGCTCAGTTGACTGGATCTCCTAGGTCAGTCAACCGATCAGGCCAAAAACTGAAAATCTGGGTTATAATGGCTAGTTTGACTTTGGGATTAAATATTCAAAAACCCCCAACGGCTAGTTCTCAAATTTTTGGTTCTAAATAGCCCTCTAAACCTCATATTCAATCATCCCTTATCTCTCCCACTTCTATACTCTCTTGATACTTAAATTCTTGATCCAAATTATTATACTTTTCATAATTTCATTGAAAGATAGTATAATTCATTAGAATTCTCCATTGAACTTTTATATCTATATTCTTTGTGAGTGAATATAGTGTGTGTGCATTCATTGTGTACTGTTCTACTCTTTAAGAGAGTGATTTTCTTGTGCATCTCTTGTTTCTACAATTCTTTGTAAAGCAAGATTCGAGTTTGAATCTTATGCTTGAGAATGAAATTTCTCAAGAGAGATTTCTCCACCTACCAAAGGAGTGAGCATCTCCGCCAACTGAAGGAGAGAGGTATCTCCACCTATAAGGAGGGATTGTAACTTGAGAAGAGAATATTCTGAAGAGAGACTTCTTCGCCTATTTGAAGGAGAGAGGCATCTCCACCTATTGAAGGAGAGACTAGTGGAATCCTCAAAGCAGTGTTGCTTGAGGCAAAGACGTAGGCCGGTGCGCCGAACCTTGTAAATCTTAGTGTCGTATCTCTCTAACTCTATCTCTTTAATTCCGCACTTTAAATTCTATATCTACTTGAATTTTTTTGTTAAAGAATACTTATGGACGATTGGGATTGCATGTTTAATTGGGTCAATATTGGTATAAAGTTTTAAATACCCAATTCACCCCCCTCTTGGGATTGCACCTACACTCACAATTGGTATCACAGCGGGTCACATTTTTCTTAAAAAGTTTTTGTGAAAAGATCCATGGCTCAAATCAGTGCATCTCCTTTTGGTGAGGGACAATCGTCCCTACGACCTCCTTTATTTTGTGGTGAAAATTACACTTTTTAGAAAAAACACATGAAAATCTTTATTCAAACCATGAATTGACATGTATGGCAAGTTATAGTAAATGGTAATTTTGTTCCCACAAAAATCATTTAAGAAAAAGAAGTTCCTAAACTTGACCATGAATTAAATGATAATGATATGAAACTTTTGCAAATAAATTCTAATGCCATCAATGCTTTATATTGCGCTTTAGATGCAAATGAGTATAATAGAATTATGACTTGCACAAGTGCACAAGAAATTTAGAAAAAGCTTGAAATCACGTATAAAGGAACCGAGAATGTTAGTGACTCAAGAATAGATAGATTGACTAGTGAATACGAGTCGTTCAAAATGCATGCTTATGAAACAATTTCAGATATGTATGCTCGTTTCACTAATATCATTAATTCTTTAAATGCTTTTGAAAAAACTTACCCCTCGTATGAATTGTTGAGAAAAGTTCTTAGGGGTTTGCCACCGGCATGAGCATCACAGAAGCTAGGGAGTTAAAGAAGATGACTTTGGATGAACTCATCGGGTCACTCCTCACTTATGAAATGGTGCTCCATGGCCGAATAAATGAGCTTAACGAAGAAAAAATGATAGTTTCCCTCAAAACATCTAAAGAAAATTCTAGTGACGAAAAATATGATGATTTGGAGTTGATCACTAGAAGGCTTGGAAAATTCTTAAAGAAAAATAAGAAAATTGTTAGAAGATTCCAAAGCTCAAATGATTCTAAAAGGAAGAAGAAGAAAGCTATGAAGGCCACAACATGGGATGAACATAACTCAAGCACTTCAAATGAGGATTCATGTATCGAAGAGGTAAATCTTTGCTATATGGCTCATAGCAATGATGAGGTTAATTCAAACACTACAAATACTTCAAATGAATTAAATTCTTATTGTAGTGAAGATAAATCATTTCCTTCATATAAATTGCTCTTATGGAGGAAGAAAAGATTTTGATAAGAAAATCATTTGGAAAATCAAGAATGATCCAAATATTAACCCTCATGGACCAAATAAGGTATGGTACCAAAAGATCCCACCTAAATTTGTTTTGTAAGTGCTTGAATGCTTCCACTCAAACGAACAAGTAAATCATATAAGTGAAAATCCAAAGCATTTGTGGGATGTCAAGTCAAAACTTCAAAATGGTATATCACTTGAGACTTGACAAAGTTAATATTCTCATAATACAATTCTTTCTATCTTCATTAATATTTGTATCATTTCTAGTTTTATGACATGTACTCCAATTGTTCATCATCATTTTGTCACAAATGCAAATGTGCTTTTAATGTAGATCATAATATTTTTTTGCTGAAGTCATGCATTATATTTTTGCTGAAAATCTCATGTGCTATGACTTAGAGAATAAATATCTTTTTGAAAGTCATACATATGCAAATTTGAGCATAAATATCTTTGTTGAAAATCATTTCATAATCCACACTATGCCTTAATTCTTTAATGCTCAATTTTCATACTCATGAGGTATAAAGACAATGCGCTCTTAATGTTCATATTTTTCAATCATAAATGAATTTCATGTATTAAGAATGTATATACATCTTTTGAAATTCATAAGATCATATATGTGCTCATAATTTATATCCATTGGTATCAGATTTGAATGAATATTAAAAATGACTTTTTGAGCAACATTTGATATCATTTTCTAAAAAAAAAAGTCATAACAATTGGTATTATGTGCTACATTTTGAAGAAAATTCTTTTTGCACATGCATACACTCAATGGATCATAATTTTCTCATGCATATTAATTGTTCAATTAGTAAAAAAGAAAATTTTCTTATCCTTTCAATTTGTATGATTTGAGTTAATTTCAATAGAAATGATATGAAAGAAACCATGCACTTTGAAATTTGATGGATATCATAATATTTTTCTTGCACATCAATTGTTAAATTGAAATAGAGTGAAAATGTTTCCTTATTTCAATTGGTATTATTATGAAAGATATTATGCACTTGATATCATGAGTTTATTGAATCGAATATATATGGCATTGTTGTCATAAAAGTTTTAAACTATGGCACAAGGTTTCAACCTACGCACATATAGTATATTTGGAAGCCATTTGCATTTTTGTACCCATGTATTACTATTGATATTATTTGGCACTTACATAAAAATTTTGTATCTTTTGGTGTTAAATAATGATTTACAATGATTTATACGAAAAAGGGGAGAATGCTTAATGAATGTATTTCTATTTCTACCCATAAATAACAATTGATATTATTTTGACAATTGATTTTCTAAAAAAGAATTTATCTTGATTAATGTCAAAATGATGCTATATCAAAAAATGAGAAAATTCTTTTTAAGTAAATTTTATTTTTGAACTTCTACTTTTTGATGATGTCAAAAGGGGGAGAACGTTTGAGCAAAATGAATATCTTTTTAACATTCCATTTGATATGAGAAAAGAGAGAGAATATGCACTTAACTTAATGTTTAAATATTGTCAAAAAGGGGGATATGATAAATAAGGAGAGTTTTTGGTTAATTTGAACTTAAATGTTTATCACTTGAGAATTTAAACCATACTTTTAATTGCATTATATTGTTGAATATCTTGGTTATATGCATATTGTGAGGGGGAGCCTTGTAAAGGCAATCTCATTTTGCTCGTTGTTTATCATCATAAAAAAGGGGGAGATTGTTGGCTTAAACAAGATTTCAACATCCGTTTTGATGATAACAAACAAAAGGTTCTAATTGTGCAATTAAGTGAGTTTACAGGAGTTCAACGTTACGCACAATTGAGAACGCAAAATGAAAGCCATGAAGCATGAAGATCATATTCAAGCGGCTAAGATCCATGGAGCATGAGAAAACCAAGAAGAAAAAAAAAAGACTTGAAGAACTCGAAGAATTTCAAGTATATTGAATCTAGGAACCTACGTAAGTTCACAACCAATGATCATATTTGTAAAAGCTCGTAGGAGACCTTAGATTGACCATTGGATTATTAATTACTCATGCAAAAGATTTTCTCAAAGTTTATATTGAGTTAAAGAATCCTAAAAAGATGAGAAACAAGTTTCAAAAGAAGTTTGGCCATGCAAAAAGTGTTTAAAGAAAAATGACATACCTTCAGTATTTTGGCCATAACTTTTTGTACAAAATGAATTTTGACATTAGACTTGAACCATTGGAAAGTAGACTTCCGGGGCTTCAATTTGAACACAAAAAATGACCTCATTTAGAGTCCGGATGAAGGAGATATCATCGTTTGAAGTCGAAAAAATACAGTAGTCTAAGTCAGTCGACTGGTTTCCTTCCTCAGTCGACTGAGAACTTCAATTTCAGTCAACTGGAAAGTTGTTCGAATTTTACTTTCAACGTTCAAAGAGGCTCAGTCGACTGGATCTCCTAGGTCAGTCGACTGATCAGGCCAAAAACTGAAAATCTGGGTTATAATGGCTAGTTTGACTTTGGGATTAAATATTCAAAAAACCCCAACGGCTAGTTCTCAAATTTTTGGTTATAAATAGCCCTCTAAACCTCATATTCAATCATCCCTCATCTCTCCCACTTTTATACTCTCTTGGTACTTAAATTCTTGATCCAAATTATCATTCTTTTCATAATTTCATTGAAAGAGAGTATAATTCATTAGAATTCTCCATTGAACTTTCATATCTATATTCTTTGGGAGAGAATTAGTGTGTGCATTCATTGTGTACTCTTCTACTCTTTAATAGAGTGACTTTCTTGTACATCTCTTGTTTCTACAATTCTTTGTAAAGCAAGATTCGAGTTTGAATTTTGTGCTTGAGAATGGAATTTCTCAAGAGAGATTTCTCCACCTACCGAAGGAGTGAGCATTTCCGCCAACTGAAGGAGAGACGTATCTCCACCTATAAGGAGGGATTGTAACTTGAGAAGGGAAAATTCTCAAGAGAAACTTCTCCGCCTATTTGAAGGAGAGAGGCATCTCCGCCTATTGAAAGAGGGACTAGTGGAATCCTCAAAACGGTGTTGCTTGAGGCAAATACGTAAGCCGGTGCGCCGAACCTTGTAAATCTTGGTGTCGTATCTCTCTAACTCTATCTCTTTAATTCCGCACTTTAAATTCTATATCTAC
>JAULJZ010000019.1:6442000-6453449 GCA_032270985.1 Heliamphora pulchella | reverse complement strand
CTACATGGACATCAAATGGATCGAAGATCACTCGCATTGACCAAGGCAAAGTTCAAAAATTGTTCAACCTCTTCCTCATAGTCTTTTGATCTTCTGTCTTTGAGAATCCAGGATCTATCCATTAAATGGATTCAGAATCTCAATCAACTCTGCAATCAAATCAAAGTCTACATTAATAAGTAAAAGAAAAGTCATAAATTGAAATTGGATATTATATTTTGAGTTCGAACTTCATAGATCATTCAAGTGATTAATAAAGCATCCAAATAAAAGAAAATTTTAATGAATTCCTCAATTTTTTAGAAATCACTTGAACAATCTATGAAGCTAGCAATTGATTTGTTAGAAATCTATTAGGAATCTTTTCAAATTATGTTACTCTATTTTCTTTCTATTGAAAATGATTATGAGAACAACTAATGCTCCGTGATTTCATTCTTAAACCCTAAAAATAGAGTAGCAGAAATGATAAAATGATTTTATGTTGTAAAACTTATTATTAACCAATGCCAGAAGCTACCAATGCCCCACTTCCACCCAGGGTTCGAACCCTGGGGTCTCCTTCCCCATTTAACTATTAAAAAAAATTATTATTGACCCACATTCAACAGGCAATAATTGATGGAGCAATAGACTGGTTCTCAAATAATAATTTTACGAACAACAAAGTGCTTGAACTACAAGTGCAGTAGCCAGCTCTTTTGGCCATGGTAAAATTTATGACTGGGTGTTTTTATTTTTATTTATATTCATTTTGTGGAATTTTGGGACTTCAACCAGCAATTTCTAACAAATCACACAATCAAAAAACTAAACTCCAAAACAAAAAATCAATCATATATTCTCAATCCCAAACACCATAACTTAAACTAATCTCAACAATCCCAAACACTATCAGTTGATTTTGGTTGTAAGATACCATTAGCTGTAATATTCCAATAGAAAGTTTAAAGTGTGCATGAACATGATCAAGATTCATAAACAGTTTAAATCTCCAACAATAATTTTACCAAAACTATGGATTAAGGTGTAACATGAATCAAATTGATAAAAAGGCGATCGAGCCATGAATAAGAGCCGACTGGGCACCATCAATAACTATGATCTCATTAATGCAAAGCTTGAGGAGCATAGTCAATCAAATAATAATTATTTTTTGCTATTAAATATGTTAATGTTTATGCTTGTAGCATATTGAAACTAGTGTGAAAACTAAGGGTTACTTAACAGGGACATGACTAACGCCCTCTGTTTCTCTTGCTTATGAAGGGAGTTGTAATACAACCTTTCTTTTTGGTTGAATGAAACAACCTATGATTTCAAATTGAGAATGTATATATCTATACGTAAATATAGAGATATGAAAAAAGAAAGAAACTCACATGGATGGAAGATCAACGACGGCAATCGGCGGTGGCATGAACTAGAACGTCGACAATCGACGGTGGCGTGAGCCACGACGGCAAGCGATGGTTGTGTGAGCGGCGGTGGCGTGAGCAGCAGTAGCGTGAGCGGGCTGAGACTATGGAGAGAAGATGGGAGAGGAAAAGAGTGCTAGGGCTAGCTACAGCTTGAGTCGTGTGAGGGAGGGACTGTTATTGGGGGCTGTTAATTTTGTCATATTTTTAATTTCGTTTATAATTTTTAATCTCATTTACAAAAAAAAACTGAGATTAAAAAATTAATTTATTATTTTATTTTTTTAATAATTGAGATTAAAAATATAAATAATTTCAGTTTATTTAAAAACTGAGATTAAAAATTTTTCTTAATTTTTTAATCACGCTTTAATATGAAATTGAGATTTTTTTAATTTTTTAAGTGAGATCTTTATCTATTATTGCAGTAGTGATCACTACTATAGTATAATGACTTATACTAATTTTTTTGTAAATTAATTTTGATTTTATAAAGTAAAATATTTTATTGAAACAATATTTTACGTAGCTTTTTACAAAATTAAACACCAAAAATAAATAAAATATTTAAATCAAAACAAACATAACCTTAGATTCATTAGTTTATCTCTTGCACAATACAGAGTTATTGTCTCTTATTTTTATTAAATACTTTAAAAAGATACATTTAAAAAACTTAATTTCCTAACAGCCTAAAAACGGTTGAACATGGATCTTATGTATTGCAAGTCTTTTGTGCAATGCATTAAAAGATTTCATTTTGCTTAAAACGATGTCCTGTGTGGTGCAAGTCTTTTGTGCAATGCATAAAACAACGTTATTATGCTTAAAACGATATCGTTTCATTAAAAATTTAAACTAACACTTTATTCAAAATGATATAGTTTCGATTCATTAAAATTTTAAACCAACACTTTAATCGATGTAGTTTTGCTCAAAATGGTCCCGCGCATGTGAGAATCAATTGCTAGTGAAGGATGACCACAAACCTACCTATTGTGAGAATGCAATTCCATCACAACCCAACCCTTTGGAATCAAGTACGCACATGATTTTCTTCCACGTGTCAAGTTCCCATTTAACTCGCGGATTTCATTGGATGAGATTTTTTGTTATACAGCCTAGACAACCACTGTGGATCAATTATAAAACGTCACACATTGTATACCCTTCCCAAAACCCACCCCACCCCACCCCACCCACTCCTCTTCTCCTCCGGTTGTTAGTTACCCACTGTTTCACTTTCCACCCAACCGCCACCACCCAAAGTTTGTGCTTAAAACCTTAGCTCCAAATTAAAAATGGCGGCAGAGATGGCCTTAGTAAAATCCATTTCTAAATTTAGCAGAAGCATCCCCAAATTTGGGACTCCAAGGCTGCTATCTCGTGTCAAATTCTCCCCCATCCCTACTGTCAACATTTCAGCCACCACTTCACGTCCCAGCAGCAGCAGCAGCAGCAGCAGCAGCACCAATAATAAACCCACAAAGAAAGCTGGCAAGCAAGGCATTAAGGAGTCCCTGCTAACACCGAGGTTCTACACCACAGACTTCGATGAGATGGAGAGGCTATTTAACACTGAGATCAACAAGAATCTGAACCAGGCTGAGTTTGAGGCTCTGCTGCAAGAGTTCAAGACTGATTACAATCAGACCCATTTTGTGAGGAACACGGAGTTCAAGGAGGCTGCTGATAAACTCCAGGGCCCTCTACGCCAAATCTTCGTCGAGTTCTTGGAGAGGTCCTGCACTGCTGAGTTCTCTGGTTTCCTTCTCTACAAAGAACTCGGAAGAAGGCTCAAGGTATTTTTTCCTTTCCTCTTCCATCATTTAATTTCCTGAGTTTAGGACATGACGACCTGAACTAGTTTGCCATTCTTTATTTTTTATTTTCTTTTGTGGGTGCGCACTTCACTTTGTTCATTTCCACGATTGGCTATTTCGATTATTTGTGCAAAAGTTTTTTGTATTTAGAAGCATGTATATGATAAACAAGTCTCCAGTGTTCCTCACGCTGATTTTTTGTTTGGTGAGAAAATTAGGTGAATTGTTTCCATGGACATGCAGATGGGAAATGCTATCCCCACTCTGACCAAGATTGAACTTTTACCAGTTTGCTAGCTATATATTTTTTCGTTTGTGGTTAAACTAGTTAATAGTTGTCCAAATTTCTGAATTAGGAATTGCCTATAGAAATTCTTGATGTCAATTACGAAATATGCCTGAAATACTGATATTTTGGTCCAGAGCACCCCTTATTCTGGTCGCATACAATAGTTATTTTCCTTGAATTTTTTACTTTTTTGGTAGTTAATTGGGGAAAGGGATCCCAGGTTCGAACTTTGGATGTAAGTGGGTCATTGGCAGCCCTTGGCCACTGGAGCTGGCCACCACTTATTTTTCTTGAATTTCTTTTTTCCCTTTTGTCTGGTAAGGCTGCTGAGCTTTTTAAAATCTCCCCACGTTCTTGCACTGTGGGCAAAATGTGAGGAACAACTAAATTAACATTATTTTCTGTGCAATTCATCCTCAATTCTGCGAACCATTATCAGGGGAGTGGGTCATTCAACCCTTTGAACACATTTTTCCTGATTGTATGAAAGAGGCTATTTGGGATGTCCAAATAGCTTGGCTTTTTGGGGGGTTTAACTTTTCTAGGAAAAAGTGGAAGGAAAAGTAGTTGGACTATTTAGGATAATTTGTTTAGGGTTGCATTTTGTTTTTTGTTAATATATTTAATATGACGCCTTTACTTTCTGTTTTTTGGATTACAAGAAGTTTTTTTTTAATTTTTTTTAAACGCTAGATTGTTTGAGATGTGAATGAGTTTGTCATTCTGAAAAAGAAGTGAAAGAAGTTAGTGGGCCATTTTGAGATGCCAAAAGTATCACTTAAAAGTTGTTTTCTTTTTTCTTTTTGCTATATAGCTGACTTTTTAGAGATCACCAATTGGGGCTAAGTTAAGATTTTGCCAGCACCTCAACCATGACTTGGTTCTTAATTGATTTTGCTGGTATAGTTTCAGTTCAATTGTAAACCAATTCACTATGAGTTATATCCCTCCTCCAAATATTAAGTTTTAACTGACTAACATGGAATTGGTCATGCAGAAAACCAATCCTGTGGTAGCCGAGATATTCTCCCTCATGTCTAGAGATGAAGCCAGGCATGCTGGGTATGCCCCATAATTTAATTAATTTTAGTTATTTGGCATCCCCCAAACCCCATCCCTTGTTTTCCTCTTCCTCCACCACATGGCTATATCTCATAGCTGCTGATATAGATTGGGTTCCTGTTCTATTTAATTTTCCAGATTCTTGAACAAGGGTTTATCTGATTTCAATTTGGCCCTTGACTTGGGATTCCTGACCAAGGCAAGAAAGTACACTTTTTTCAAGCCAAAGTTCATTTTCTATGCAACGTATTTATCTGAGAAAATCGGATACTGGAGATACATAACTATATACCGGCACCTCAAGGCCAATCCTGAGTACCAATGTTATCCTATCTTCAAATATTTTGAGAACTGGTGCCAGGATGAGAATCGGCATGGTGATTTCTTCTCTGCACTGATGAAGGCACAGCCCCAGTTCCTCAATGACTGGAAGGCAAAGTTGTGGGCGCGTTTCTTCTGCCTGTCGGTAATATTTGATGGTTAACTATTAGTTGAGTCTCTCTATGTAGAACTATGGTGTGATTTCAATATTGATTTTAGGATCTCATCATGATCTCTCTAGTTGCCGAGCATTAAATTTATGAAAAAGGAAAAAAAATCCTAAATTCTATTCAAAACTAAATCCTTAATTCTACAAAAAAAAAAAAAATTGTCCCATGCTAATATATGCAATATTAAATGAGGATTGAGACTAAAATTTTGGTTTCATTTTCCCCATTTCTCACCACACACTACCACGACGCTTAAAAGCTGGACACAGATTAATTCCCTTCACTGCTTAGCAAATATATTCTCCAGGTGTATGTGACAATGTACCTGAATGATTGCCAACGCACAGCTTTTTATGAAGGCATCGGGCTGAACACGAAAGAATTTGACATGCATGTCCTTATTGAGGTTAGCTTGTCTTGAATTTGCTATTTTTGTTATGTATTTAGGTATGTCGATCGCGTTTACAGTTAAATTTTCATAATTTGTGCCTGAAATGGCTGCCGCTTCTTCCTACATACGATGATTATTATTATTATTATTATTATTATTATTATCCGATGGAAGCTTAAAATTTCCTAAAACCTCAACTCCCCATTCCAACCACATTATTGTCACATCCCAGTTTCTTTTTCCTCCAAATTTTTGGCAAACCAAATGTAGCTTAATACAAAGTTGTGCTCTGTCATATCCTAAAACCTTTTGTTCCACTTTCCCATTTTTTAATTTATTTTTACCTAAAGCTGACTGCTATTTTTCTTCTCCAAGGGGAGAAACATTTTAAAAAAACAAACAAAAACAAAAAGAACAAATTATGCTTCCTAACCTTTACAGCAGATTCGATTTCAATCATTAAAACTGAATTTTTGCAGACAAACCGCACAACAGCTAGGATCTTTCCAGCTGTACCAGATGTTGAGAATCCAGAGTTTAAGAGGAAGCTCGATAGGATGGTGGTGATTAACGAAAAGCTGATAGCAGTGGGGGAGAGCCAAGACATCCCTTTAGTCAAGAACTTAAAGAGGATCCCACTAATTGCTACACTTGCTTCAGAACTCTTGGCCGCATATCTGATGCCACCAATTGAATCTGGATCAGTTGATTTTGCAGAGTTTGAACCACAACTTGTTTACTGAAAAACTTTTGGCAGAAATCCAATATCATTTCTTCTATTGAGAACTTCTCTAAGTCTGCAGTTGACTGTAATAAATTGAGGAAACACTGTTCTAAAGAGCGCACCTCCGGTACTTTATTTCTTTTGTTTTTGTTTTGATAACATGATCTACTTCAGTTTACCTAGGACATGTTTACAGTTTCTTGTTTGTCAACAATTAATATCGAACTTCTTGTTGGTACCAAATCCATTTTTCGATTGACTTTTAGGTGGATTCTGTTAATGGCAAAAGCCATACTAAAAGACACCGACCCACAGTTCTAACTATATACTTTTGTTTCTCTTGACTACATATATTCCTGTTTGCGCTGGCATGTCTGAAAATCCTACCATTTTTGTGTCTCTACAAGTTAAAATGCCCTTTATATTGGTTAGGAAAAGAGAGAAAAGTTACTATTGCTTTTTATTCACACGCTCTAGGAAGCTAAAGGTTATCCGCAACCAAAGAAATGCATTAATCCATTTTGACCTGTAATAAATAGGGGCAAAATGTGAACACAATTGATTGGCTTCTTTATTTTGCATTTTATTTTTGGTTTCAAGGTATGCCCCAATCCTAGTTGATTGGCGCGCCATGATGTATGCAGCTGTAGACATCTCACTTTAATCGAACATAAGTTCTAAGTTTGGGACCTTCTCAATAATGAACAAGTACATGCAAGTGCTTAAATAACTTTAGAAATGCCCGGAAAGCTGTACCACCAACCAATTTGGACTTGAATCTTTCAGCAAAAAAGCCCAAAATATGAAGTCAAGGCCAAGTGGAATCTATATTTGTGGCTGTCATTCTAGTAAATTCACAGCCATAAATCAAGAAGAATCCTAATAACAAATAGTTTTTATGGCTTCCGTTTCGAATTGCGGATTATGCGACCACCATTTTGTTATTACAGTTGTTATTCTAGTTTATGTGACTGCGAGTCCAAGCTTGATTGCTGAACTTGTGAGATTCCATTACATTTCCTTTTTGGGAGGAGGATTTGCTGATTTGTAGCACTTTCTCAGACCTCGTTAGGCATCTTTTGGAGAGGGGAAATCCGTAGGGTTTTTCACCTCTAAATGTAGAGGGCCACTCCTCTCTTTCAAAGTATCGAGAGCTAATTTTTGAGTATCCTGAAACTGCCCAAACTATTTTTGAATCCTAACTTTACTTCTACCTGACTCCATTCAAACTCAGCAACTCTCATCTACTCTTGGGGTCCGACCACCACAGTTAAGTGAACAATTTCTATTGAGGAAAGAGTCTCTTAGAATGGCAATCATATTGTTTTTGTTGTCTTTTTAAAGATCACGTGCGAGACCCGGTTTCGTTTCATTTTGTGATATATATATGTTTGAAGTATTCTTTTTTATTATATGTATATTCTCGATGAATGATTTATGTTTTATTGTCGTAGAACAGTATGTATAGATGTGCTTTACGCTTTCTCGGGTTTCGTTAAGGCGTGCTTGGTCGGTTTCGGGGTTGAAAATTCTGTTTGACGCAAAGGGGCCGTTTTTCCCCAACAGTCCAGTCGACTAGACTGGAGGACCCAGTCGACTAGGTCGATAGTGGGTCGCTTCAGTCGACTGAGTTGGGTTTTTGCCGTGCTTTATAAATATCTGAACCTGGGAGATATTTTGAAAAACTTAACTTCTTGCCTAAATTTCTCGTTTCTCTGCCATCTCTCGAGACTTTTGAGAGCTAGGGCTTGGTTTTTGTTAATATGTTAGTGGATCCTTGCTATCCACAACGTAGGCTTCGCATCCATCTTGACGGATTCTCGTTTCGACGAAGTTCAATTTTCGAGGCGTCGAGTTTTGACTCACCGAAATAGGATCCTAAACTATGTTGTCTTTAAATGGTGCTATGTGCAGTTATATGCTTTTTCACCGGTTGAAAATGTTTTAAATGTCATGTTTCATGTTTAAACCTTGATTGTATGGATAAAAAGCATGTTTTGCGTTTTTCTTTGTTTTTACATGTTATGGACTTGTGGATGTTCATGGTTTTCAAAAAGATGATTTTAAAAACGGAGGATTTATGAAAATCTTGAAAAACTTGTTTTGGAGGTTTGGAGCTAACCTTAGGAGTTGAGTCTCAACTTTCAAAAGTTTTGATGGAAACATTTTGAAAATGATGTATGTTTGATCTCTATGGTTGATGGATGATATGGCGGTTGGCCATTAGATCTTTCTATACATGGTGATGTATAACTTTTTTATTACGATTTTTTGTAGTTGAGCTACGGTTGATTTTTTAATGATCCTATAGATGTGCCGTGACAGTGTGTGTAGATGTGGGCCTATATTGCTCCTCGGTGGAAGTCCAAAAACATGTGCAGAGTAGGTACCTTCGTGCTTTCGGGATAATCCCCATAAACGAGGTGGTGGGTGCTTAGTGCCCTCGGGTTTCGGGCTCATAAACTAAGTGGTTTACGTTGTTGTGACACCGTATAAAATTTGTCGTTACCTAACAGGTCTTAAATGATTTAAGGATAGGTAATGGGCAGGAGTCTATAGTTGTTGCATTTATCCATGTGTGTGACAGAGTCGGTACATAGGAATCACTTCATCTCATTTTTCTCAGCTGTGTGACCCGAGTGGAAAATACTGTTTTGGTTACTATTTTTCCTTAGCTGTGAAATGATATCTACATTGTTGGTATGCATGGTTTTAAGGATGAAAAACCATTTTGAGGCTTGTGTTAGCCTGAGGGAAAACTTGTAATTTTCATGGCAGAAAACCTTTTTGGCTCCTATAGTTGAGTTAACCTAATGCCATGTGATTGCATATCCTTCTTTATGGCTTTATAGTCTGCTTCTATTGAGTTTCAGCTCACGGTATGGGATTTTGTGCAAACCTTTTTCAGGTATAGGAGATCATGAGGAGTTGACCTAGAGATGCCTGTGGTGGCAGAAGACTTGTTTAGTTTTCCTTTTTGTTTTGAGACATGTATTCTTACATGTAAAGCCTCTTTATGAAGGTGAGTTTGTACGCCTTGAAGCGATATATTTTATGCATGTATGGAATTGTATGTATGCTGTTTCTGAGAGATGAACCTTGGGTATTCTTTTTATCCATATGCTAGATTTTTGGGTTGATGATTTTTCAACTAAAATCTTATTTCATAAATGGTGTTTTAGTGGGTTTTCACGTGACTCTGGAGATTGGGATGTGATAATTTGGTATCAGAGCTCCGGATACGAATACCTAAGAGCCATGGAAAGAGGGTGCATCACCTTGTGAGGCTGTGCGTGCGCTTGATTGCATGTGTTTACGTATTTTTATAACATAAGCATGATAGTTTGTGTATACGTGAGTATGGAGGTTGAATCTTAGGATTGATTAGTCTTGCCTTAGGGCGTTTGGATTAACAAACTTGGAAGCCAAGTTAGAAAGGCATTTGGCCGACGTGTTTTCTAGCAGAGAATCTGAGTAGGTTATCCAAATGGACGCGTCTTTCTTGTTGGTTCTTCTCGGTATGTGAGATGTGTTTACATGATCTTGAATGGCTATGTGTTAGTATGATGATGTCTTTTATGTTAGCAATAACATGTTGTATAAAAGCATATCCTGTTATGTTGCTTTCGTATAAAGTATGTCCACGCGGGGAGGACGAGGCCGTGGTCGAGGCCGAAGGGATGTTCCAGTCCCAGATATTGGGGATGCCAATGCACCCCAAGGACCAGCTGACGGAGTAGATCTGTTGCGTGAGATGGCTGGCTCCATCTGGCAACTGATCGAGGCTACTAGGGGAAGGGAGAGCGTACTCGAATTGAGGGCAACAGTCGCAATGCGTGAGTTCCGATGTCTAGACCCTGCTACCTTTGCCGAGGATCCCAACCCCACGGTAGCCGTAGAATGGCTAGAGCTGGTTACCATGATTCTAGATACGCTTTAGATTGTGGAAAATGATCTGAGAGTTTCATTCGCCGCCTTTCAGCTGAGAGGGAGCACTCATGAATGGTGGAAGTTTGTCAGGACCACAGTGGAAGACACTTGGGAGGCTTTCACGAAGGTATTTCTAGAGAAGTACTTCCCTGCGACCTTAAGAGATCGTTATAGGGAGGACTTTCTTTACCTTACCCAGGGGACGATGACGGTAGTCTAGTATGAGGCAGAGTTCACTAGCTTGTCCCGGTTTGCACAAGAGATTGTGCCTGCTGATGAATTCCGTGCAAAGAGGTTCAAAAGGGCCTTGATCACGCTATCCGAGATAGAGTGGCGGCATTCAAGATGCAGGTATTTATAGAGTTAGTGGAGACTGTTATGAAAGTGAAAGACACCCTAAACGAGACACGAAGGGACAGAGACAGTAGGAGTCAACAGGATGGGGGACGTGCACAGTTTTAGGGTCGCAACGACAAGCGCCGAAGGACGTTTGGTCTGAATTCTTATCCAGCAGTGTCGTATCAGCTACAGTTCTCTATACCTTCACCTCCCGTGGTCTCAACGGGAATGTCGGCGCAGAGAGAGCTTATTTGTCATCGATGCAGACAACCAAGGCATCGTCCGGTAGAGTGCCGGAGTTCAGCGCTTGTTCAGTCCCAGTCGTTGTCTCAGGGGAGAGACCCACTAGTATGTTTTGGTTGTGGTTAGTCTGGGCACATTCGTAGGTACTGTACCCGAGAAGGGAGGATGTAGAGTACAGCAGGAGTGCTAGTTGTTCCATCTACCTAGGGACGACAGTCTTATCAGCAACCTAGGGCTCAGATGTCTAGGTTCGTAGAGAGGGGCGCCTCAGTACAATCTGGCATACAGTCGACAGTCGAAGGCCACAATTGACAGGCCAGAGCATCGCAGGGCAGAGCTTATGCCCTTACTGACCCCAGTTCTTCCAGAGCACCGATTGTACCCGATGCTGTAGCTACCACATCCATGATCAGAGGTACTCTCCTACTATATAGATCATGGGCCAGTGTTCTTATCGACACGGAAGCATCGCATTTCTTTATTTTCTCTGCTTTTGCATCTGCATTGGGGTTAGAGACAAACTTGTTGGGTAGTGTGTTGAGCGTAGAGACCCCGGTTAATGGGAGTGTGATGTTGAGTCGCGTTTGTAGATCCTGCGTGTTGGAGGTCACCGGTCGTTCTTTAGAGTTTGACTTTATCATTCTAGACATGACCACGTTTGATGTCATCCTAGGGATGGATTGGCTAATCACCTATCGTGCCTTTTTTGATTGTGATCGACGGAGGGTAACGATTTGTA
>JAULJZ010000019.1:6428976-6441900 GCA_032270985.1 Heliamphora pulchella | reverse complement strand
TGGTTTATAAATATGAATAATGTCATAAATTATTGCGTGAAGTGTTAATATTTGTAAGAGTGGTAATATATAACTTTAAAAATATATTGATGTTTTGAAATTTTAGTCCTACTAATTTATCGTTCACCACTTAGAGGATGGTATTTAGCGGATGCACATTGTAATTATTATTATTATTATTATTATTATAAAATAAGAGGAAGACTTTGGAGAGTGGAGGGGAAAAGGAAAAGACCGTGCGCAAAACGGTGATGATGGCAAGGAAGTGGTGGTGGGTGTTAGGAGGGAGAGAAGAGATTTGATTGGTTGGCTTGGCTTGGCTTCTAAGACAAGATTAATCAATGAATGAGTTATGAGGGGGAAACCAAACCACTCCACTAGGCGAGTGCCAATTGGCAAGCAGGCTATATATCTTTGTTGATACTTACTATTTTTCGGTGGTGCTGGTAATTATGATTGTTATGGTCACGCAAGCGGTGTTTAGTAATTATTCAGGTGTTTTTTAAGATTATTTGACATTATTTGCGTAGCATTTAAGTAGTCAAAAATATTTTAAGTAAAATAATATTAATTTATTTTTATTAAATAAATAAAACACAATAATTCACTTAATTATACGCACCCACTGCTTTCTTTTGTGAAAAAAGAGTAATTGTCTTGGCACACAGGGTGCTCAGGAATTACCAAATAATTTGCCTCAGAAGTCAGGTAGTAGCTAGCAAGCACAACAAAAGCTCCACAGCACCAACCAACCAGCACTAAGGCACCAACACTGTCTGTGCACATATCTCTCTATCTACCGCATCCAATTCCAAACCCCAACCGCAAGACCTTGTAATTTGTTTGTTGGAGTTGGGAAGCGGGAAGAGAGGAGAGGAAAGGAGAGTGGATTGGCCTGGATTGGAGTTAGTTTGGGAGATCTTGACCATGGCGGCCATCCGGTTGCTCTGCTCTCTTCTGGTGTGGTTATGGTGTGCAGGGATTCAAGTGATCTCCTCTCTCACGGATCCTCGCGACGGTAAGAAACCTCTCCCACCCTCCCGACTCTCTACAATCTACATGCATTGCATGCATATGATATGCTCCCACACACATTTTTCCTTTGCTGCATGTAACAATTAATGATGGCCCCGCATTGATTATTTTCATTTTTCTTCTCTCTTTTTTTCCCCCTTTTTCTTGGGGATGAGGCGTGTGGCGGGTCAACTTCATTTGTGAGATACTGCATTCAGAGACCAAATCCAATTTGAATTTCTAATTTTTCTTAGCAACTGGTAAGGCATGTTTGTCGTTCATCATATTATTTTCTTGCTCGCCTCTGTGCAGGTGATTCCTTAGAAACCTGTTTTTATAAATGGTCATGAAATTTCTAGCCCAGTAAATGGTCAATGTGGTGCCCCGGATTCCATGACGTGACAGGCCGACGCATAGATTTTAAGGTGTCAAGATCCAATACCCAATGAAAATATGTCATGTGGATAAAGTCAAGGTCGAGCGTCAAAATAAAAGGACAAAAGGGATGAGCAATAAATCCCAGTATGAGAGAATAGTTGACCCAAACACCCGTACCATCCAAGTTGACAAAGATACTATCCAACGGTAGTCAAAGATGACTCAACATTGTCAACACAGAAAACGAGACTCTAAACCTCAGTCATGCCTGAACAAGAGAAATAACTGTTATTCAGTTGCCTATCATTTCCTTAGATGTTCATTTTGGTGGAGATGTTGGCCAAAATGCCTCCTTTGTCCATTTCTTCACTGGCAAAATTGCATCCTTACTGCCACAAACATAACAGAGGCGCTAATGCATAATCCTTGGAGCTTTGCTCCAATATTTTCAGTTTTATATCGTCCCTTTTCAAATGTTGTTGTGGCTAAATTCAATTTAGATATTTTGGAAACTTCACTTTTTTACAATCTGAGACCAAGCCAAGCGAATCAAGCTACTATTTTTCACATTTGTGCTTCATGTAATGGGGGTTATTTGTTGGGAGAAGTTTAAACTACAAAATTGTGATGGCATCCAACAGTATTGGCTGAAAAGCCTAAAAAGACGCTTGTTCTTTCACTGTTTCTCATCATTTTTTTTTTTTACAAATTTACCTAAATTCCACAGACTAGTGATGCTCACTTTGTACAAGAGTAACAACTGCATTACTCACTTATCTGTGGATAGCATATTATTACTGATATGGGAAAAGTGACGAGTGTAAAATGTGTTTGTTGCTAGCTAAAGTGGGTTCTAAGATTGTTTGCCACCATATTTTGACAAGCAAACTAGTACATGATTTATATTACTGAATTCCATGCAATGCAACGAATTCTCCGGATACATTATATGTTTTGTCTTTGACAACATAAAATGGTGGTGGTGCAGCTGCAGCTCTGAGATCTTTAAAGGATCAGTGGCAAAACACACCACCAAGCTGGAAAAAGTCAGGTGATCCTTGTGGTGCATCCTGGGAAGGGGTCACCTGCAACAACTCAAGGGTGACCGCATTGTAAGTATTTGTGTATCTTTTCACCTCATCGCAGAGTGGTTCTCTGTTATTTAGCTCATACTGTCTAGTCTTGTTCTTTCGCCATTTATAGACTTTGCCAACCTTTGGTGCAAGCCATCTTATCCTATTATCAATGTTTGCAGGGGATTATCAACTATGGGACTCATAGGTAAACTAACTGGTGACATTGGGGGGCTCACTGAACTGAGATCCTTGTGAGTTTCTTACTTTCTTAAAATAAACTAAAAGAAGTTAGTTTGCAGCAATTATCCTGTACCATGTGCAACAGCTTTGATATAGATGCACATGACCTCTTAGCATGTCACATGCATGTAAAATCCTAGATTCTGATCTGTGAATGTGTGAGTGGTAACCTTTGAGATGATGAAAATCATTCAGCTAGGTTTTAAAACCTTCGATTTTGTTGGAGATGATGGCAATGTATGTCTTTGGAGGTGGTGAATGGGGGCGAGGACACAGAACAGGTATCTCATGCCCCTGGGCTTCAAGATTTCACGGCTCTCTCAAAAGCTCATCGACGCTTCACAACACAGATATGGTGTTGGCTTCTGGTGGAGTCTGAGGGGGAAGTAGGGTTTTGGAGAGTCGGAACTGACATAAGAGGCAATTTTGTTGAAGTGGTGCTTCATAATTTTCAAGGGATGAAGGTGTGTGTTATGACTCTGGAGTTTGGTGATGGGTGGCTAGGGGTTGCAATGCTGCTGTAGGGATTTGACATTGATGATAGTCGGAAGATGGAGAGATCGAAGTCATACTTGGAAGTGACATAGATTGTGAAGTGCTGAGAGTGAGAAGGGTCTCAAAGGTTTGAAGTCATGATGGGAAGGGTCTCAAAGGTTTCAATAAATTATGAACCCTTTGGGACTGGTTGTGGAGATTTTCTTGTGAGAGGGACATGTTTTGTAGGAGAGTGATAGTTGCTAAATATGGTAGCTCTTGAAGTGATTGTCTTCTTTAGATGACCATGTCCTATGGTCCGGTCCTTTGGAAAGGGGGTTGACCTGTTTAGGGTTCTTTTCGAAGCATGTTAGTTTCAAGGTTCAAAAGGGTGATAGGGTGAAATTTTGGTATCACTGGTGGTGTGGAATGAGCCTCTTGAGAAGGCATTTTTGGATATGTTTTTTCTTCCGTCAAATAGAGATGCTTTGGTGGTAGATTATGTAAGAGAATCATGCAACTTCGTTTTTTGGGGATGTTGGCTTGTGGATAAATTTCCAAGATTGGGAGGGGAAGCCATTGATCAATCTTCTCATTTTGCTGTATCGATGCAATGGGGTTGGAGAAGATGATGATTGTTTGTTGTGGGCTCGAAGAAATGAAGATTCGTTGTAAATCCTCTCAACCAAGGTTATGTTTTTTGTGTGGAATACAGCACATGAGAAAATTCTCACACTCGATAACTTTATTCAGAGGCGACAATTTTCTTATTTTTAAGTTGCGCTTCATGTGCAAGTGTGATTGGGAAGTCTGTAGATCATTTGCCCTATCTAGTGCGGGGTGGCTAGAGATATTGGGAGCTTGGGGTTGGCTCTTTTTGGGATGTGCCGGTTGTTTCATAGGAATGTGGCTGGAGTCTTGCACAAGTGGTGGAGTCAAAGGGTAAGGAAATGAACAAAAGGCATGGTTGCTAGCTCCTTTTATCTTGTTGATCCAATGGCCAAGTAATAGCATTAAGGGCCGTTCAAGGTGTCGAGGAGCCATTATATAGGCTCAAAAACTGTTTTTTGACCATTTGTATAGCTGGTTTCAATTAGACTTTTGCCTGATCTTGATCAAATTCTTTCTTTTATAGATTCTTGCATGGTCAAGCTTATTTTTGTTTGTTCAGGTTATTAAGGTGTAACCTTTTTGTACTTGGGAAGCATCCATGCATCCCGATTTGATATTACTTTAATAAGTTTTTCTTTACCTATCAAAAAAGAAAATGCAATACACAGGATCTTCCTCCTCCCAGAACAGCACAAAGGATTTGGAAAACACTGCAGAACTGATTGCCAATTCTCTCATTGTCATATTCGTGATTGTTCATTTAGCTTAAGTTAGAAACTATTTGTTGCAGGGACTTGTCATTCAATCGACGCCTTGCAGGCTCCATCTCTTCTAGGTTAGGTGATTTGCAAAAGCTGAACATATTGTAAGTATCAATAAACTGCTACTTTGAATTATTTCCCTCCTGCCCCTGTTTGAACTGGAAACTTTTGTTTTATCTATATATCTTCTGTCCGATCTTTGTACAACATATCTATAAGAAATTCTTTATTTGTGTCTTCCAGAATCCTTGCTGGATGTGGCTTCAGCGGTAATATCCCAAATGAATTGGGCAATCTTGCAGAGCTATCCTTTCTGTAAGAAATGCCAATTAATAAGCTTCCATTTTACTGGAAATTATAAAAAATGCCGCTTTAGTTAGTTCATTACTACTTGCCTCTGCAGGGCTTTAAATTCAAATAACTTCACTGGAAAATTACCTGCTTCTTTGGGTAATCTTTCTAAACTCTACTGGCTGGACCTAGCAGACAATCAACTGACAGGTTCCCTCCCAATTTCAACATCCACCACCACAGGGTTGGATCTACTAAAAAGGGCAAAGCACTTGTGAGCATATTTTAATAATTCCTACCCATAATCCTTGCAAAACTTTCTGTTGCACAAACAATGGTCTAATTTATGAAGCTGCAGCCATTTCAATAAAAACCAACTTTCTGGCCCAATTCCAGATGCACTTTTCAGCTCGGATATGGTACTGATACATGTGTAAGTTAATACTCACCCCGTATTTTATTTATTTTTTTGTCATGGATGTCATCCTCCTGACTGCTGTTGTACTGCAATGACAGACTGTTTGATGGAAATCAACTAAGAGGGAAAATTCCGAACACATTAGGACTTGTTCAGACACTTGAGGTTCTGTGAGTTTACTATGCCTTCTATGAATTCTTGATCCCCTTATATTGTTCCACCTTTTCTTTTAAATAATTATCCATTTTCCCAACCTTTTTTTAAAAATAATTATCCATTTTCATGATCTTGGTCCGCATGTACAATTCAACTTCCAATAGTCGGCTTGACAGAAATGCCCTGAGTGGGGATGTACCATCAAACCTCAACAACCTCACCAATATCATCGAACTGTGGGTATTTTTTTATATATTAAATGCAATATTAGTAGTTATTTTTAAACTTAAATGGGTGATTGACTAGAATTTTCTTCCTAATGCTCCTATTCTCTCCTGAAGGAATTTAGCTCACAATGACCTGTCTGGCCCATTACCAAACTTGGCCGGATTGAACTCCCTTAATTATGTGTAAGAAAATAGCAGCAGAATTGTGGCAATCCAATTTTTTGTACCTACAAGTTGTATCTTAGCGATGAAACCTATACTGTGGTTTTCCTCACAGGGACTTGAGCAACAACTCCTTTCAACGCTCAGAAGCTCCAGCTTGGTTCTCAACTTTACAATCGCTCACCACCCTGTGAGTTTTTAGTAATTTACAATGAAAAATACTAAGAAATTTATTGACCTAGTGATTCCTAATATGGAAGTCCCGTTGTGGTGATCAGGGTCATAGAATATGGTTTACTTCAAGGGCCTCTGCCACAAAAACTTTTCAATTTGCCACAGATTCAACAAGTGTAAGTTATTTATTTGGTAATCAAATAAAGTTCACATGTAATTCTAACAATGAAGAATTATCTATATAGTTTATATTAAGAAACAAAGTGTAGGTGTCATTTTCTTGTAAGACTTTACAGAAAACTGAAGAACAATGCATTCAATGACACATTGAACATGGGAAATAGCGTCAGCCAGCAATTGCAGCTTGTTGATTTGCAGAACAACCAGATATCCACTATAACGCTAGGTTCTGAATTTACAAACACGTTAATGTGAGCTTTAATGTCTCCTAATTCCCAAGTCCTAACAGTTTGTGTTGATTACAATGTATTTTTAGCCCCAACCATCATTTTGTATGTGAATATGTGCATTTCAGCCTTACCGGAAACCCTGTATGCACCAATGCTCTAGCAAATACAGAGTACTGTCAGCTTCAACAACAAACCAGAAAACCTTATTCTACCAGCCTGGCTAACTGCGGGAGCAAATCATGTTCCCCCGACCTGAAGCTCAGCCCTCAGAGCTGTGACTGCACTTATCCATATGAAGGGACATTGTATTTCAGAGGACCCTCCTTCAGGGAGCTGTCTAATGTTAACATGTTCCATTCCCTAGAGATGAGCCTGTGGATGAAATTGGGCCTCACTCCGGGTTCAGTTTCTTTGCAGAACCCCTTTTTTAATATTGATGACTATCTTCAGGTACAGTTGGAACTCTTTCCATCCACTGGAAAATACTTTAATAGGTCAGAGATTCTGAGGCTTGGATTTGCTCTGAGTAATCAAACTTACAAGCCTCCTCCAGAGTTTGGACCATACTATTTTATAGCATCTCCATATTTTTTTCCAGGTAAATTGGATTTATGTATGATTCATCTGCAATTAACAGTAGTACCAATCGATTACTAAAAGTTTTTGGAAGATGTGTCAGATGAACATGGGGGCACTTCTATTAGCTCAAGCACAATCATTGGGATAGCAATTGGCTGTGGCATTTTGGTCCTAATGCTTGTCGGGCTAGGGTCATATGCTGTTTGGCAAAAGAAACGTGCTGAAAAAGCTATTGGATTGAACAAACCATTTGGTAATTCTTACAATTAACCAAAAGTGAAAATACATGCATTTGGCACCTATTTTGAAGTAATGCAAGTGTATATTTATAGGTTCATTTCCTTCTCTTCTGTGTTCCAGCATCCTGGGCTCCAAGTGGCAAAGACAGCAGTGGTGCTCCACAATTAAAGGGCGCTAGATGGTTCTCATATGATGAAATCAAGAAGTGCACCAATCATTTCTCTGAAAGTAACGTGATTGGGTCTGGAGGTTATGGCAAGGTAAACAAGCTAGTCCATAGTTGATACCGAGGAATCCTGCTTAAGTTACCACTTATTTGTTCCCTATTTTCTTTAGGTCTATAGAGGACTGCTCTCTGGAGGGCAGGTAGTCGCAATCAAAAGGGCACAGCAAGGTTCTATGCAGGGTGGCCTTGAATTCAAGACCGAAATTGAGTTGCTTTCACGTGTTCATCACAAAAACCTCGTCGGCCTTGTTGGGTTCTGTTTCGAACATGGAGAACAGATGTTAGTGTATGAGTTTATGCCCAATGGCACACTTAGGGAGAGCTTGTCTGGTAAACTTTCTTACTTATTAAATGTTTGAGGTTGTTTAGACTTAAAGCAATCAATGAGTCTAATTCGTTCATGACAACTAAGCATACTTAATGGGAAAAGGCGAAGCATAAAATGAAGGATTTATTTGGTCAATTTACACTATATGTCATATAGATCACAAAATAAAACAAAATAAAAAACAGAAACAAAATGAAGAACATCTCGCGTAAGTTGTTTTATTTTCATAGCTTTTAGAGAGAGAAAGAAAAACAAATATTTAAGGATAGAGAAAACATCTCAGATTTGTTTGAGTAGAAAAAGAAGACAAGACAAAATTAGAGATAATTTAGCTGCTTAGGTTGCATTTGCATTCATGGATTTGAAAGTTAATGTTGAAATGAGTATAGCTTAGATTTAGATGTTAACAAGATACATAAATAGATTTGAGAGCCCCTACGAGGGCATGGGATCCTCACCAAATATATATATCACCCTGTCCCAATGCAATGACCGTCACACATCTCAAGACGTGTATTTCAAGGTTCTAATCAGATGGTACGGTTATCAATGCATTGGGACGGAGGGAGATGGATATTTACTGACAGAGGATGTCAAACCTATAAGAGTATACTTAAATAATGTGGTAAAAATAGTTTCCACCTTAAAGCGTCCTTACTTCGCTCTTTGCCACAGCGGAAATATCCATGCTTAAAGAGTTTTATTAGAGGTTTGACACCACTTGACACCGGGAAAGAGAAGAATCACATTCAGAAGTAGAATAATTAACAGAAATTGTGTAACATAAACACAATGATTTACATGGTTCTCTCACAAGATGCCAACCGATCGAGATGATCAGAAGCCTTCATTAGATTAATGGAAAATACAAGATTTCAGATGCTCTCAAAGCCAATCCAGATGCATTCAAATTATATCCGCAAAGAGAAAACAAAAAACAAAAGTACTCTGATAATTGGGCACAACAACAAAGTTAAATAAGTCCTTTCTCATTAAGGGAATCCAGACCACACTCCTTGTAGGACAAGGATTTTACAATCTATTTTCACAAGCAGAAGACCCAGGAAATAAATTTCCTACGACAGTGAACTTGTTAGATAGTCCGAGGAAAATATAAGCATAAATAATTGCCCAAAATTTGAATCGATACAATCTAAGCACGTCTCTCTCTCTCTCTCTCTCTCACCCCACTTGCAAGTTTATTCTTTATGTCATGTGTCACAGGGAGACCGGGCATTCATCTAGATTGGAAAAGGAGACTTTGCATTGCTCTTGGTTCAGCTAGAGGATTAGCTTATCTTCATGACCTTGCAGACCCTCCAATAATTCACAGAGATGTCAAATCAACAAATATTCTGTTGGATGAAAATCTAACAGCAAAAGTTGCAGATTTTGGGTTGTCCAAGCTAGTTTCAGACAGTGCAATAGGACACGTTTCAACTCAAGTTAAAGGGACACTGGTGAGCATCATTTCACCTTGAACTCCTCTCATTTTTTAAATGTCTCTCATATGACACAAATTCTCCTGCGTTTTGAATTGCAAAATGATGGTATACATAACAAGATCTCAGTTGCCATTTCTCCTGAATCTTTTCTACTTTTATGCTTTCAACTTCAAGAGCAAAATCAAAATACCAGAAATTTTAAAAAAAAATGCCAGTTTAGGTTTTAGGTTGGATTCAGTAACTAATTATTCTGTTCCAGTGACTCAGATGGTCAAGTTCACTATGGATTTTGCATTATTTGCTCAATCTTAGCATTCAGCATTTTCCCTCCATTGATGTACACCAACCCCAGTTTGTGAGTGTGCATAGCTTTAAACAAAGCACGCAACAATAAAAGTGATTAGATTTGATTTTATTGTTCTACCAGCTGACATTTTCTTGAGCACCTTATTACCTCATTTGGTGTAGACAAATTTTGAAATCCTGTCACATGTTCAATATTGTCAAAAACAAAATACATTTTTACTTTTGACACGACTTCTCATTCTCTTAACTGGTAGGGCAAACAGAGAAGGAAAAAAATTAAACAATCTTCAACATAAATGATACTACACGTTTTCTTTTTCACATCACCCACTTTCCGATGTCGCCTTGTGCCCTGTGCTTTCATGACAATGGTCACATGTTTACTTTTTTTAAAAATTTGTGTAGCTTTTGTGTTTCAAAATTGATTCATGAATCGATGCTCTAATAATGTCATATGATTGTATGTAGGGTTACCTAGATCCTGAGTATTACATGACCCAACAATTGACTGAGAAGAGTGACGTATATAGCTTTGGTGTGGTGATGCTTGAACTGGTGACAGCTAAGCAACCAATTGAGAAGGGAAAGTACATTGTCCGCGAGGTGAGGATGGGAATGGATAAGAACAATGAAGAGCACTATGGGTTGAGGGAGATGATGGACCCAACAATCAGAAACATGACAAATCCTATTACAGGGGGGTTTGGGAGGTTTTTGGAGTTGGCAATGCAGTGTGTGGAAGAATCAGCTGCCCATCGTCCAACTATGAGTGAAGTGGTTAAGGTTCTTGAAACCATTCTACAGAATGATGGGTTAAATACAGACTCAACATCTGCATCCTCATCTGCCACTGACTTTGGATCTACAAAACTTGCTCCTACACACCCTTACAATAATAATGCAGCTCTGCCTAAAAAGGACGCCAGTGACAGTGATGCTTTTGACTACAGCGGTGGATACACACTTTCAGCAAAAGTGGAACCTAAGTAGCAATGGATATGGAGGGAGGTCCTTCTTTCTAGTCTTCTTGGAGAACTTCTACACACTTACAAATTTTTATGTTTTGGCAAACGAAAAAAATTAGTAATTGATATGGAGGGAGGTTCTTCTTTCAAGTCTTCTTCTTCCCCCTCCTCCAATTGTTTTATTCGTCTTGAAGAACTCCTTCAATATTTGTGGTGCAAGTAGGGCTCAATGATGGCCCAACAGTCTGCGAAATGTAACCCAGGCCTGCTCATCTATTTTGGGTTTGGGGTTATATGTAGACCCCTAGAGATAGCTTTGGGCAATGATTGTTTAGCCCCAGTTTTGGTTGCTGGCAGGATTGGAGAGAGTGTTTCAAACCATACCTGATCCAAGATTTTACTTAATACGACACATTCTATAATCTACAGCACATATGATATTACGATTAAAAGATTTGGGATGTTGACTATTAGTTTACAAATGACAACCAAGCCATTTCAATTTTCACATCCTTTATTAGGGGAAAGCACGGGTTGGATGGTAAAAGACTTTGGCATCCAACTTGGACCGCCTATTATTTCAAAACCATTTGAAAGAAGACTCCAATTATTTCAAAACCATTTGAAAGAAGACTCCAGGTTGGCGGATAGGTTCGGATGGACTTGGGGCTCAGAAGAGAGAACATATTTTAGATTTTCAGTCGTAAGGATGATTTCACAGATTTCAAATTTCCAGTCATAGGGGTGAGATTTCAACCGTTGGCTTCCTTCTTGAAAACTCACTGCAAATTGTGAAGAGGAAATCAAATAAAAACATTAGGTACTTGTATGATTAATTTGAAAACTTCCAGCAGATGGCCAAAGTGAGGCTTGAATTTAAGGCGAGAGAGAGAGAGAGAAAGACATTAAGGGCTAGGGTTTTTTGGTGGGAAGGAAAAATAGAAGCTCGAATTGTGTTTAACTGGAGAAAGAAACAAATGAAGAGACGAGTCATCTCCTTACCCGACCAAATGGCACCACGTATAGCTCAAAAAATGGACAGGCGATGTTTGTTTGTCAGACGGTTTAAATGGGAGCTATTCCCTTAACCCGCAATCCAACCGAGACCCAGCATCCAAATAAAAAAGGGCCCATTTTCAACCGCAAATCATATCAAATCCGACCATTTGCTTTACTTTTGGTTTGGTTTGGTTTCAGACTAGTTGAGCGAGTTAGCTGTTTTTTGCTCTCCCCTATCACTTAAGTTGTAGCCTAAATGCTTTCCTTATAACAAGATTTTGGATTATATGGGCAGGCCTGGGCTGCTTTTTTGGTACTGTTTATTTTGTGGGGGTAGCTTCAGAGGCACTGCTGCAGGCTCCGATAGATTAATCAATAAAAAATGAAAAGGTCTGGTAGAGCTCGTGTTAAAAAGTGAAAAGGTCTGATAGAGCTCGTGAATGAGAATAAGGCGCACAAACAATGTTGTTGTGCAGGGATGCAATTCACTAAGTTGGGGCAAAGAAAGCTCGGCTTTTGTTTTGGGCGTGTTTGGGACTTGTCAGGCCCAATGCTGGGCCACGCAGCCTCGTCCATGTCCATTTCTTACTAAGTTATATTAAAAATTCTATGCAATGCCAGCCTGTATGAAGGCTAATGTCAGATTGGAAGTTTTGGGCTCAATGGAATTGAATTGGAAACCCATGCCCATGATCTTGTTTTGGGCCATCGGATTGGCTTAGTAATTCACTTTGTTTGATTGGATTTCTGGCGAATTGAACCAGGTAATGAAAGGTTAAAACTGTTGACAATATTCATAAAGGTAATGAAATGTTAAATCTGTTTGCAATATTTCATTATGAATGTTCAAATTCTGTAGGGGCAAAAACATATTTCTTAATGAGAGAGAGAGAGAGAGAGAGAGAGAGAGAGAGAGAGAGAGAGAGAGAGAGAGAAGGATATTTTACAAATCCCAGAGATGCTCCAATCAAACTCTTCATTTGCTTGGGGGCAAAAACACATTTCTTAATGAGAGAGAGAGAGAGAGAGAGAGAAGGATATTTTACAAATCCCAGAGATGCTCCAATCAAACTCTTCATTTTCTTGATTACTAACATAAGTTATTTTAGTGCCAAGAAATATACAACCATGATGATACAAGATTCCTTTCCTCTTTAAGGCAGGGTAATATGTGGCAAAGTCCAACATCTAAACAAAGATAAATACATTGCCTACCTCGAGAAAATGGGACACAAAAAATTAACAATGTTAGCAAATACAAATGAATGTGAAAGTTACCACACCCACCAACACCGAGGCTCCTCCTATCCATCTACTTCAGTTGCTGACTGCACTGGCTCCACAACTGGAGGTATACAATCCACCTTGTAACGCAAGACCTATTCAACACGTACAATAATTCCATTTATTGATGAAGGTCATACAATTTCAAAAAAAATAATA
>JAULJZ010000019.1:6407736-6419926 GCA_032270985.1 Heliamphora pulchella | reverse complement strand
TCCTCGAGATGGTGGGAGAGAAGGACCACCAGAGGAGGCTATCAACAGGAGAGTTGGCAGCTGGAGGGCAGGGAACTCATTGGAAAGAGGTGGCCAATAATAGGGTGGGTGGAGGTGGTGGGGAAGGAAGGGAGAAGAGAATAACAAGTTTTTTTGAAAGCAAGTGAAAAAATCTTTTTTGTATCCATAAGATTTGGAAATTTTGAAAATTGTTACCATTTTTCGTTTTTTGAAATTCTAAGAATTGTCAACTTTTTCATGTACTTTTATATTAGCATGTTTCCATTTTGTATTTATAAACTTATGTTTAATAGACATCATAATTAAAATAAAACATGGATTAAGATTTCTTATATATAACGATTAACGAGAGAATTTATTTAAAACCCTGGGCGGGAGCGTAATTGGCAGAGGCAATGGTTGTCGGTTGTACTGACCGGAGCTGTTTTGGATGATGGTGATGGGTTTCAAGGCAGAGATTTTAGGTTCAATTCGTTTCATTGGATTTATCTATGACTAAGGTGGTGATTGAGGTACAAGAATATGGCCCAAAAAGGAGAGAGAGAGAGAGAGAGAGAGAGAGAGGGTTTCAGGGAGGGGTGGCAGTGGCAGTTGCATCGGAGTTGAGCCCTTGATGTGTAAGTTAATATTGTGATTGTTATTAAAGTTGGATTTTCAGATCTGGAAATAGAGAATAAATATACAAGGACAAGGAAATTTTACAATCCTATGGCCATGTTTGATTAATCAGATTAGAAATGAGAGAATATATAATCTCAATTGATAAGTAATCCCATAGAACTAGTAATGAATGAATTATTAATACCACATTCTCTTAAGCATTACATATCCCATATTTTGTGGGATTAGTTATCCAATAGATATATAATTCTTCCACCATTTGCTGAATTCAAACAAGGGTAATCCCATAAGATATATAATCCAATTCCATGTCTAATCCGGTCAATCAAACATGTCCTATAAGCCTTATTTACCCAACTATTACTCGAAGGGAGGTTGGTATATTTAGGCCAAACTTGTGACGCTCTCTTTCTTTTTCCCTATATACTCGGGAGATCAGTGTATCTCACCATAAAGAATAATAGACTTGGGGAACTTGCAAGGAAAGTGAAAATTAACATAACATTTCAAAAGCTGAGGTGACATCCTGACATATGTTACATCAAACCAGCATTTTAGTGCTTGATATTTGATATTGAAAGCCAAGACATGTAAACATGACAAATGAAAGATGAAACTTATATCTACATTTCTCAAATGTTTAAATGAAATGACCTTGACCACCTTGCATGCTGCTTAATTATCTATCAAGTCCAGTAGAAGAAATCTTTGGGTTCAGGACAAGCTTGAGCTGACTTGATACAGCTGAAATTTCAAGCAAGACAATCGCACAAAGGCAGATACATGGTTCAGCTTGGTTCATTTTCACCCTCCAGCAGCCAAGGCCTCAAACTGGTGGAATTGACATAAATTACTATTTCTTCAAATAGAATGCAAGGGTTGTAAACCCTACAAAATTGGTTCTAGAAATGCTAACGGAAACCTAGCTTTTCTCCCTTCTAAGTGCATTTATCAAATCAGCTCCCCAAGTCACTAGAAAGAGGGTGAAAGGCCCACTACTTCTTCATTCATGGCCTATTTTTTTATTTGATTGATCTCCCATTCGTATTCATTCGACCAGAGGCAAAAGAGAAATCATACAAAGAAAGGTTCTTTCATGCGATGCATAACCGGCGGGCCTGAATTCGTATTAATTCGTATTTCAATTCATTAGGCCTTGAATTTGTGATTAACTTTATCATCCCAGGTCAATGAAGGAAAGAAATGCTCAAGAGTCAAGCTGTTGTGAGACATTAGGAAGCCATACCAGTCATCACATATTCTGGGGCAGCATAACCGTATGTACCCATCACTCGAGTGGACACATGGGTCTCGTCACCTTGTGGCCCAGCTTTTGCAAGCCCAAAATCAGAAAGCTTCGCTGTATAATCCTGCAGTGTCACAAGCAAGTGCATGGTTAACCATAATAAACCACTGCCCTAACAAGCTGGATATGTAGAAAAATATTATTTCTTGGTAATGATATCATGTGAACACCACTCACAGAGTCCAATAATATATTAGAGGTCTTGAAGTCCCGATAAATAACGGGCCTTTCAGCATTGTGGAGAAAAGCAAGCCCTTTTGCTGCCCCAAAAGCAATCATCATTCTTGTAGCCCAGGGTAATGGAACAGTTGCCTCTGCATACCTCAAGAAAAGCCACGTCAACTCAAAAAAAACATTAACAGACAATGACTAGAAACTTATAGCTTTATGCATATCAGCAGAAGTAATCACTCAAATTTCAGTTCTTAAAAAAATATCATCAAAATTGCTCATTTTTATTATCCATATCTCCTATTTATTCAAACAAAACATGATAAAAATTAAAAAGATACCCTAACATGACGAATACCCCCAAGATTGACTGATATGGGTAGGAAGTTGAACATTGAGTCGAACTATTAAGTAAAAATGCTTTTTGTATAAAAACATTTTTGGCAGTAAATGGAAACACTGATTGTGAAAGTTTGTCGTGTGGACAAAAAAAAAAAAAGAAAAAAAAAAAAGAAGCAAAATGATTGCCATGCTCTTGAATAATTGATATGGATATTTGCCTTCCACCGTACTGGACCTCCCAGCTCAGTCTGCATTGTTTTGTTTAAAAGGTTCCCATAACATGTTTACATTTAATCTCAGCACGAATATCACTCTTGGTCAAAGCCCAAAGTTTCAATAATGCTTCAAATCACTATGAATTCAGAATGGCGAGAGTTTGAAAGGCAGTGGACACTCAGAAACATGGAGATTTTGTTCAAAATTGAACTTTGAACTTCAGAAATTTGAATGAACTTTTTATTACTTTCCCTAAACAGTCTTACTCTTTAGTATTCCAACAACTAAGTTATTCAAAACAAAATATCTGAACGACTCTGAATACAAAGAACAACTCCATCTAGGAACCGTCAACAGTTTACATTAGCAATTCTCTAACAATGGTTGCAAGGGAGAGAGGGGTATAAGGAAAGAGAAAGGAACAAAAAAGCATGAAAAGAAAAAAAAAATATATGATTGCCTAACTGGAAGTGCACTTCCAATAATAACGATTTATCATTAGTGCCGACAAATTAATAAGTAACAATTTCATTAAAAGATGGCATAAATGCAACTTTTTCCATGTTTCGAATACAGACCAACATATTAACTAATTGTGTACAATAAATTGGATTATATTTTGCAGTTATTTTCTTTTGCAGTAACCTGACGTTACATTATCATGAGAGAGAATTTTCCTTTTTAAGTGCCAAAATCACTTAATTCCACCTGTATACAAAAGAGACTGAAAAAAAACCAATAAAACACCCACGCACCTCCTCATGTATCAAAAAGCTTTGCAAAATCTAAGAAATTCGTCAAGATAACAGTTAATAACTACAAATTACAAAACACACATGCGCGCAACTTAAAATTGCACTTCAGAACCTGTACAATGGAACCTCTAAAATATCAGATAATCTGAGAATCTGCTCACCTCAGATGGTCCTCATAATGCATGAATTAGAAGCCCGAATTTCTTCCTCCTTTCCCTAATTTAGTCCCCTTGCCAACTATAAATAAGCTTGAATCAACACTCCTAAACTCAAAAAAAAAAAAAACAAAAAACAAAACTTAGGAAACTAATTCCCAACTTTGCCGGTACCCTGCATGTACCTTAAGGAAAAGACACTTGAGCAGTGCCCCTATGTCCCCTCAAAGGTTCATACTTGCATTGAATGGCCTTCCTCAAAATTATGATGTAGGACAATCAAAAATAAACCCTTAGGCACTTGGGGAAGAAAGAATCCATACTAATTCTTAAAAAAATAATTTCATTCAATCAATTAATCGATGATCGAAATTACAAGTGTAAAAGTCTTTAAATAGACTCTTGAAATAACAAAAACATAAGTACAAAGTAAAAATAATCTAACAAATCTTTCTAAAGTAAATTCTAAAAAACATAAATACTAAAATAGTAAACTAAAATCTAAAAAAAATAAGGATTACAGACTTTTAATTTCTCCAAAATCAATTACAAACAACCCGTAGGGTGGTCCTTCTTGTTTCCCATGAAACTATCCCCTCAAAAGCCTATCTTCACAACCACTTCTCCAAAAAGGATATATTAAAGTTACCAATCTCTTAATCCCAAGACCCCCTACCTTCACGGAAGAACAAACTTACTCCAATTCACCAAATGGCAGCTATATGAGAATCCCCTATGCATTTTCTCTTACTTACTAGCCACATAGCCCGAAATAGTATGAACAAATGAAAAATAAGTTGACTTAAGTCAACACACCCATTAGACACCAACACAACATCTAGAATCTACGGGTCTCCCACAAAAGAAGTTCACAAATCAGAAATCATCGAATGTAAACCTTTCTAGAGCCTGGACGCAAGAACCATATTTAAGAGCTTATACGCCGGGCCTATCACACTAATAAGCCTAGAATCTCCAAAAAAAATCTTTTGCCTCACCCTTGTTAGGTACAAGTGTAAGAAAAGAGTCACTAAGGTTCCTCTCAAAGATCCCATGACTGAAAAAGATGTGGGATATACCCATAACCTATTCCTTAACCACTTCCCAACAATTTTGGAACAAAACAACAGTAAAGCCATATGAATTTATGCTTTATCCCCATTCAGTTCACCCAAGACTCTAATTACCTCCTCATCAAAAAAAGTGTGCTCCAACCACCCTACTTACAGTTCAATAGTAGCATCAAAGTGTAACCCATCAAAATGCAACCAAGGAGTGTGTGCGGATTGAGTTGGGGTAGGTTGAGGAAAAATTTTCAATCAACCCACTTTGGGGGGTGAAAGTTTTTTCAACCCACTGAATGTCAAAACTAGCGAATTGGGTGAACTTTTTTGACAGTTTTAACCCACAGTTTATGCGATTTAGCGGGTTAAAATGTTGTAAAACTTTGAGATTATTTTATTAAAATTAGTGTTTAAAAAACAAAAAACAAAAATCTATTGTAATTTTTTAAAAATTATACTTAACACATAAAATAAAAGATCAACTAAAAATAACAACAGTCATTCAATAATCATGATAACGATAATAATAATATAATCAAATATCACTAACAACAACATTTACAATACATACTTATTTAAAAGATATTCACAATATAACACTACAATCAAAATCATAAATGCTCTAATTTATTTTTATAAATTATATGAAATTCATAAAATTGTGTGTGTGTGTGTGTGTATGAAATTAGAATTCGTCGTATGTAAGACTACGATAACTATTATATACCCTAGGGCTACAGGTTGGGCTGAATTGATGGTGGGTTGAAAAAATATAACTCGTAACCAATCCACCATCATACTTTTTCATTTATCCCACCTACCCAATTCCCTCGTCCACATAAATCGCGTGGGTTGCTGCAGGTTAGTGTGAATTGACGAATTTGAATAGGTTGACAGTTTGTTTGCATACCCCTAACGCTGCGTTCTTCCACCCTCCTCCTAGACCAATTTGCGATAACATGCAGCAATACCCGCCCATCATCCTCTCTAGATAGAAAAAACCACATCAACATGCATCATGCTGATCTGTATGTGAGCATTGGCTACCCTATGAAAAAAAAATGCGTGTTTTTATCAACAACCTGCAACCAAATAGCTTGAGACATCTGTGCCCTTCAAATCTTCTTTTCGTCTCCTCTCACCATGAAAAAGAATCTCAGTCCCTTTGTTAGTATCTAAACAATGAATAACTGCAAGGATCTTAGTCTTTTGCACATAAATCATTCCAAACTCCTTTGAGCTCCATCTTTTAGTTTAGTCTTGAGCATCTTCAACTAGGAAAAAGTCAAGTTTTCTACCATTTTGAGACCATTCCATCATTTAGCTACCTTTTCCAAAAACTATTGACATGCACAGACATGCTTTAGGGGTTTTACCAGGACGAACCCCGCCACTATTTAGTATGACAGACACATGGTGTGACAAAGGCCTAGGCAAGGAAACCTAGGCCACTATGAGAAATGCTTCTCCTAATATGTGAAAATAAAAAAGTGATCAATCTAAGATATGAAGAACTCTAGTTATTACACCATGTAAAAGTATCTCAAAGAAAGAAAGATCCACCAGTTCCATCTCATCAATAAAAGAATAAAGTGGCCATATAGATTTGGATGTAGCTCTACAACCCAATCTCTCATATGAGAATCTAAGCACTTCAAAATCTCCACTAACACATCAAAGGGCATCAAATCTGAAGGCAACAAAACCAAACTCCTATCAGAGCTCCTCCCTCCCCCAATTCTTAGAAAAACTCAACAGAAACCATTCTCAATCAATTAGAAAGGCATGACCAAAAAAAAAAAAAACTTCTCCTACTCTTTCGTAATCACACACCTATTACCCCATATTACCAAAATGTCTATATTGTTCCCACCATCAACAAATAACATCATTCCATCCATCTGCCATTCCAAACGCCATGAACCCCCTATCTAACACAACATCCATTTTTGTTGGCACATCACATCACATCTCCAATGAGTCCAATCTCTCAACAATACTTAATCCTAGTTCCGTTCACCTCCAAATATAAACCACTCGCATTTCAACAAACGATCTTGATCCTCATTGATAAAGAAGCAAAGACCCCCTTCTCTTCCTCCCTCCACCCAAGGTACCCCTACCCTCACAGTTAATATCATAGTTCACCTTTAATATTTGACCTCCTCCAAACAAAACTATCTTTTGCAGAGCTTATACGAGCCACCCTTTACCATTCGCAAACATACTTCTAATTTTTCTAGTCTCCTCTTTACTACAAAGATGGGTCTGTGTCTCAAAAAGGATTAGACCTTACACCTTTCTATTTGTGGGTGACCGGCTATGTTATATAGACTTTTTTTTTAATATATAAAGTACCCGTATTGGATACTGGACACTTGGATAAAAGTATGGGTTGTGTGTCTGTTATTTTTAATTAGACATTTACCTAAAAAAACATAATTAGCAATTTAAGATGCTATAGAACTACGATAAATCCTCGTAGTATGCATGGAATATTCTATGGAAACTTGTAATCACCATTTACTCTAAAAAATAAAAGAAGTATATTTATGAATACAAATATTTTTCCGCATCCCAGTATCCTTGGCATGAAAATTAGATGATGAATCTACTTTAGATGCATGCCCACACCTGATATCCGCACCCAAGTCCTATGTACCATATGTGACTGGAAACGCTACTTAGACTAGCAATTGGAGGTGAAATGTTACAAATATACATAACTAACAATAGAGAATTTTCAATTTTATATGAGTGAGTTCAATGGTACTTCAGCATGTACAAGGCTAAGTACAAAGTGCATACCATGCAGTTGAATGTGAAGAATCTGAATTTCAGGCATTCAAAATGAAGTATTCTTCCGCATAACTATATCCCTTAGTTGAAAATCATTCTGGAGAATTTTGTATCCGGTCTAAAACAATTTTCTGGGTAACTATTCTCTCCTCTCTTTTGTTCACATTCGGCAAAAGGGGTATAGGGGAATGGGACATTGCAGGTCACCTAGCATTAATACTCAATTTCAGACATTATGCCTAATAAGGAAGGACTTCATCCACCGTGCCATCCCCTTGGTCTTACTTTCATTTATGGAGGACAAATTAATAAGTCAAATACATGATAACAAGCAAGAGACACAACCGTCCACCACACAGATAGGCTCACAGAACTCTGGTTAAATCCAGAGAGTCTTGCAATACAGCCGGTATCATTCAACAACTTCCAACAGATGGTAGTTCATTTTTCACCTCAATAACTAGTTTTTTTGTTTTTGCAGATATAACAACAGGAACAAGAATGAAAGGATTGCAAGACGCATCAGATGCAGGAGTTAGCGAAGTAAATCAATTGAGATAATGTATGTCAGCATACTTCGGAACAAATGGTTCTCGAGACTCCCTCGGAACATGAACTCATAAACAAGTAATCTGTGATCATCCTCACAGCAATATCCGATTAACTTCACCAGATTAGGATGCCTGAGCTGCCCAAGGAAGTTAACCTCCGTCTGGATCAGGAAATACATCATCAATTGAAATACACCATGAATATAGACGAACAAGGCAAGTAAAAAGGTTCCATGAAGCCTCCAAACGGTGCATTAGGGATAAGCAAAACAGACGGGGGAGTAAAATAAAAGAACTGTTGGGGGAGTGGAACAGATCCAAAGTTACAGAGGAATGAAAAGAACTCACAAGCCATTCTCTGTGGCCCTGAAGGCCCTCCTTGTTGAGGACCTTGACAGCAACGGGGAGAGATTTGAGGCCAACCCTCACATTCTCGTCAATGTAACCCTTATAGACGGTTCCAAAACCACCCTCGCCGAGAATGTAGTCGGAGCGGAAGCTCTTGGTAATTGTCTCCAGCTCGAATAGCGTAAACGCGATGACATGGGTGTACAGGACGGCGTTCTTCCTGGAGTCCTCGATGATACGCGGGGTCGAAGAATCGCTCAGATCTGAAGCGGAGCGGCTGTGCTTCTTCTCCGGTGGCGGTGGACCATTTCTACCAGGCAACGATAAAATTTTGAGCTGTTGAACTGCCCTCATTCCCCCAAATCAATAACAACAAAAACAGAATTGTTATGAGAATCAAATCCACAGTACAAATTTTTCTAAAATAAAGAAAAAAAAGGAAAGACGAACGAATCCGAATTCAAAATCGTTTTATGGGGAATGAAAACTGAAAGAAGAAACAGGTGATGCAGGAGAAGAATTCACGAGAGAAATATAAACGGAGAAAAGCACCCAATATAAAAAAAATTAAGGTCCAGGAAAATGGAAACAGGAAATGCAAAGTTGAGATAGGAGAGAAGAAGAAAACCTAGATCCGGGAGGAGTGAACAGCGAACAAGCAATTGGTAGGAGGGAAGTGAAACATAAGAGTGTAAAAATAGTATATGTAAAGTGAAGCGAACCAACCTTGATGATGAGCATTGGATACAACAGCAGCAGATTCCTCCCTTGTGCCGCAGTTTCCCATCTTCTTCTTCTTCTTCTTCTTGTTCGAAGGAAGAAAAAACCCACGTCTCCTCCTCTTGGCGACTGGCGGCGGCTGCTGGTGGTGGCGGCGGCGGCGGTGATGCTAATAATGCTATTGGATTTGGTGCTCCCGTCCTGACGGCGCACAGTTTCATTCTTTGGTTACCGCCCTTCCTCTTCCGTTCCCTCTCCCCCCTTTTTTTTTCTTCCAAAACTAAGCAACTCTATTCCCCAATGCATTTACGCGATTCGATGCCCACAACACGCGCACGCTCACTCTGAGTCTCTGTCTCCGGTGAAAGCAGCATCCCCATCCAAAATTACTATTTAAATCTCACAGCTTTATTTTCGTTGGTTACTCTTTCATTTGGTCAAAAAAATTGTTATAATTTTTATTTCTTTTTCATATAATTTTGTATTTAATATAATTTTATTTGATAAATCTCGATAAGTAAATTTTTAAAATATAATTTTTATAAAAATTAAATACGTATAATAAAAGTTATAATATTTTTAAAAAATATATAAAAAGTATTTTAAGATAATAAGAAAAAAATAAAAAAGTTAGAAACAATAAGAGATTGTTTGGCAATCAATTTTGAGCCAGTTTTTTGACTTTTAAGCCACTTTAAGCTAAAAAGATAAAAAATTCGTTTGATTGTGATATATGTGGCTTTTAATCCAACAGTTTAAAATGGCTTCAAGTCAAAAAAATAAAAAAAATTTGTTTAAAGTTTTAAATTTTATTTTTAGATAGTTTCATATTCAATATAGATCTTATTTGATAGATTTTGATGAGTAGATTTTAAAAATATAATTTTTATAAAAAAATAAATGTATATAATAAAAGTTATGATATTTTTTAAAAATTTAAAAAAACTTATGCAAAACGCAAAAAAGACTGAAAGCATTTGAGTTGTAAAACAAGACTTTTTGACTTTTTGACTTTTTGAACTTTTAAGTAAAAAGATTAAAAGCAAACTTTAAGCCGATTGCCAAACAAGGGCTAAGAAAACACAACCAAAAATTCATAAAACACAACCAAAAGTTCATAATCGTAGCGACCAACTATTTCACTAAATGAGTGGAGACTGAGATGCTTTCCAACATCACGGAGACCGATGTGAAGAAGTTCTAATAGAGGAACATCATTACTAGGCTTGGGATTCCACATGCCCTCATCTCTAACAACGACATATAGTTCGACGGGGGGTTGTAACAGAAGTTTTGTGCTGAGTTGAAGATTGAGTTCTACAATTCTACCTTGGTTTACCCCTAGTGTAACGACCAGTTCGAGATTTTAAACAATACAATCCTCAATGGAATCAAGAAACTATTGGAAAAGACCAGGGGACGGTGGGTAGATGAGCTTCCCCATCTCTATGTAGGTTGGGCCTACCGAACCACGCTGCGAAGCCAGATAAGTGAAACAACGTACTCCATGGTGTACGGCACCAAGGCTATTATACTATTGGAGACCGAGTTTCCCACTATGAGAACCGAAGAGAATGATCTATAAGAGAACGGCCAAAAACTGGTAAGGGACCTAGACCAGGCCGAGGATAGACAAAAAAGGCGCTACTTAGAATTAGGTCCTACCAGTAATAGATGAGCAGTGAATACAACAAAAGGGTCCGATTAAGAGAGTTTAGCCAAGGAGACCTTGTGCTTAGAAAGCTTATGGGAAACACCAAGAATCCAGGCGATGGGAAGTTGGGACCGAATTGGGAATGATCATATAGTGTTTGGCTAGTCGTAGGACCAGGGACACACAACTTGGAAGACAAAGATGGAAAAGAAATTCCCCTACCATGAAACTCGACCAATTTACGAACTTTCTACCATTAAAAGAACTTTATGTACCCCTACTTTTGCAATCAATGAAAGAGTACCATTATCGATGCTCACAGTGTTCTTTGTGCTTCTATTAATTTGCATGATCATACGATAGCTCGACCTTGAGATTGGAATAATCTCAGAGAGCTAGAAATGTTCTCAGGGGTTGGAATAATCTCTGCATCCTTCGGGGCCACCTCGACCTTAAGATTGGAATAATTTCAGGGAACTAGAAAAGTTCCCATGAGTTAGAATAAGCCCTGCATCCTTCGAGGTCAGCTTGGCCCTGAGATTGGAATAATCTCAGAGAACTAGAAAAGCTTCCAAGGGTAAGAATAACCCCTATATCTTTTGAGGCCAACCATAGTTTTAAATCGCCGTATCGGGACACGTAACAGTAACGATAGTAGTGTAACGATATTGGAAGTATCGAACGATATGTATCGAAAATTGACTTTCGCGATCGTGACTTTTTTAAGACCACCAGCAATGTTTAGAAAACTTAATGATATGTGTATTTAGACTATTTTAATATTATTTGTCATATTTTGATCAACATCGTAAACATTTAGAAGTGTTTTACTTTTCTATAAATTAAAATTAATGGGAAAAAAATTGGACCTAAACATAAAATGATTATGTTTTAAATATAAAATATTAAGTTTCGAATAAAACATTTTTTTAAGGTTTTGCAAATATAAAGAATCATTTATTAAGTTTTAAATTTATTTGTTCACTATCTTTGTAAATGGTCAGCCTTTGCATGCCTTAGTCAAAGTTTCCACATCGAAAAAACAAAAGAGTGCACAAGTGCCCAACTTTTATAGTTGCCGCTCGGTAGCCTTCATTGTCCCATAGTACACAACCAAAACAAAGCACAACTTTCCAGTCTTTATTAATGCATCTCATGCATGTCCCATTAGTTGAGGCTATGTTGGCAAGCGTACACGTGGTTGAATTTGAATGACAGTAACATGAATCATTTTTAATTCGCTGAATATCGCATTTTGTCTCCGTCTTGTGCCGTTACGTAATGCAAATTGACCATTACTGATGCGATTTTTGTTCTAAGTGGTATACAAGTAAGTATCTGAATCAAAAGGTCAAATTTCCATTCAGAATCGACCAGTATGCAACTTAACGACCATTTTCTAAATTCCTTAAGGCCAGCTTGACCCTGAGATTTGAATGATCTCAAGGAACTAGAAAAATTCCCAAG
>JAULJZ010000019.1:6370531-6407636 GCA_032270985.1 Heliamphora pulchella | reverse complement strand
ATATACATACACACACACACACACACAAAGGTCCAGTTTGTTGTTCACGGGATGGGAAGAAAATGGAAAGTAAGGGTAAAATGGAGAAAAAATATAAAATATTTAATGATAAAATCAGTCAACGTTCAGTCAACTAACAGAAGGGTTAAAGTGAAATATAAAAATAAAGCAGAAGGGAGGACAGTATAATTTCAGAGACCACATGGGAGGTCCCTGTAATAAGCTTAAATCTCAGGGGCGGTAAGTGTAATTATCCCAACTTTCTTATGTACTAAAAATATCACGTAACATTTCGACGTGATATTTTTAGAGCTTGTTTGTTTCAAGGGATAAGAAACCGAATTCGATTGTACAAAAATATATGGGCCCCACATGTGCCGTTGTTTTGTCTCCTAAGACTTCTAATCTCGCGTTTGTATAGCTGAATTAGGACTAATAATCTGACGAATGTTGGATTACTAATACTTTATTCATGCTATTAATAATACCAGGATCTTCCATGGTATTAGTATTATTAATACCAGATTCCAGATTATATTTTCCAATTCCTCCTTATGTAACGGTAAAAAATAACTCTATAAATCTTATCTCATTCTTTATTCCATTCCGACAAAATAGAAACCAAATATCTCACTGTATACATAGACCGTGTTTGGAATGGGGGATTAGACCATTGGATTGAATTATTAATCCAATGGATTTTTTTAATCCCGTGCTTATTTAGTAAAATAGTGGTAGGACTGATTATCCGGGGTGACTCCCAATCCCATGAATTGGGGGATAATTAGTCCTATGAGGGAATGTGATACATATTCTCGGGATAACAAGTCACTTGGACTAAATATAAAATTACTTATTTATTCTTATTTTTAAACCTTAAATTGATAGCCCTACCCATTTTAGTCTGTTCTCAGCCATCCACCACGCTCGATAGCCCTAATCTCAAATATCTATCGACGATCCAGGTTCTTAAGGTCCCAGAGGTCTAGGGGTCTGAGGGTCCTGAGGGTTCAGGGGTTTAGAGCTTTTGGGTCTTGGGGTCTCGGTAGTTTAGGGTCTTAGGGTCTCGAGGGATCCGAGGGCTCGGGGACCCAAGGTCCCATGAGAATTGGGGTTCCAGGTGGTCCAGGGGTCCCGAGGGTTCGAGCCTACGGAGTCTTAGGGTTCTAGGGTCTTAGGATTTGGAGGTCCGAGGGGTACAAGCTCTCAAGGTCTGGGGGGTCCGAAGGGTCCTGGGGTCTAAGGGCTCGGGGTCCTAGGGTTCCAGAGGTCCGAGGGTCCTGAGATCTCGAGGTTCCTTGGTCCAGGGGTCCAGGGGTCTCGAGGTCCCGGGGTTCGGGGTCCCAAGGTCCCAAGGTCTAGGGGTTTTGGGGTCCCGGGGTTTTAGGGGTTCCGGGGTTCGACAGTCAAGCGATTCTAGGGAATAGGGAACCTAAGGATCTGAGCTCCCGAGGTTTAGGGGTTTATAGCTCTTGGGTCTCGGGGCCCTGTGGTCTAAGGTCCTGAGGCTCTAGGGGTCCCAAGGCTCTAGGATTCCTAGAGGTCTTCGAGGTCGGGAACTACGTAGTCACGGCGTCTAGAGGTCTAGAGCTCTTGGGTCTCGGGGTTCCTAAGGTCTGGGGTCTTGGGATCCTAGGGGTCCGAGGGTTTGGGGGATCCAAGGTCCCGGCGGTCCGAACATCGTATTTGGCCTAAAAAAATATTTTTATACACAAACAAGTTTGGTCTTGATTTTAGAAAGTTGAGATTTAATTATGTTGAACTCTTATGATCATTTTTAATAGTAAAGATTTTGATTAAGGTTAGGCATTATTGTCATTTATGCATAAGTTTATTTTTTAATTTTTCATGTCCCATAAAATAACCAAATATAAAAATAAATAAAAAGAGGAATTAACAATACATTTTGATACACTATTCTAATATTATTAGTGACGGAATACTAAATACTCCATAATCCTTATTTTCAAAACAAACATGGCATATTCATTCTATAATCTCGTGGTATTAAAAAAAATGTAAAACTTATAGTATTATTTATTACTCATATCTTATTCAATCTTATTTAAAATAATAAAAGAGCCTTTAGAATAAAACTATTTTTTTTTTTTTTTTTTGGAGGAGACTGGCTCGCGGAGTTCAAGTCGACCGAAGTTCAATGTCTATGTGTAGGGCCCAAGTCAGCCGACCAAACTCACGTGTGAAAATAACTGAAAGCTCCATTTATAGAATTCTAACCACATGAGAAACAGAGAAAAGAAATAGTTTATTTTGTGATTATGCTTAATTTAATTCTTGCTTCAGTTTTTTTTCTTTCTTTTTATTGTGATTGGGGCACTCTTCTAAACTATTGAGAATGACCTATATACTGTGGGAACTATCTGAATTGTTTTTTTTTACAAAACAATTAAGAAAATTTCAAAGAAACTGAAAAGAAACCGATACCAAACTGTGTAGAAACTACTTCGAGGGTATTTGGTATTACTGATACTAGTAACTTATAAATTATAACTTATAACAGAAGTTGTAAGTATTTGATAAAGATTGTAACTTGTAACTGAAATAAAAGAAAAAATAATTATAATTTGTAGCAGAAGTTATGGATGTTTAAAAATATTTATAATTTATAGTTAAAACTAGTAATAGAAAACTAAAAACTATCAGTAATAGTTTTGCTAAACACCCCCTTCAAATTGTCTTAAGATTTTTTTAAAAATTTTTATTATAGTTGGGGCCATAAGATTAGCCAGCGGTAGAACTGTTTGGCCCGGTCCATAGATAAAACCCAATAATTTCATTTTCACCGATGAGTACTCTGCCCTCGTAACCGGGCCCAAGAAATGTCAGCGGAAAAGAGGGTGTGTTCTTCAAAAATTCGTCAACCATCACTGTTATATTTTTTCAAAACCTCATCATTTTCTCTCCCTCTATTTTAAAATTTATATTCTAAGATTTTACATTTTTTTTTATGATTCAACAATTTTTTCAATAATTTAAACTATTGTATTAAAAAATAACGTGTACACCAAATGCTAGTTCAGTTAAAAGGATGGATGTGAGCTTAATTAAGATTGGGCTCATCTTAACGGTAGCCCAGCCCAAGCAAAACACGGCCCCCCATCACTTGTTAAAGGACTCAATGGGATTTTCACGGTCCTAAAGGCCAAGCCCAATCCCACAGCCTGTAGCCCAGCCCAAGGAAAACACAACTCCAATCACTTCCTAAAGGATACCTTAATAGGATTTTTGTGACCCTAAAACCCAAGCCCAACCCCACAAGCCCGGCGTTTCAACACCGATCTTGTGGAGTAATTTGACACTGCAAATATTGATGGAGTAATTATTTGGTAGTTTGGGATCATTACGCACCATTGTCTATATGGTATCTCATCTAATTATGTAGTAAAAAATATTTTAGAGTGAGACAAAAGTTGTCCACCTCTATTCCATATGTGAGAGAGATAAAATGTGTTTCACCTAATGTGTGTTCTAAATTTATTTGGAACAATGAAGGAGAAGTAAATGATTGCCCATTTCTAAGGCTTGGTTTGCTCACTTAGATTAAATTTTGCTTCTTTTTTTTTTTTTTTTTTTTACTTTAAAAGGCTAATTGGCGACTAGTTTTGGGTTTATTCTAAATGCACACACTTTTGGTCTTTGGACATTCACTTATATAAGTCTTAATGCATTGTGTACAACTATCTTAATGCATAAAGTGGGTGTGCAAAAAAAAAGGTGTGCATTTAGAATCACCCTTATTTATTTACTTTTTTTGTTTTGTCTGTCAAATAATTAAATTGAGTTTAAAATAGATTATTTGTTAAATTATTTTTTAAACTATTTTTTTAAATTGATTGATTGAGTAAAAATTAACTATTTTACCTTTTGTTGAAATTGGACAATATTGTCCTTCTATATCATTGATTATAACCATTATATATAGACGACAATACTAGTAATAAGTTATCTAACAATGCTATTATTGTATTTCAGAATGCATGAGATAAAAGTTTAAATAAAGTATTATAGAAATTAGTGTTTGATTTAATATTTTGATTTTGAGTTTTTTTTTTTTAATTTTTACGAAATGTGCAATTTTTATTATTATTATTATTATATTTTTATTACATTTTTTGCCAATAGCTAAAAACTTTGGGTTGCAGATCAATCCCTAAGTCTAATAAGAAAAAAAAAAGTCCATTTGATGAAAAAGTAATTTTAAACCACTATGCAAAAAAAAAAAAAAAAAAGGTTGAGATTTAACACTTCACATTTTTAAGCCAGAGCCAAACCAGACATGTATTTCTATTGTCGATGACTTGGCCTTATTTGATGTCATTCCAACTTTTTGTATTTTTTTGTATTTTTTTTTTTGTCTTTTTGAAACTTTTTTATTTTTTAAGTAAATTTTTTTACTTTTCCAAATCATCTTAATAAAATGAGCTGAAAAAGTAAAAAATTTGATCGAAAGATAAAAAAAAAATCACTAAAAACAAAAATAAGTAATATAAAATTTGACTTATTGACTTATTTTTATTTTTTTAAAACTATTTTTATATTTTAATTAAAAAGTTTATTTATTTGGCTCGATGAGAAAAATCAAAAAATATCATAGTTAGATTAAACGATAAAAATTTTTATTAAAAACAAATAACCAAATATGCAATTATCCCGAACAAAACCAATAGTGTCTTTTTTTTTTGTTTATAAAGCTACAATCTTCATTAGCCCACCACTCATCTGATCGAAGGTGAATTTGCTACCGAAAGAAAAACGGAGAGCCTGTAATTTAAAAAAATTGCATAGTATTTAATTACCGATAGGAAATATTATATATGCTTTATTTTCTGGGGAATTAAGTTGGTGGCTGTTAAACAATGGTTTTAATTGAAGATGGGGTGGGCAAGGCTACGAACTTGGGCAGCTTATCTCCGGGCATCAGGACCATCAAATTTCGGCCTTCATCAGTTGGCTTAGGCTTCTGCAAATAATGAATATAATCAAATAGTATATTAAGCTACACCTCTAGCCTATACTTTCTCCTTTTCATATATATATATATATATACTACCATAATAATACTTAATTTCTAGAAAATAAATAAATATGCAAAGAGAGAATTCCAATACATCATTTTGCAAAAAACAAATTATTTTTTGAATTAAGCTTGAACATACATGAGGATCATACCCGTTCGATATCATTTTCATTCTGTTTTCATTTCAAAAAAACACACAAAACCTAATTTAAAAACTCTGCATGTTTTACAAAGAATCTTCTGAAACCAGCCCGGTTTTTATAAAAACACCAAAAACGTGTTTTTGAATTTTTGTACAAGTGTTTTCATAAAATAAAAAAAATAAAAAAAAGAATGTAACCACATGAGAGAGAATGATGATGAATGTTTGATTTTGAACTTTTTATAGTATATATATAATCGACAACACACGAACATGATACAAAAACAAAAATCGAAAGCAGAGAAAGCGAAAACGAGACGCATACCGCGGGGGTTTTCGGTGTCGGGTTATGGGTATCTTGTTGGGGTTGGAAGTGGGATGAGGATTCATTAATCATAGAAGGTGGAAGTAGGGCTTGAAACTTGTCCCAATGGTAATAACAGGAGAAGAAGCAACTCATACAAAGCAAGGCGATAACTAGAAGAGCTAGGCCGAGAGGGAACCCTATGGATGGCCTTGATGATCCTTCATCTTCCATCTCTCTCTCTCTCTCTCTCTCTCTCTCTCTCTCTCTCTCTAATGAATTTGCCAACTGGTTTTTCAAGCTTATTATAAAAGAGGACTCTGGTGAAGTGGGGGTGTTTGGTCTGATTCTGACAACTTATATAGTATTCGTCCGGCCCGTACACTTGATGTTAGGTAAAACCATGGGATGGGTCCCTCCATCAATGGCTGGCAGCCATCGGTGTGTAACAGATGGTTCTCACGTATCCTGTCACAGAATACTCAGAGCCGTAGAGTTTTCACAAGGCTGTGAGAACCATCTGTGCGAGTAATAAAACTCATTGTTTAATTTGTTGCACGGTTATGTTATACACCAACAAATTTAGACAAAATTTCGAGCAAACTTTCTTTTGTATAAAGTCAATTTTGTTTTACAGATTTGTGAGATCCGCGTCATATAAGAAATGTATCTTAATATATATATATATATATATATATATAAGAAGTGTATCCGAATATATATGTGTACGCTTTAAATTTGTGCACATAGTGACCCTTGTTGGGCTAAGTTTCTTGTTTTTTTTGGCTTTTTTTTTTTTTTTAATTTTTTGTTTGTATCTTTTTAAATTTTCTTAATAAGAGAAATCGAAAAAATAAAATAATTTAATTATAAGATGAAAAAAATTCACTAAAGATGAAAATAAACAATCCAAAATCTAGCTTATTGGCTTATTTATACTTATTTTTTGTCTTTTTATTTTTAAAATATTTACCTTTTCGGCTCTTCTTGACGAGAGTAGTTGAAAATGTATAAAATTTTAATTATACGATAAAAAATTTATTAAAAACAAAAACATAAAAAAAAAAAAAACAAATAAGTTATTCTACAACATGGGGCCATATATTTCTTTGTTAGATGATCTTTGGTCTTAAGTGGGGGATGAGTGTTTATAAATATTATTACACTTGCAATTTTCGTATAATTGCAGTGCCCACTTATATTCAGTGGCGGTGAGTGTACTATATCAACTAATAAGTAAAATATTATTAAATATTTTTACTTATTAGTTGATGTAGTAAAATATTTTGATTTGAGCTTGACACAATTTATTTTTTTATTTTCAGTATTTTTCATTTTTTCTTCTATTGTTTCTTAACTAGCAACTAAATATTGTCCTTTCTTATTTATTTCGTAGTAGAAGCGCGATTTGTGGACTAGAAATATAAATTTTGGGTCAGTTAAAGTTTTCGATTATTATTGAATTACAAAGATCTAATGTTAGAAAGAGTTTTTCTTTCTTTTATCTTACTTTAATATGTTCCTCGTCACCAAAAAAAAAAAAAAAAACTATCCATTGCTTTTCTTTATTTGCTCGATTCAAGTAGTTGGATCAGCAGTGCTGTTTGAATCTCAAATTTAATGTTAATGTTTAGGATATTTAAAAATGTTGACTTTTAAAATATATTTAGCCTTTTAAGAAAAAAAAAAACTGCTTGAGATAATTTGTTTAGAGTAATTTTTTATTTATTTACTTTTTGTTCAAATACCTAGCATGTTCTTACTTTTAGTTTTAAAATTTTAGTGTTTAGGATAATGATACTTTTTATTTATTTTTTTATCTTGGAAATAAGAGTTAATTTTTTTTTTAAAGTATTACAGTTGAAAAAAAATAGAGTGTTTGAAAGCAAGATTTTTCAACAAACTAAACACTATAGCATAAAAGCAAGATTTTTTTTTTCTGTTGTTTTTTAAACTTTTTGATTTTTTGGTCTATATATTTTTAGTTTTCCAATTCCTCACAAAAAAATTTAATATTAATAATAGTTGTTTTGGCTAAAGTTGAGAAAAGTTTAGATGAAAAAAAAACCTTTTTAAAGCCTTTTTATTGCTTTTTTGCATTAACTTTCTGTTTGCCAAATTTTTTTAATTTTTTAATTTCTTATGACGAAATAAATATAAAAAGTAACATCATTCAAAGTTTAGACTAACATAAAAAGGATAGTTGTTCTGGTTAAAGTTGAAAAAGTTTAGATGAAACAAATTAAAAAAAAAGAAAAAAAAACTTCTTTAAAGCTTTTGTATTACTTTTTTGCATTAACTTTTTTTGTTAATTTTTTAATTTCTCCTAACAGGATAATCTAAAAAATAACATCATTTAGACTAACATAAAAACCTAACTAAAAATTAAAAAAAAAACTATCCCACACACAGCCTAAGCCAAATTCTCGAGTATACAAATAAAAAAAAAAAAAAAAAAACCCCACTCATGGAATGTTATCATCGATTTCGCTCGTGGCTTGCGACCTTTCTCCTAACTTTACTGTGGATCTATTTACCAGCATTGGCCTCTTTGGGTTAAATTGTATAAATTTTTATTATTTTTGTTTTAAAATTTTTTTAATAAAATTTTTTACTTTTTAAAATTATCTCGGTGAGATAAACTAAAAAAATTAAAAAAAAATTGATAAAAAAGTATAAAAAATTCACTAAAAACAAAAATAAGTAACATTAAATTTGATTTACTAATTTATTTTAGCTAATTTTTATTTTTTCTAAATTTTTTTATATTTTAATTAAAAAATATTACTTTTTTAACTTATCTCAAAAAAAAGAGTTAAAAAATATAATAATTTAATTAAATAATATTTTTTATAAAAAAATAAAAATAAATAAAACAAAATAAATAAATATGCCATTATACCAAACGATGGAGCCCATTGTGTCATAAACAAGTTTGTTGTGCTGTGCTCCCATTATCCCATGCCCATAACATTTCATCACGCGCGCACACTCTTTTTTAAGCATTTGTCACTTTTCATACAGTTTTTGCCACTGTGTATTAGTTATAGATATAAAGTGATAGTACTGTAATGCACGGGTACTTATCATGGTTATCACGGAATCCAACGGTAATCTAAAATTATGGCACCCTTCAAATTTGGACTTTTGTTTTTACAGATTTAGTGGATATTTATTTATGTATTTTTTTTATTGTTTTTAAGGGTGAATATTGTGTCGCATTCGTATTGTGTTAGAAATTTTTCAACACTAATTTTATTTATTTAGCTAAACGTGTCACTTATTCTAACACTAACACTGCTCGCTTATAAATGTGTTAACCTATTTACAACCTATTTAATAACAAGTTTACATTTTTAATTTTATACACATTTCAATCATAAAATTATATAAATTATAATAAATAAAAAGCTCTAAATAATTTGCAAAAAGTATTTAAATAATTCGATAGAAAAACATCAATCTATGTATAAAAAATTCTATAGTTCAATCAATTGATAAAAAAAATTTACAAAAAATTAACAACAAAAATATCGGCATAACAGTAACAAGTTTACCAAAAGATATTAGTTGAACATTCCACTGATTTGGATTCAGTTATACATTAACAACATTAGTTGAGCATTTCATTGATTTGGATTCGGTCTCATCTTCATCTATAGTTATTTTTCATAACATCGTCTACGAGCTCTTTTAATTTTATTTTTTTAAGTGCTACATAACAATAAAATTATACACATAAGAATTTATTTATTTTTATTTAAAGAATCACGTACAATTGAAGGGATCGGAATCTTAATATACAATGATAGTGCATATGAATAGAATCAAACACTGCACGGGATAAAATTTACATCTTTTTAAAAAATTGTACTGTGTCGAACCGTCCAGACGGACAGGAAACCGCTCGGATGGAAAACTGTACAGAAAAATAATATCTTTTCTGAACCCCAAAAATTAAAAATCGGTACACTCACAAGGCAAAATATGGATTATACTTGCATGATCCTTCTAGTTTGATCACGTTTCAGCTCTTAAAAGATTGAAGTTTCAAGATCAACGCGAAGAAATGACAATCTTGTCTATGTATAGATCTTTTGCTATATTCCTGGATGCTGAAACAAACAGAATGTGGGTTCTGATCTTTCTTATTCAAAACCCTGTTTGGCTACCTTTCAATTTTTTTGGTTATCACTGATACAAGAAAATCCTAAGAGACTGAATATTGTGTATCGCATGCGTTATAGCATCCAGAGTTATAACGACATATAATTAGGCTACAATAGGAACCAAATGAGTAAATAAGACACGAGTTTCTAGTGTAATTAAGAAAAGCCACTTCAACCCATAAATAATTTTCTAAAAACATAAATTACAATTCATACTACTAAAGAATAATAATTGTACTCTGGGCCATATTCTCAAAATCGAATATTCGAGCTCATGTTATTAAATACTTATTTATTTTTTTCCACGTTAAGATTACAGATACCTATCGATTAAGTTAAATTACTGACAATTATATTCAATCAACCTCTTTCATAATTCTTTAAGACTTTTCCTTAACTTATTTGATATGCTAGATTATAAAATCTACCTGAAGAGTTTGGCACGATCAAAACTTATAAACTTCCTTAAAGGGGTATCATCAATCCCTATGCTGGGATATGGATTCCGTTAATAATTAATATCCACCATATAGGTTATCTAAGTCACCGAAATTATAAACCCATAAAAGATCGCACATTTTAATAAATCAAAATAACTAACACTAAATATATGTGCTAATAATTATTTTAAAATTAAGAGTATAAACACTCATAATAACCATGTAGTGTAAATTAATTTATATAGTTAGTATAAAATTAATTTCTTTAATTTGATCATGTTCAATACACACAAAACGTTCTAAGACTATAAGTTGGAACAATAGTCAAGACTATTACCGTTTCCTAAATCAAGGCATGTCTACTAAAATACTGTGCTACAGCAGTATGATGGCGTTTCCAATTTTATCTAAGACTGTGAATAAAAAAACTTATATTCTATAAGAACTGATAGTCTAGTTTTCCATGTATAAGCTAAACTCTTCATACCAGATTAATTACTATGTAAAATAAAAGACAATTATGCACAACATTAAATAAATAATAAAACGCATACATTACTTATACAGATTCTCATTAAAAAGAAAACAGATTTTATTAAAAATGAAATCAAATACCAAAATCTAATCCATAATTTATAGTATACAACCTTAGCAATAACTCCATATATAAATAAAAAGTGTACATATAACTAGGTTATATATGTGTTTTTAACGGATTTTGGGTTCATGTTGTGTTTTGGGTTAATATGAAAATTAAATGTGTTATATGAGTCATTTTCGGATTACACGGGTTCAACACTAACCTAATCTATTTATCAAATATGTTATCGAGTCGTATTATTTTTTTATTTCGTGTCGAAATTGTCGACCCTAACCCTTTAACTTCGTGTAAGGTTCGAGTCGTATTAACGTGTCGTGTCAGAAATTTTTACCACTAGTTGTTTTATCTAATATGTATAGATGTGTCATTTAATGATTTAGATGTAGGATTACTGCAAAAATATTAAATAATTGTTATTGCCACTACCACCTCCATTAACAGTTTGAACTATCATATGCGCGCGCGCACACACAATTATTTAAGGTAGTGTTTGATATTTTTAAAAGTTACACTAATGTTTTTATTTTTTTCAAAGAAAAAAATTTATAGATGTCCTAAACACTTTAATTTTTTGAGTAAAATAACCATAATAGCTTCAATTAAATAGTCAACTCTACTTTTTACAACTAAAAAAATATGTCAATATTTCAAATACTAAAATTTAAACAGAAAATAATAGTATATTAGATATTTTAACAAAAAGTTTTTAAAAAAACTATCCAAAATAAATTATTTCATATAATTCAATTTTGGTTTTTCTCTTTTCCTAAAACTGCTAACCCATCCCATATTTTTTAAATATCACAAAATGGGCATAATTTTAAAACCCATAATTTTATCTCTATTTTTGGTAGCATTATAAGTTCTAAGCTAAGTGTTTATCAGTGCTGTAGTAGAAGCACACAATTAACTACATATATTTTTTTAGTAAAAAAGAAAAAAAAAGAAAAGAAAAACACAAAAACTGATCTGCACTATTCCATCCGGGCGAGCGTCCGAACGAATGAAACCCTAGGTTTTTTTGTATGCAAAAATTGAAACCCAGTACCCCACAAAGGCGGAACAAAGATTATACCTGCGAGATTATTCTCATTTGATCTCGGTTCAGTACTTGAACTTGAATTTCAAGACCAACACACAAACTGACGATCTTATCTCTAACTTAAATCTTCTGCTATATTCCTGAACGCCGAAGACACGAACAAAGTGCTTGCTCCTTTGATCTTTCATGCTTCAAACCTTATCTGATTGCCTTCCTTTTTCTCTAGTTTCCACTAGTGTGTGGAAACCCTAAGGAGTATAATGATGTTATCCTTTTGCTGCCAGAGTTATAATGGCGTATATATAGACTACGACAAGGACCTAATGAGTAAATAAGACTCGGCATTCTAATGTAATTAGAAAAATTCAATTCAATTCAAAATTAATTTTTAAAAATGTAAATTATAATTTATACCACTAAAAAATCGTAATTGCACTCTCAACCTTATTCTTAAAAATTAACTTTTGAGCTCCTGATATTAAATGCTTATTAATCTCCCTACGTGAAGATTATCGATTCTCGTCGATTAAATTAAATTACTAACAATTATATTTAATCAACTTCTTCCATAATTCCTTAAGAACTTTCGCTTAACTTACTTGATATGTTAGATTATAAAATTCACCTATAACGTTTAACATAATCAAAATTTATAAGTTTTTTTAATGGGGTATTATCAATCCTTATCTGGGATGTAGATTCTATCAATAATTAATATCCACCAAATACGTAATGTCGTTATCTAACTCACCAGATTTATTGACTCGTAAAAGATTTTATCTTTTAATGAATCAAAATAACAAATACTAAATAGATGTATTTAATAATTATTTTGAGATTAAAAACATAAGTACTAATAATAACTATGGGGTGCGAATTAGTCAGTATAAAAATAATTACCTCAACGTGATCATGTTCAATACACACGAAGTGTACTAGTACAGTGAATTAGAACTATAGTTGGAACGACACCGTTCGCTGTAATCAAGATAGATCTATTAAAACATTGTGCTACAATCCCCGATGGTGTGTCCAATTCCATTTAAGACTGTAAATTATAAACTTATATTCTACAAGAACCGATAATCTTGTTATCTGTGTGTAAACTGAACCCTACACACTAGATTAACTACTATGTAGAATAAAAGTGTCACACCTCAAAACTCAGGGTTCTTCTAAAAAATAAGCATACATTCCAAACATGCATAAAATATCGCCTCAAGGCTTACAAAACGCCCCTCCAAGAATAAGCAATACATGTAACAGTACATGATCCCATAACAAAATAAAAGAAACCTTTAAACAAAAGTCTTCCGCCTCTGGGGCTCCACTAGATCAACACATGTGATCACCATCACCTGAAAAAGATTTTCACAAATCCAACTCCACGAGTCGAAGCCCAATCGGAAACAGACTTGCATGAATTTAAAAGCAAAACATGCTAACACAAATAATATGAATATTTTGACTCACACGATTCACAAAAAAAGAGCAGTTTTACTTCTCAAAAACCATAACTTTCCTTGTCGTCTCTCGACATCTAACAATGTCCAACAATATAATAAGCATACACAACAAGTTCATATACATGTCGTACTTTTTCATGATCTTTCATCGTGGGATAATACTAACCCAATCATCAAATTCTTCGCAGTCTTTCACCGTGGGACAATCGCTTGCCCTAATGTGCAATTCTTCGCAGTCTTTCATCGCTGGACAATCTCTTGCTCTAATATGCCAATGTTTGTATGATTCAACAGATATAAGTACGCACATAGTCATGTACTAAATATCCGCATACATACCATCATATTATACACAAATCCATCGAGATAAACCCACATTTCAACCAAATATTTAATAAAATTCAAGCTGAACCCTAAGGGTTAGCTCCAAATTTCCAAAACACATTTTTTCAAAACCTTCCTTAAATCTCTCTATTTTCAAACCACCTTTTTGAAAATCTCGGGCATTCACACGTCCATCAACATGGAATAAACCATAAAAATACTTTAAAATCCATTTCGTCCAACCAAACAGAGATTAAGCACCTAAAACAACATTTCATGCATTTTAAAACGATAAAAATGCATAATGTTCCACGCAGCACCTTTTAAGACATGAGAATGTAGGATCTTACCTCGTTGAGTTAAAATCTCGACGCATCAAAAAATGAACCTCGTTGAAATGAAAATCCGTCTGGATGAACATGAAGTCCTCGGCGTGGATAGCAAGGATCTACTATACGATCGCCAAAAACCAAACCCGGGCGCCCTGAAAAACTAGAGAGAAGGTGGAGATTTTATGTTTAAAGAAGAAACTTAGCTAAGAAGAAACAAGGTTTTTTTAAAAATATCTTCCAAAGGGATTATATTTATATGCCATGCCCAACACAAGAGTTCAGTCGACTGAAGAAAGCTACTGGAATCTCACAAGCTCCATCAACTCAGTTCATTCGACTAAACCTCCCACTTCAATCGATTGAACCACTCCACTGTCCATTCAGTCGACTGAACTAAGCACTTTAGTCGACTGAATCGCGGAGAAAAGAAAACCCTAACCGACGAAAAAAAACTTCACAACCCAAAAATAACCAACCAAACGAGCCTTTTCAAAGCCCGAACATGCGTAAAACACATATAACACATGTTATTCTAAAGCGATGAAATAAAACCCAACACATTGAATATATATATATAACAAAAAAGAAAAGAAACCTGGTCTCACAACTCTCTCCCCTTAAAGGAATTTTGTTCCCAAAATTTGTTACAAGGTCACAAAACAAACAACTCTGGACATCTAGTACGAACCCCGGACTCAAGCTCTAACGTCGGTTCCTCAACTTCGTGATGAAGTTATGGAACCTTAACATTAGCAAAGGTCGCCCCCTCTCAACACTTACTCCTACGTGTCCAAAACCTTCACAGGTGGTTCCTCATAAGTAACATCCTCATTTACTCCTGAAACTGTACCTTGAGTTCTCGCAACCCATTCGGTGTAAAACGGTAAGATGGCATCGAAATAGGAGTAGCTCCCAAAACAAGATCGATAGAAAGCTCTACCTCACAACTCGGTCACAATTCAAACAGATCATAAGGAAAGACATTTGGATAGTCACAAACCACGGGGGAAAACTCCCCTCGAATCTTAACCGCCTCATCCAACGTGAGTAGAAAAGAGGAAATCTAGGTTTTCTCGGTTCCGAACAACACCGGGCATGGACACCAAACCCTTGTCCTGATCACCCACGAAACAAAAGCAATCACCCTCAGGTGTACAAATCGATACTCTCTGTCGATCACAATCGATAAATGATCAGCCAATCCATCCCTAGGATGATATCAAACGTGATCATGTCTAGAATGAAAAAATTAAATTCTAAACAGCGACCAACAACCTCCAACTCACAGGATCTACAAACTCAACCCAACACCACATTCCCACTGACCGGGCTCTCTACACTCAACGTACTACCCAACAAGTCTATCTCCAACCCTAATGCAGATGCAAAAGCAGATGGAATAATGGAATGCGATGCTCCCGTATCGATAAGAACACTGACCCAAGATCTATACACTAAGAGAGAACCTCTAATCACTGATGTAGTAATTGCATTAGGCACGACCGGTGCGTTAGAAGAATCTGGATCTGGAAGAGCGTACACTCGGCCCTACATTCCCTTAGTTTGTCCACCATAGCCCTAGACTGTCAACTGTCGCACTGACTGTACTGAGGCACTCCCGTCTACAATTCTAGACGCTTGAGCCATAAGCTGTTGATAAATCTGTTGTCTCTGCGCAAGTGAAACAACTGGTGCACCTGTCGTGCTCTGTACACTCCCTTCCCAAGGGTAGTTCCTACGAATGTGTCCTGACTGACCACATCTATAACAAACCGGTGGCTCTCTCTCTTCCACTAAACTCTGAAACTGTCCCTTCTATGGACAATTCATCACTCGATGCCCGGGCTATCTGCACCGATAACAGATGATCTCTCTCTGCTCTAACATTCCTGACGAAGCCATGGAAGGTACTAGTATAGAAAACTGCTGCTGTGACACCGAGGGACGCGGGCCAGGGCTAAAGAAACTCTGCCTCTTGTTAGAGTACCCACCTGACTCAGTATTCACTCCACTCTGCAATGCCCTAACCTCCCTAGGTCTATGAGTCTCATTCAGCGTATTTTCTATAAGTATTGCTGACTCCACCGAATTTGTAAAAACACGTAATCTCAATCCTGCCACCAGTTCCCTAATCATGGGCCTCAGACCCCTTTTAAACCTCTTCAAGCGTAAATAATCAGTAGATATGCAGTCCTAAGCAAAGCGGGAAAGCTAGTGAACCTCACCTCATACTGTACCACACTTAGTGCCCCTTGGGTGAGGGAAAAGAACTCCTTACGATAAAGATATCTCGAGAACTCGGGAAAGTACTTCTCCAAAAATACCTTTGTAAATGCATCCTATGTGTCTCCCACAGTTGTTCTAGCAAACTTCCACCATTCATGAGCATCCCCTCTCAGCTGAAATGCGGCGAATGCATTCCTCAGGTCATCCTCCTCTATTTGTAGGGTATCCAGAATTCTGGTCACAAGCTCCAGCCAATCCATGGCCACCTTGGGATCAGGATCCCCGACAAAGGTGAGAGGGTCGAGACGTCCAAATTCTCGCATTGCGACAGTCGCCCTCAGCTTGGGTATTCTCTCTCCCCCTAGCGGCCTCGGCTAGCTAATGGATGGAGCCTACCATCTCACGCAGCAAGTCTACCCCACTTACCGGTCCTTTCAGAGCATTAGCATCCCAGCATTAGGGATTGGCACATCCCCTCGGCCTAACCCACGGCCTCGTCCTCCGTGTACAGACATAACTTCTACACTAAAGCAACATAACAACATAAGCCTTCATTCGTCATGTTATTACTAACATAAAACATAAAACACATAATCATGCTAGCACATAGCCATTCAAGATTTTGTAAACACATCTCACATATCGACGAGAACCGACAAGAGTGACGTGTTAATTTGGATAACCTACTTAGATTCTTTACTAAAAAATACGTCAGTCAAAGACATTTCTAACTTGGCTTCCAAATTTGTTAATCCAAATGCCCGAAGGCATGACTATTCAAACTTAAGGGCCAACCTCCATACTCACGCATACACAACATCTTCATGCTCAGCAAACTATCATGCTCATGTTATAAAAATACTTAAACACATACAACCAAGTACACGCAATTATCCTTATAAGGTGATACACCCTCTTCCCATAGCTCTTAGGTATTCGAACCCAGAACTCTGATACCAAGTTGTCACACCCTAAAACCCGGGGTTCTTCTAAAAAATTAACTTACATTCCATATATGCATAAAATATCACCTAAAGGCTTACAAAATGCACCTCCAAGAATAGGCAATTAATGTAACAGTACATGATCCTATAACAAAATAGAAGAAAACTTTAAACAAAAGTCCTTCGCCTCCAGCGCTCCACTAGATCAACACCGGTGATCACCGTCACCTAAAAAAGGTTTTTACAAATCCTATACCGTGAGCCGAAGTCCAATATGAAACAGACTTGCATGAATTTAAAAGCAAAACATGCTAACACGAATAATATGAATATTTCGACTCACACGAACCACAAAAAAAGAGAAGTTTTACTTGTCAAAAACCATAAATTTTTTTTTCGTCTCTCGACATCTAACAATGTCCAACAATATAGTAAGCATACACAACAAGTTCATATGCATGTCGTACTCTTTTACGGTCTTTCATCGTGTGATAATACTAACCCAATCATCAAATTCCTTACGATCTTTCACCACGGGACAATTGCTTGCCCTAATGTGCAATGTTTCGCGGTCTTTCGTTGCAAGACAATCACTTGCCCTAATATGCCGATCTTCGCATGATTCAACAGATATAAGTATGCACATAACTATGTACTAAATATCCATATATATACCATCATATCATTCACATATCCATTGAGATAAACCCACTTCTCAACTAAATATTTAATAAAATACAAGCTCAACCCCAAGGGTTAGCTCCAAACCACCAAAACACGTTTTTTTAAAAACCTTCCTTAAATCCCTCTGTTTTTAAACCACATTTTTGAAAACTACGGACATCCACACGTCCATCAACATGGAATAAATAATAAAAACACTTTAAAAGCTATTTCGTCCAACCAAATAGAGATTAAGCACCAAAAATAACTTTTCATGCATTTTAAAATGGTAAAAATGCATAATATTCCACGTAGCACCCTTTTAAACATGAGAGTTTAAGATCCTACCTTGTTGAGTTAAAAACTCGACGCCTCAAAAAATGAACTTCGTAGAAACGAGAATTCGTTCAGATGACCACGAAGCCCTCGGCGTGGATAGCAAGGATCTGCTATACCATCGCCAAAAACCAAGTCCAGGCCCCCCCAAAAAACTAGCGAGAAGGTGGAGATTTTATATTTAAAGAGGAAACTTAGCCAAGAAAAAACAAGGTTTTTTTAAAAATATCTTCCAAATGGTTGATATTTATAGGCCACGCCCAACAAATGAGTTCAGTCGACTGAACCTCCCACTTCAGTCGACTGAAGATGGCTACTGGAATCTTAAAAACTCCACCGACCTAGTTCAGTCGACAGAACCTCCCACTTCAGTCGACTGAACAACCCCACTGTCCATACAGTCGACTGAACCAAGCACTTCAATCAATTGAACTGCGGAGAAAAGCAAATCCTAACCGACGAGAAAAAGATTCACAGCTAAAAAACAACCAACCAAACGAGCCTTTTCAAAGCTTGAACACGCGTAAAACACATATAACAAATGCTGCTCTAAAGCGATGAAACAAAATCTAACACATCGAATATATATATATATATAACGAAAAAGAAAAAGAACTGGGTCTCACAAAAAGGCACTCATGCAAAATATTAAATAAATAATGTATCATAACATTATTCATACAGATTCTCATTAAAATAGAAAAATATATTTTATAAAATTAATACCAAAAAATCAAACATAGTTTTATTATACAATCCCAACAATTGCAAGTTTCGTCATCTCCCAAATATACCATCCTGAAATTCTCTTTCACATAACTATGCAGTATATCCATGCGAGAGGTAGCATGGAATGACGTTCTTGAGTCAACAATCTAAGATTCAGTTATGGAATCTAAAGCACAAATCAAAGCATCAACGTTGTCCTCATCTGAAACATTTACCTTATCCTTACCCCCTTGATTTGCGTCGTCCTTCTATTTTCTCAAAGCTTTACAGTCTTTCTTGAAGTGACTCAAGTGACTCTTTTGTCCACAATTACACCAGCCACCAGATTCTTGCTTGCCACCCTATGATTGTGATCTTCTCCATGAATTGGATATGTGATTTTCCCGACTCTTCGAATTTCTTCTGTCATTCTTTCTCCCTCTACCATTGGCGCTCAAAACTGACCCAAATGTTGACCTCTCACCTATTGTTCTTCTGCGTGATTCCTCTCCCAGAATAAACCAAGTAACATCTTCTAGTTTCAACTTTGTTGACCTCGAGGAGTTACATACTGCCACAACCAAGCCATTCCATCTTTTTTTCCAAACTGGACAAGAGGGCTAGGCCTCTACTTCTTCATCAAAGTTAATACCCACCGATTTAAACTGATTGGTGATGGTATTGAAATCATTGAGATGTTTTACAATGATAGCTTCATCCGCCATCTTCAAGTTAAATAATTTTTTCATCAGATATACCTTATTTGATACTTAGGGTTTTTTATACATCTTTTTCAATGCCTTTAACAAATCTGTTGTTGTCTTCTTCTTTGCGGTGTTGGATATCACTAATGGTGCGAGGCTTAATCGCATGGTCCTAAGGGCTTTACGATCCAGTATTTCTCATTCATCCTGCAACATCTTTTTCGATTTCTCCCCGACCAACGAAAGAAACAAATCTTTCTACTATAGAACATCTTCGATCTGCATCCTCTGAAGGGCGAAGTTCAACCATTAGACTTCTCAACCTTGATCTTTCTTTCTTTTGCCATGTTACATTCTTCAACCTCTAAACCTGAAGCTTTGATACTAGTTGTTAGAGATTAATCGCGATAGATAATCTCACTCACAAGCCACATGAAGCACACATAAGTCACAAAAGAAAGAAACATGAATAAGAAAACAACCATAGGAACAAGACATACGAATTTACGTGATTCGGTAAGTTGTGCCTACATCCACAAGCTCACACTTTTCACTATAATCTTTGGGAGAAAGCAATAATGATATTTTGGGGCAAAGCACTATGTGAAAACTAGGTTTAAACATAAAACAGTTGCAACCCTAACAACTTTAAAAATGCAGTCCCAAAATAGAACATTCGATTGGATTCTAGACTGATCGATCGGTCACCGATCTTAATCGATATGTCCATGATCTATCTTTAACTGCTTATAGTATTGTTGCAGACCGATCGATTATTCCCCAGATCAATCGATCGATCTATATGTTAATCCTGACCAATTTAACATAACATTGAACACTGAAAGGTTCAATAGAATATAGAACCAAAATTAGAAAACTTATAGATTGATGTTTATCAGTGTACAAGAGTTTTCGAATAATTTTCTTTTTTGTTCAATGAAGGACAACACATCCAAGTTGTCCAACCATGCCACTCAGCTACGACATATAAGATTTTTCTTTTCTAACCATTTAGCAAGCTAGATGAGTATTGAACACAAAAATCTTTCCATACAAGTGAAAGAATAATCAAATACAAACCCATAGAAGGATGAAAGAAAGCAAAAAACAAAAACAAAAAACAAAGTAGAATAAGAGGAAAGTTATTACCAAATCATTAGTCAGTTTTTGTGCTTTTGAAACATAATATGAAAAAAGGGTCTTCCCTATAAAGCATATCATCAAGAAGTTAATAAACAATGGGGAAGGGGAATCTTCTTGATCCAAATAAACATGATTATGGAAACAACATTCAAATAGCAATGAAAATGAATAATGCATTAAGAAAAATGACAAATAAAGGAAGCAAAAAACGTATTCCCTCGCTGTTGACACGTATTCAATCATTTAATTTGTCCACCACGCCTAACAACACATATGATCCTCCATCATAGATTTCTGAAACACCAGAAGCTAAATCTTAGCCTCCTCTACGCCAATGAAAAATATGTCATCTGCACAAGCGAGGACTCTTAAGTCTACATTTAGAAACGTAACAAGCTTCGAACTGCCAAAGCCAAAAAACCCAAAGGCCTAATCACCACCTAATCCCACGAACGCATCTAGTGCTAAGACATCTCTATCGTGATCCCTTGGCCTGGAAGCCTCCAAAATGAGTCGCTAAATGTCAAAATCCACTATAAGAGACACTTTAAGCATCGCTTTAACCCTCGCACCCATCTTCCACCACTAGTTCTCCGAACTAAGAAGACAACAACCTCGTCAGAATCACTAGTAAATAGTAGCCACCATCTCTTCCCAAAAAGAACAACGTGTTGGAGAGAAGCGATGATCGCGATAGAAGTGAAAGGATGGCGTGATACAACCCGAGACGGAGAGGAGAGAAAGAGGGGGAAAAGACGAATGCCAGGGTTCTGGTCTGAGATGCTAATTGAGGGAAAGGACAATTATCTCCCACCTAGTTAAAACGTCATTTTAGTTTTCAGATCAATAAAACAATGTAGTTTCATTTACAAGTTTTTTAGACGGAAAACATACTGTTGCAAATGAACTTTTTTTGCGACCAAAGTCTTTGCGACCACCATTGTGTTGTCATAAATAATTAATTTTTCACTTATTTTTATTGGCCATGTCACGCCTTAAAAACCCGTAACATGGTCAACCATACAGAAGCACTTTTTCCTTCAACAATAACTCTTTTAGAACCATAAAAACTCATTTAGAAAGATGAAAACAATTGAAAAGAGGGTTTTAAGGGATTCAAGAAAACATAAAAATGACCCGAAAAAGGGCTATAAAGAAAAGAGACCCACCAGATTGAAAATAGGAGTAAAACATGCAAGGTCAAAAGAAATACCCCAATAGATAGACCTCTCGATTGGTCTTTCATTGGTTGCAGCATTTTTAACATGCATTTGAGAAACTGCAATCCACAATATACCACTTGAGTGATCTGAGGATCGCTCAATCGATCTGTTCCTGTGCTCTACTTTTCTTTTGAAATTTTTGAAGCCCTAACCTTTAACCAAATCAACTTTGAACAAGCATTGCATACAAGAGCCTTATAAAATCATAAGATTTTATAAGAAAGACACCTCTAATCATCAAAACAAAGAGATTTCATCTCAAACATCCATCCAAACAAGGAGATTTACATACATTCTTCCCAAAACTTCCACGTTTACATATGCATGAGATTTAAAACCATTCTTTGAGAGTTCATATAATCAATCTCATTCAAATACACAAGACTTGGTTTTATGGCCTTATAACCCTTAGGAATGAATTACCAAACATGCTCATCAAAATATCATAACCAAACACATCCCTCGATTTAAACAAAACAATATCAAAATATTTCTTTCCATACTCTCAAGTCATGAAGCCATCTTCAACACCTGAAAAAGGGTTACACAAACACCGTGAGCTGAGGCTCAATAAGATATGACTAAACAATGGAAATTCATGCAATCAATATAACATGTAAGCAATGCTCCAACCAAACTACTGAGATTTCAATGGTATACGCTTTCTCATGATTTGGAAATAATTCATTTAAATCTACCTTTCTCACTGATCCTCAACAAGTTCCACATTCTACACCTTACGAACTTATTATACGTTGTGTTGCCACTCAGGTGAGAGTATCACATTATCTAGAGTGCCACACAGGAAAGAATTTATCACCCAGATCAATGTTGCCACAAAGGCTTATACTGCCACACAGGCTATAGTTGCTACAAAGGCCAATATTGCCACACAGGCTAATATCCCTACACAGCTTAAGATTTGCCACAAAGACTAATATCGCCGCACAGGCCAAGGTTGCCACATATGCTAAATAATTGATAATTTCACATTCACACATATTTATATTAACATGTAATGATCCCAACCATGCAACACATGCACCAATTCTCAAACTTATTGATGGGATTAACCCATTTTATCAATTACTCCAATCTCAACACATATGGATGCTTAAACTCCAATTAACTCTATTAATATCACAATTTCACACCCAACACTCAAATATATATATATTCTACCCACAATTTCTAATTCTCCCAATTAAACTAGGGTTTTCAATTAAAATAAATCTCAACATATATTAACGCCCAATTATCACTTAACTCAATTAATTTCATTACAACATACTCATCATCATATGATACCACCAATTTCACAATTTCTTATTCAACTCCTTCCAAATACTAATTCTCAAATCTTCATAGAAACTAGGATTTTCAAAAAAAAAATAAAAAAGGGTTTCATATCAATTTTCCCCAAATGGGAGCAATTAATCACATATTCATTGCGTTTTCTCAAGATTAGTCGAAAATCCTACCTAGTGAGTCGAAACTCAAAATTTTACGACACCCGAAATAACTGAACTTTTCAAAACAAAAAACCACTCGGTTGGAAACGAATCCCTCTTTGAGTAGAATATTATCTCCTTCTTACGTCTCGATCGAATCTAAGCGTTGAAGCTTCAAAATATGGAGAGAAGGTGAAGGAGCTTAATGGATCAACAATGGAAGAAGAAAGAAAGAGAGAAGAATGGGTAGGTTTGGTGAACTAGGGGAGAGAGGAAGAGTGGGTGTGAAGCTTCAATGAGAAGCTTTGTAGAAAAGCCAATGCCATTAAGTCTCAAAAATATCCAACAAGCCCCTATGGTTCTACAGTATATTTAATCAACATTCATATGTTCAAACCAACCCAAAATTAATATTTTTAACTTTATATGAATTTAAAATTTTCATTTTCAAAAACTTTCGAAATTTAAAATTATCCCGAACTAAATTTCTCTTGTCTTCGTGCACACGAGTGGGTTTAACAAGTACACGAGCTCAAAAATAATACCGTGCAGGTAAACTATTATATAAATATTTAATTATAAAAACATTAAAATAAAACTGGGTCTCACAAGCTTTCTCCCCTAGGGAATTTCGTTTCCAAAATTCGATACATGTTATCATACAAATAATTCTGGATATTTGGAACGGACTTCAGATTCACGTTCCCACGTGGCCTCTTGGATGCCATGGTGGAGCCACAACACTTTGACATAAGAAAGAATTCTTCTTCATGTCCAAAATTTTCATCGATCGCTCTTCACAGGAGATATCATCCTCTACTCTCAATTTGGTCCAATCGAGTACATGCGACAGATCCGGCTCATATTTCCTCAACATTAAAACATGAAATGCATTACACATAGATGATAACTTTGGAGGCAAGGTGAGATGATATGCCACCTCTCCAATTCTTTTGAGGATCTCAAATGGTCTAATGAATTGTGGTAACAACTTTCCACTCTGATCACATCTCATCAAGCCTTTATGTGGTGAGACCTTCAAGAACACATAGTCTCCCACCTCAAACATCAAAGGTCTCCTCTTATCGGCGTAGCTCTTTTGACGACTTTGTGCGGTTACTAAACGTTGGCGGATGGCGGCCATCTTTTTAGTCGTTTCACGCACAAGGTCTAGTCCCAAAATGGTCGTCTCCCCCACATTAGTCCAACAAATTGGTGAACTACAAGGTATATCATACAAAGTCTCAAAATGCGTCATCTTAATACTCGACTGATAACTTTTATTATACATAAACTCTGCCAAAGGTAGGTGATCTTTCCACGAACTTTGAAAGTCTAACACACAAGAACATAACATATCTTCTAAGATCTGGATCGTACGCTCAGATTGGCCAGCAATCTAGGGATGAAAGGTGGTGCTAAGAAGCAAATTTGTCCCCAAAGCTAACTACAAACTCTGCCAGAAATGCAAAGTAAACCAAGGTTCTCGGTCAGAAATAGTGGATACTAGAATCTATGAAGTCGCACAATCTCACTAACATTCAATCTGTTGAGCTTATCCACGGAATTAGTCATTCGAATAGTAAGAAAATGTGCAGATTTGGTCAATCTATCCACCACAACCTAAACAGCATCATATCCCTTGGGCGATCTTAGAAGTCCTGACACAAAGTCCATCGTGACATTCTTCCACTTCTATTCCGTCACTGGTAATGGTTGTAACAATACTGCCATTCATTGGTGCTCGGCCTTTACTTGCTGATAAGTCAAGTATCGGGAAAAAAAGTGCCACATCTTTCTTCATATCCTTCCACAAAAACTGGCAACGTAGACCATGGTACATCTTTGTACCTCCAGATGCACTATAAGACGAGAGTGATGAAACTCATGTAGTGCATCCTCACGACATGACTTTGGTACGAACAATCTCTCGATAAACCTCAAACTCTTGTCGGAATGTAAAGCCCATCCCTTAGTGTCCTCACTGTTTACAATACAATCACGCAACATCTGAGTTTCACTATCCCGCAGTTGGGCGTTGATAACATGACTAAGAAGGATAGGTCGCAAATTAATCTTAAATAATGTAGCAAACTCCTTGGTCTCACTGAGATACAAATCAATTTCTCCGACCTCCCCAAGCGTGTTTCACTTTCGAATGGCTATATAGGCCAAAGAACTAAGAGATTTTTGACTAAGAGCATTAACCACCATGTTAGCCTTTCCCGGATGATACTACAGATTAAAATCATAATCTTCCATGTACTCTATCCACCTTTGTTGTCGCAAGTTTAAGTCCTTTTTGGAAAACAAGTACTTTAAGCTTTTCTGATATGAAAACACCTCAAAGTACTCACCATAAAGATAATGCCCACATGCCTTCAAAACAAAAATCACAACCGCAAGCTGTAAATCATATGTTGGATAATTCTTCTCATATGTCTTCAATTATCGAGAACCATAGGCAACAACCCTACCCTGTTGCTATTGGGGCAAACTGCCAATATCCCAAGATTATTTTTATGATTTTAGTAAAAAATAATTCGGACGAACAATCATTGAAACAGACTCCAGATTAAAACATTTTAATATCGAATAATTAAAAATAAAACTCGGTATAACTCCCAAAATTTGTTTAGGATTATATCTGTTGAAGACCGATTGATTCGATTCCGTTTGTTGCCAAAAATTTTAGTGAACAAGCTACCAAGGTAATTAACTAGAAGTCAATTCTTTTAAATAAGCCTCATGCTGTATTTTCGAATGCAAAAACACGAACAAAGTATGAATTTTGATTTATCATGTTCTTCAAAACCTATTTAGTTGCATGTTCTTTGATTTCACATGACCTGAAAACCCTAGAATGAATAAATGATCAACTGGCGACTAGGATTTATAATCGCATATAAATAAGCTACAATAGGATCTGTAGAGAAAATAAGTCGTGGGCTTCTAATGTAATTATGAAATCCTACCTCAACCAAGAAGTAATTTCATAAAAGCATAAATTATAATTTATTTCACTAAAGAATTATAATTGTACTCTCAGTCTTATTCTCAAAATCGAAGTATTTGAGCTCCTGTTATTAAATACTTATTTGTTCTCCCACGTTAAGATTATAGATATCCGTCGATTAAATTAAATTACTGATAATTTTATTTAATCAGTTTCTTCAAAAAATTCTGAAAACTTTCCGTTTAACTTATTTGACTGCCGAATTATAACAAATCACAGGTATGGTTTGGCTCGGTCAAAACTTATAAGTTTCCGTAAAATAGTATCATCAATCCCAATTACGGGATATGGATTCTATCAAAAATAAATATTCACCATATAATTAATATAGTTATCCAATTCACCGAAATTATATACCCATAAAAGATCGCACCATCTAATGAGTCAAAATAATGAATATTAAATATATGTGTCTAATAATTATTTGAAATTAAGAGTATAAGTACTCATAATAACTATGGGATGTAAATTTATTTATATAGTCAATATAAATTGTTCAATACGTACAAAGTGTACTAACACAATGAATCAAAACAATTATTGAAACAATTATCGTTTTTCGTAATTAAGACAAATCTACTAAAACATTATACTACAGTCGTACCAATGATATGCCCAATTCCATCTAAAATTGTAAACAAAAAACTTATATTCTACAAGAACTGATAATTTAGTCTTCTATGTGTAAGTCGAACTCTACTACTAGATTAAATGCTATGTAGAATAAAAGATACTCATGCATAATATTAAATAAATAATAAAACGTACACATTGCTCACTAAGATTCTCATAAATGGAAAAACTAATTCTATTAAGAAAATACAATTAAATACCAAAACTAAAATCATGATTTTTAATATACAACCCTAACAATCTCCCACTTATACTCAAAACCATATCATCATACATCTAACTCACATGCCCTCTACATGATTGTCAATAATCTTAGCTACTAAGCTCTTTGTAAAAGGATCTGCAAGGTTGTTCGCTGATGCAATCTTGTTCTATTGTCCAATACTCCTGCCTTATATTAAACTAATATCTGTTAATCATACCAATGGCAAAACAATTGTCGGGTTAGTACAAAACATAGCATACATGAGGCTTCTTACTATCGAAGCATAAGAAATTACTTTCATCTTCTCTATCTCAACAGTTGTCTTAAGACACTGATCCTTGGATAGAGTAATTCCATACCTAAAAGGAGAAATCCTTTTTTGGAATCTTACACGCGAAAACAAGCAAGAATCGTATCGATATAAGTGGCTTATGATAAGCCTAACATTCTTTATTTTTTATCTCCTATAAGCTTGATCCCAAGAATGTGATTGTCTTCTCCCAAGTCTTTCATATTAAACTGGCCGGATAACCATACATTCACTGAAGATAACACCCTCACATCATTTTTGATGAGCAAGATATCTTCCACGTAAAGTACTAGAAATACCACCACGCTTCCATTACGCTTCTTTTACGCACAAGACTCGCCCAGACTTTGATTAAAATCATAAGAATTAATGAACTGATCAAATTGAGTATTCCAAGACCTAGATACTTGCTTAAGTTCATAAATAGATCTCTTATACTTACACAGCATGTGTTCCTGACCCTTTGCTATAAAACCATCTGATTGTGTCATATAGATACACTCGTCAACACTTCGATTAAAATAAACTTTCTTGACGTCTATTTGTCAAATTTTGTAATTGAAATGATTCGTAATGGATAAGAGAATCCGAATAAACTTAAGTATGGCTACCGACGAAAAGATCTCTTTATAATCGACCTCTTCGTTTTGAGTAAACACTTTTACAACAAGCCCAACTTTTAAGGATTTCACCTTCCCATTTGCTCCTTTTTGCGCAAAAAGCAAAAATTAATGTATGTGACTTATGATCATTTGCCTAAAATCGACCCTAAATGTGAAGATTGGATGTGTGATGATTCAATTGTTATGGGCTAGTTGTGGCATAGTATGGAGCCTACTATTACTGCGATCATTGATTTTTGTGACACCTCTAAGAAGATCTGAGATTCGGTTGCTAACTCATTCTCCTATCAAAGTAATGTTTCTCGTGTCTTTGAGATTTATGAAAAATTCTTCACCACGAAACAGTCTGGAAAGCCTCTATCACAATATTACAGTATGCTTAAGAATCTTTGAAACCAACTGTTGCAATTACGGCCTCTTACTACCGATCTTACACAACAACAGCGCCATTGGGAGGGCTTTATGGTTGCTTCCTTGTTATCTAGTTTAGTCCCTAAGTTACGTGGGTTTAAATATCATATTCTTGCCAATGAGACCATGCCTACAGCCGCTAATGCCTATTCTCGACTTTTACGCTCTTCATTAGGATGTGCATCCACGGTCTCTCGCTATACTCCTTCTTCTTTAGAGTTCTCGACTTTAGTATCCACTGGTGGTCGTAGTGGCTCCCGTGGTGGACGTGGTGGTCATAGTTCTCGTGGTAGAGCCAAGTTCTGCTCATTAAGTTACCAATAGTACTTCTCAGCTTCAATCTCTCGCACTTTCGGCTTCTTCTGGTCCAACCTCCTCTAGTTCTGATTCTCCTGGTTCATTCACTACACAACTTAGCAATCTCGTTCAAACATTGTGTACCGCTTATCCCTCTTTCACTTCTACTGCTACTTTAGCTGATTCAAGTACTGTTGCATGTGCTGCACTTTCGCCCCTTCATGCATTATTGATTCTAGTGGTAGTTCTCACATGTTTGGTACTTCCTCCTTATTTTCTGATTTTACACCTATTCACCATAATATTATTTTAGCTGATGGTTCTTCTCGCCCTGTCCGTGGCAAAGGAATTCTTCATCCTCATTCATCCCTGGCTCTTTCCTCTAGTCTCTGTGTTCCCAATTTTCCCTTTAATTTACTTTCTGTTAGTCAACTGACTAAAGTTTTAAATTGTTCTATAACTTTTTTCCTTCTTCTTGTGTTTTTAGGACCTGTAGACCAAGATAACGATTGGTTCGGGGCATGAGAAAGATGGTGTCTATTTTCTAAAGACTGATAGCGCCTCTCCTCACACATCATCTACCTTGAGTGCCTCTGTCCCTCCTCTTCAATGGCATCTTCAGTTGGGTTACCCTTCTTTAACCAAATTGAAGTTAGTTATTCCTCCTTTGAGTTCTGTGTTTAGTTTAGAGTGTGAAGCTTGTCAATTGGGCAAACATCACCGTAGCTCTTTTCCTTTTAATAATCATAGTCGTTAGTCTACGTCTTTTGATGTAATCCATACTGATATTTGGGGTCCTTTTCGAACTCCTAGTACTAATAGATATTTCTATTTTACTATCTTTGTTGATGATTACTCTTGTATGACTTGGTTATATTTCCTAAAGAATAGATCTGAGTCGCCTTTTATCCTTACCAAATTTTATAATGAGATTTACACACAATTTGGCAAACGGATCAAAATTATTCGTTTATGTCAAATGCAGATTTTTGGGGTGATGCTATTCTCATTGCATGTCATCTCATTAATCATATGCCCGTGGTGGTGTTGAACAATCAGCCACCATTTTTCTTATTATACCCTGGTTCTCCACCATTTTCTCTCATTCCTTAGATATTTGGTTGCGTTGCCTTTGTTTATGTTCTTGAACCCGAACTTGATAAGTTATTTCCTCGCACTCACAAATGTGTTTTTCTTGGGTACTCTTGCACTCAAAAAGGGTATCGTTGCTATCATCTTGAGTCTCGTCAATATTTTGTTAGTACCGATGTCACATTTTTTGAGTCGACTTCCTTCTTTACTTTTGCTAGTCACGACTTGTCTTTCGACCTTCTCTATTATCGTGAGGTGGAGTTCTTCGCTCCTATGCTTTCTTTGCCAATCCCTTTCCCTGTCCAGGCACCATCCTCTCCTCTACAGGTGTATCAATGCTCTCAGAATCAACCGACTGTCTCTTATGGCTCGGCCACATCATCTTCGCCGTCTGTGGTCCTTCCTCCAGTTGATGACCTACCTCTTACCTTGCGGAGAGGTAAATGTACTTGTACTCAACATCCTATTGCTCAATACGTTTCTTGTTCTCGTGTCTCTTCTTGTCTTCATTCTTTTGCTTGCATCATGTCTATTGTTTCTATTCCTTCTTCTTATAAGCAGGGTATGTTATTACTTAGATGGAAACATGCTATGGATGAGGAGATGAGTTTTCTCCATCAGAATCAGACTTGGAATCTTACTTCTCTCCCTCCCGGTAAGGAAATAGTGGGTTACCATTGGGTGTACACTGTTAAATATCTACAAGATGGTTCTGTTGAATGGCATAAGGCTCGCTTAGTGGCTAAAGGTTACACTCAGACTCATACTGTTGATTATTTGGAGACTTTTTCTCAAGTAACTTGTCTTAATTTGGGTCGAATTCTTCTATCTGTGGCCATTAGTCGTTCTTGGTCGTTGTTTCAACTTGACATAAAAATTGCCTTTCTTCATGGTGATCTTCAAAAAGAGGTATATATGGATCAACCCCCTGATTTTGTTATATCTAGTGGTGAGAATATGGTTTTCCATTTGCGTAAGGCTCTCTATGGTATAAAGCAGTCTCCTTGTGTTTGGTTTGATCGCTTTAATTCTGTTATACTTGCGTATGGTTTTCAACACTCTTTTGCAGATCATTCTGTCTTCTTCCGCCACTCCCCTAGTGGCTCTGTTATATTGATCGTCTACATTGATGACATCATTATTTTTTGAGATGACTTTGCTGGTATTGTTGCCTTAAAATGCTATTTAAGTCAAACATTTCATACTAAGAATTTGGGTATCTTTTGCTACTTTCTTGGCATTAAGATTGCTCGCTCATCTTAGGGTATCTTTCTCTCTCAACATAAGTTTGTTCTTCATCTTTTATCTGAAACTGGCCTTCTTGGTGCTCAACCGGTTGATACACCTATGGATTCAACGGTTAACCTTGATACTGACTCTGGCGATCTCTTTTCGGATGTTGGTTGTAATCGACGTCTTGTTGGCAAATTAATTTATCTCATAGGTACTTGTTCTGATATTACCTATGCCGTTGGTGTCACTTGCATTTGATGGATTTTATCATTTCGAATGGTTCTACAAGTTCCTAGACCTCATTAGAGTACATATACTCCATCTTTGAATTCATAGCCCTTTTGTCATAGTTCTACATCTTTTATCTTGGTGTTTCGGTGTAATTACAAGTTTGGTATCTTGTTTTGTCGGGATCCTATTAAAAGACTCTCCCAAGAACATAAACTGATCGGGTTGACGAACAATCCTCCCACTACGACGAGGCACTACTTGTTTCTGTGTACTAGCAGTGACATGCTGTACTGATTCTGAACCCAGTGCAATATCTTCCACATACTGCTTTGGTTGTAAAACCAACATGTCAATGGTATCACCTAATCTGATTCAGGTCTACACGTGTCCCAAAAATCATCCCAATACAATGAGGCAATGGAATATTGATGACACTTTCGTGTAGCGCTTCTCCTGTATTACTGGTATTTTCTCTCAACTCTTGATGAACATTTCTATTTTTGATCTTGTGGTTCATTACATAATCCTCTTCCAAGAATCGGGCGTTGATACTGACAATGACCTTCTGATCTTTAGGATTATAAAATAAACCACCATTCGTTCCCATGGGATATCCAATAAAGAAATAGACTTTCATTCTCAGTTCTAACTTATCCGTGTTTCCTTTCAGCATGTGTGTTGAACACCTCCAAATTCGAATATATCTTAGACTAAGCTTTCACTCGATCCACAATTCTATGAGAGTAGGTACTAGCTTATAAGGTACAAACTTTAGAATGTAAGTTGTTATCTCTAATGCAAATCCTCAAAATGAATTAGGTAACTCTAAATAACTCATCATAGATTTACCATCTTTATAAGAGTCCTATTTCTTCTTTCAGTTATACCATTCTGCTGCGGAATGCCTAGTGTAGTTAACTGGGATGCAATTTTCTCTATTGACAAGTAGTCCCTAAACTCTCTAAAGAGGTACCGTAGTATCTTAATATATTTTTCCATATGTTTCTCTGCTTCTGCCTTAAATACTTTAAAATTTTTAAAATATTCAGACTTACGATACAGCAAATAAATGTATCCATATCTTGAGTAATCGTCAATAAAAGTAACAAAATACTCAAAGTTTTCTCTAACCCAGATAGTCATAGATCCACATAAGTCAAAGTGAACCAGTTTTAACGGCTCTTTAGCTCTATAGCCTTTAGCCAAAAATAGCATCCTGGTCATTTTACCTTCCAAGCATGATTCACAAACTGAAAGTGCCTCTACTTCTAATAAACTCAAAGGGCCATCTTCTACCAGTCTATTTATCTTTTTTAGATTAATATAACCTAGGTGTAAGTGCCAAAGATACGTTTGATCCCTTAAAGAATATTCATTTCTATTAAATGGTAAATTAAATATATTATTTAATTCAATCAATTGTAATGTAGGAGAAATATGAGTAATTACATAAAAATTATCCACCAATATACCGGAATAGATAAAATATTTTTTATCCTTAATAACTACAGAGTTATTAAAATAAGCTAAATATCCATTTTTAACCAATCTAGAAATAGAAATTAAGTTCTTTCTAATCGAACGTACATAAAAACAATCTTTCAATATTAAATCCTATCTCTACTAAAACTGAGAGTGATATCTTCCACTGCAACTGCTGCCACCCTTATATTATTGCCCATGTGTAGAAAAATCTCCCCATTACTGAGTTGTCCTATTTCCTAGAACCCTTGTAAAAAATTATAGACATGATTAGTGATTCTCGTATCTACACACTAGGTACCGATAGATAACACCGCTAAACATATTTCAACAACTAGTAAATAAAAATTACCTTTGTTGTTCTACTTGCTAAGATAATCTGGACATTGCTTCTTCCAGTGCCCTATCTGATTGTAATGAAAAAACTTGTCTGTTAACTTTTTCACACCAGCTTTAGGCCCATTAGTTGCCTTAGCACATGTACCTCCCTGCTTTTGAACCTTTTTTTTCTTGTCTTTTGGCTTAGAGAAAGGACCCTTTTCAGTAATAAAAAGACTACCTAGCTTCCTAAGAACACCCTCAGTTGCTTGAAATTCTTTAAGTAGTTCTGCCAAGAAAAAATTGACTTTGTTCATATTATAATTAAGACAAAACTACTTAAAACTATCAGGCAGCGATCGAAGTATGATATCGACCTGTGTTTCTCCGTCAATCTCAGCTCCAAGGATCTCTAGTTAATTCAGGAGATTAATCATCTTGTGAACACAATCCCTAACTAGGGTGCATTTAGTCATGTTTGTATTCATCAGTGATTTCACCGCAACCTGCCTAACAACACGATTTTGATTCCTATACATCTCTTTAAGGTTCATAATCATGTCATAGGCACTGGGTGTAAACTAATGTTGATGCTGCAATACATTTGACATGAAACCTAAAATGTAACAGCATGCCACCTGACAAGCCTTTTGCCACTTCTAATAAGCCCGAGTTTCTTGCTCAGTCATTTTCTCATCTGGTACTGATAGACAAACCTCCGATAACACAAACTTATAGTCCTCGTCAGTTAAAACGATATCCAAATTCCTTTTTTAGTCAACATAATTAGGACCCGTGAGTTTGTTTTCTTTGAGTGTAGTTGCGAGTGGGTTGAAAGTCATTTTATCATGAGAATCACATAATTAAAAACCATTAATTATGATGAGCAAAATTTTTAAATTTTATTTTAAAATTGATTTTCTCTACCATTTAAAAAAAAATGCCATCAGCTTGGTACACCGTGAATAGCATGTCTCAATAGGAAGGTCGTCTATTATTCAGTATTTGTCCAAATAGGCCAATTCTTATTAATTTTACTATTTTGGCAGCAAACCGTACCAAGTAAAATTAGCCGACGTAATTTCAGTCTTATAAATAATAACAGTGACTCAGATGAAAATCATATTATTATTTACAACTAAATATAAACTAGCACTTAATCTCAAATCAATTGCTTCGTAATGAACCTTTTAGATAGAGAAGTGATTCACATTAACAATTACTCAGAATTATTTCTAAAGTAGGTTTGTACTGGTGATACTGTAATTAATTCTGTCCGATGGAAAGGAAGGCTTTGAAACTAATACACAAAATTAATTACATCACCTACAAATCAGTGATGGTGACCGCAGAATTTATTTGTGAATAAATCTCCTCACCCATTTAGTTTTTAAAATATTTTTGAAAGTTATAAAAAAATATTTAATAAAAATAAATTTATAATTTTTAAAAATCACACGTTACAAAAAATTTAGTTTTATATATATTCACATGATATATGCGTAAAAAAATAAAAATTTTAAATTCTATTTATTTTATAAAAAATTTAATTTTAGATAAAAACTTAAAAATTTTAATTACATTTCTTGTTGCACATATTTTTAAAAAAATAATTTATTTAAATTAAATTCCTTTTAATTAATTTAAAATTTCAAAATTAATTGGCACATTTTTCAAGATACCATATTTTAAAAAATTCATCTTAAATGTGTTTTTAAGTAACAAAATAAAATTCCAAAATTTTCTTGAAAATTTTTATTTAATTTAAGAAAATTTAGTTTTATTTTTTTGTTATAAAAAAAATAATTTCGAATAACATAATTAATTAAAACTGAATAGAAAGCGTAAACCAAATAAAAACCATACATGCATTTAATTAAAAAAATAAATGCATAATGTCTTGGCTATATGGTTCAACTAAAATTCTTTAAGTCAAAAAAGTTCTTGTTCATCCAAAAAGCTTCTAGTCATGTCAAAATCAGAACCCTATAGTCACAATCCTATAGTTGACATGAACCTTGTGGCACAGCCATTACAAGCCACTGTCACCGTCAAACCTGTCGTCACCGCTGTCAAGCCTGCACCGTCGTTGCCCCACCGTGCCTGCACGCTGTGGCGCTACTGCTGCCCTTACTACGTTCTTCGTCATGTTCTTCATTCTATTCTTGGTTCTTCAAACAAAAACATAAACATTGATCCTATGTCTTTGAGAAGTTCACAATCCACTACCACGACCAAACATTTATGGAAAAAATGAATAAATAAATAATAATCGTTAAACTATATGCAATTAAACATGCAAAAAATTAATGACCATTAAAGCCGTAATTAGATTGCCTCTAAAATAAAATTAGCATAATTCAAATATAACTGAAACTATAATTTAATTAAAAATATAATCAAAGATGACTCTGATACCAATTGTTGGGGCAAACTGTTAATATCATAAGATTACATATGTGATTTTAGTAAAACAATAATCTAGACGGGCAATCGCCGAAACATACTTGATTATACCTGTTGAAGACCGATTGATTTGATTCCGTTTGTTGCCAAAAACTTTAGTCAACAAGATATCGTCGTAATTGTTTAGAAATTAATTTTCTCAAATAAATCTTCTGTTATATTTTTAAATGCAAAAACACGAATAAAGTATGGATTTTGATCTATCGTGTACTTCCAAACCTTTCTAGTCACCTATTCTTTGATTTCACATGACGTGCAAACCTTAGAATGAATAAATGATCAATTGGCGACTAGATTTTATAACCGCATATAAATAGGTAACAGTGGGGATCAGTGGAGTAAATAAGAGATGGGTTCCCATAAGTAATTTCATAAAAATATAAATTATAATTCATTCCACTAAAAAATTATAATTGTACTCCCAACCTTATTGTCAAAACCAAAGTATCTGAACTCCTATTATTAAATACTTATTTATTCTCCCCACATTAAGATTACAGATACTCATCGATTAAATTAAATTACTGACCAATTTTATTTAATCGCATTTTTTAAAAAATTCTCAAGACCTTCTACTTAACTTATTTGACTACCGGATTATAAAAATTCACATGCAAGATTTGACTCAGTCAAAACTTATAAATTTTCTTAAGAAAGTATCATCAATCTCGATCACGGGACGTGGATTCCGTCAATAATTACTATTCATCATATAACTAATGTCATTATCTAAAACTCATCGGGATTATAGACCTATAAAAGATCGCACCATTTAATGAATCAAAATAACGAATATTAATTATATGTGTCTAATAATTATTTCAGGATTAAGAGTATAAGCACTCATAATAATCATGTGGTGCAAATTAATTTATATAGTGAGTATAAAATTAATTATCCTAACTTGGTCCTATTCAATACACACAAAGTGTACTAGCACAATGAATCAGAACAATTGCTGAAATAATTATCATTTTCCATAATTAAGACAGATCTATTAAAATATTGTGCTACAGTCGTACCGATAGTGTGTCAAATTACATCTAAGACTATAAACTAAAAACTTGTATTCTACAAGAACCGATAATCTGATTTTCTGTGTGTAAGCCGAACTCTATGCACTGTATTGTTAGGGTTGATATACTGAAAACTATGTTTTTAGTATTTAATTTTGTTTTAATAAAATTAATTTTTTATTTTATGAGAATTTTTATGAGCAATGTATGTGTATCATTTCTTTGATTTGTTTGGATGTCTAATATTCTGTATGGTATTTAATTTGGTGTGTAGAGTACGATTTACATACAGAAGACCAGATTTTAGGTTCTTACAGAATATAAGTTTTATATTCACAGTTTAGATGGAAATGGCCATACCATCGGTACGACTATAGCACAGAATTTTAGTAGGCTTGTGTTGGTTACGGGGAGCAGATAATAGTATCGTCTATTATTTCGACTCTCTGTGCTAGTACACTTTGTGTGTATTGAACGAGACATTTGGGGTAATTAATTTTGTACTGACTATATAAA
>JAULJZ010000019.1:6327068-6352924 GCA_032270985.1 Heliamphora pulchella | reverse complement strand
ATCCAACTCACTGGGAATATAGACCCATATAAGATCGCACCATCTAATGAATCAAAACAACGAATATTAAATATACGTAAATTAATAATTATTTTAGGATTAAGAGGATAAGTGCTATTTATAATAACCTTGGGGTGTGAATTAATTTATATAGTCAGTATAAAATTAATTACTTCAAATATCCCGTTCAATACACACAAAGTGTACTGGCACAGAGAATCGGAACAATAGACGGCGCTATTATCTGCTCCCCGTAACCAAGACAGGCCTACTAAAACTCTGTGCTATAGTCTTTCCGATGGTATGTCCATTTCCATCTAAACTGTGAACATAAAACTTATATTCTGCAAGATCCTAAAATCTGATCTTCTGTGTGCAAGTCATACTCTACACATCATATTAAATATTATACAGAATATCGGACATCCATGCATAATATTAAGAAATAATATACATACATTGTTCATAAAGATTCTCATAAAATAGAAAATTAATTTTGTCAAAAATATAAATATTAAAAACATGATTTTCAGTATACCAATCCTAACAATCTCCCACTTATACTGAAAACTATCCTGCCATACATCTGACTCCCATGTCCTCTACATAACTATCAAAAGTCTTAGCCGGTAAGCTCTTTATAAAGGATCTGCAAGGTTGTGTTCTGATGTAAGCTCTATGTCTGATTGAAAATCTAAGTCTGTGTACTCCAAAGGTACTAGACTGTCTGCCTAGTAAATTAACATATAATCCTTAGTCCTTTTTAGGTACTTAATTATATTCTTTATTGTAGTCCAATACTCCTATCCTGGGTTAGACTAATATCTGCTAACCATGCCAACGGCAAAGCAGATGTCGGGTCTAGTGCAAAGCATAGCATACATAAGACTTCCTACTGCCGAAACATAAAGAACCGCCTTCATCTTCTCTTTCTCATCAGGTGTCTTAGGATACTGATTCTTGGATAGAGTGATTCCATGCCTGAAAGGGAAAAACTATTTCTTAGAATTCTGTATGCTAAAACGAGTAAGGATATCATCGATATACTTTGCTTGTGATAAGCCCCACATCCTTTGTTCTTAATCTCGCACAAGCTTGATCTCAAGGATGTCATTGGCTTCTCCCAAGTTTTACATATCGAACTTCCTAGATAACCATACTTTAACCATAGATAATGCCCCCACATCGTTTTCGATGAGCAAGATATCATCTACATAAAGTACTAAAAATATCACCACGCTTCTGTCACGCTTCTTGTACACACATGACTCATCTGTACACACAGGACTCATCCGGACTTTGATCAAAATCATAAGACTTTATAGCTTGATCAAACCGAGTGTTCAAGACCTCGATGCCTGCTTAAGTCCATAAATGGATCTCTTAAGCTTGCACAACATGTGCTCCTGACCCTTTGAAATGAATCCGTCTGGTTGTATCATATAGATACACTCGTCAAGACTTCTGTTAAGGAAAGCTGTCTTGACGTCCATTTGCCAGATTTCGTAATCGAAATGTGCAGCAATGGATAAGAGAATCTGGATAGACTTAAGCATGGCTACCTATAAAAAAGTTTTCTCATAATCGATCTCTTCTTTCTAAGTGAACCCTTTAACAACAAGCCTAGCTTTGAAGGTTTCAATCTTTCCATCCACACCTCTCTTCTTCTTGTAGATCCGCTTGCATCCAATGGATTTTATCCCTTCAGGTGATTCTATAAGTTTTCAGACCTGATTGGAATACATAGATTCCATCTTTGAATTCATAGTCCTTTGCCAAAGATCTGCATCTTTGTCTTGTAGTGCTTCATTTAGTTACATGGCTCAGTACCCAGTTCTGCTGAGATCTTGTCAAACGACTCTTCCAAGAACATATACCGATCAGGTTATTGAACAACCCTCCCACTATGACAAGGCACTACTTGTATCTGTGTACTAGCAATAACAGACTGTGCAGAATCTGAACCCTGTACATCAGCACTATGTTCTTGATTTGCACTTGTCCCAATAATCCTCCCACCACGATGAGGTAATGGAATATCAATGACTTGTGGTTCTTTTTCTGTTCTACTGGTATTTTGTTTCAGTTCTTCCAGAATAATATTGCTTTTGGGCCTGTAATCCATAATATAATTCTCTTCCAAGAATCGGCCATTGGTGCTAACAATAGCTTTCTGATCCTTAGGGTTATAAAATAGATCACGCTTCGTTCTCTTGGGATACCCAACAAAGAAATAAACTTCCGTCCTCGGTTCCAACTTACCCGTGTTCCCTTTCAGCACATGTGCTGGACACCCCCAAATACGAATGTGTTTCAGACTAGGTTTTCGCCTGGTCCATAATTCTGTAGGAGTAGAAGGTACTGACTTAGAAGGTACCAAGTTCAGAATGTAAGCTGCTGCTTCTAAAGCGAGTCCCCAAAACGAATCTAGTAAACTTGAATAACTCATCATTGACCTTACCATCTTCATAAGAGTCTTATTCCTTCTTTCTGCTACACCATTCTGCTATGGAGTGCCAGGTGTAGTCAACTGAAATGTAATCCCCTCTGATGATAAGTAGTCCTTAAACTCTCCAAAGAGGTATTCTCCATCATGGTCGGATCGTAGTGATTTGATACTTTTATCGAGGCGCTTCTCCGTCTCTGCCTTGAATTTTTTGAATTTCTCAAAGCATTCAGACTTACGGTGCATCAGGTAAATGTATTCATACCTTGAGTAGTCATCAATGAAACTGACGAAGTACTCAAAGTCACTTATAGCCCGAATTATCATAGGACCACACACATCAGAATGAACTAGCTCCAACGGTTCTTTAGCTCTATAGTCTTTAGCCGAAAAGGATTCTTGGTCATCTTACTCTCTAAGCAAGATTCACATACTAGAAATGCCTCAACTTCTAATGAACTCAAAGGTCCATCTGCTACTAGTCTGTTTATTCTTTTTAGATTAATATGACCTAAGCGTAAGTGTCAAAGAAACGTTTGTTTCATTAATGAAGAAAACTTTCTCTTATATGGTAATATAGATGTATTATTTGTTTCAGTCAATTGCAGTGTAGAAGAGATTGAAGTAATAATATAAAGATCATTCACCAATGTACTAGAACAACTAGTGAATAGAAATTACCCTATTTGTTTTGCCTTATGAGAAATACTGGACATAGCTTTTTCCAGTACTGGGTCTGGTTGCAGTGAAAATATCTGCCTTTCGGCTTTTTCACACCAGTCCATGGCCCACTAACTACCCTAGAAACTGTGTTTTTCTATTTCTGAACATTTTTCTTCTTCATGCCTTTCGGCCCAAAGAAAGAATATTTTTCAAAAACAAACACATTTTCTGGTATTAAAAGAATACCAATTGTAGCTAAAGTTATATCCAAGTTACTTTTCTAGTCAACAAAATTTGGTCCCGTAAGTTTGTTTTATTTAAGTATTGAAGCGAGTGGATTGAAATCTATTTTAATAATGAGAATCACATAATTAAAATACCGTTAATTATGATGAGCAAAATATTGAATTCATTTTAATTTGGTTCTCTTTACTATTTTAAAATTAATTCGCCAGTAGCCTGATAATCTGAGAATAGCATGCCACGATGGGTAGACGTCTACTATCCATCATAAAACTAGACAGGCCATTTTTTTTTAATTTTACTATTTAGGCAAATGACCATGCCAAGTAAAATTAAATTGTTAACATAGTTTCGGTCCAGTACGTAATAGTATTGACTCAGATAGAGTGGATACTATTACATACAGCTAAGTGTTAACCAACATGTAATCCCAAATCAATCGCTTCGCAATGAACCCTTCAGATAGAGAAGTGATTCACACTAATAATTATCCAGAATTATCTCTAAAGTAGGTTTGTACTGGCGATACCGCAATTAATCTGTCCGATGGGAAGGAAGGCCTTACTGCCAACACGCAGGGTTTAATTGCATCACCTACAAACTGGTGATGGAGACCGTAGAATTTATCTGTGAATAAATTTCCTCTCCTACTTAGATTTTTAAAATAGTTTTGAGGGTTATAAAAATTCGTTTAGTTAAAATAAATTTATTAAATTCGAATGTCACACGATCTGAAAGAATCAAACATCTTTCCGTGTGCACGATTCTAAAGATTCTGATTTATCAAATTGTCTTTTCGTGTTTAAATACGTAACAAATAAAATTTAATAAATGCACAATTTTTCTTGTAACTTTTCAACTAAGGTAGTGATTAAAGGCATTTATTTATTTTATTTTCTATTTCATATTTTTTGAAAATAATAATTTATTTTGATTAAATATTTTTCTATTTAATTAATTTAAAATTCAGAATTAATTTTCACATTTTTCTAAAATATCTGATTTTAAAAAAATTATCTTTAAACGTGATATTTTGTAAAAAAATAAAATATCTAAAGTATTTTCATTTTAATTAAAATTAATTAATTAAAAAAACTTAATTTTATTTTTAATTACAAAAAATTTTAATTAAAACCGAATATTTAAATTAATTAAATTAACAAGATAAATAAAACTAATATTTATTATTTACGCAGTTAATAAAGAAAATAAATTAAAAGTAATATAAATATATCCCGGTCTTATAATCGAATTAAAACTCTAAAGAGTTTCAATCTTCTGCTCAAAGATAAACTGGAATAGTTCAATCTTTATTAACTTTTTGTATCTCGTTTGCATCAGAACACCTTGATATGTAGTATTATACATATATAACACTTTCGAGACTCAATAGACTTTAGAAACCGCCGCAGCTTTTAATAATAAAAAAATTTCTGAAGCTGTTTGGGACTGAAATTGCTACTGGAATTTCATTGAAACTAGGTTTATTGAAACAGTGTTTGGAAAAACAACACTGGTGAAAACTGTTTTGATAAATTGCGCCACAGTGTTCGTCTTGGAAACTGCTGCTTTGAATCCGGTGTTGCTCAGTCTTTTTGGAAACTGGCGGCGTGTTTGCTTTTTGGAAAAAAAAACACAAAACAGCGCCACTGCTATGCATTAGCCGCCTAGAAAACAACGCCGTGTATGGCGTCTGGAGAACACTGCTTCACTAGTTGCTTGATTTTCGTTGGATTTTGCGCCTGTTTGGTGTTCTCGTGTTTAGCTCAGCTTTTTACTGTGCTAAAACATAAAACCAGCGGCCAACCAAACACGCTTGGGACTGCCGCAGCTTGCTGGGGCACTGATGGGAAAACCGCTTTAGCCGTTTGGGATTCAAGGCACTGTTTGGATGAAAACTGCTACACTTTTTTTCTTTTTCTTGCAAACCACAAAAACAGTGTTGCCGGCACTGATTGAATCTTCAATCTAAAAACAGCCGCAGCTTTGTGTTCTTTAACTTGTTTTTCATTCTTTTTATTTTTTTTGGATAACATAAAATAAAAAAAAATAAAAATCGAAAAACAATTTTTACATTGATCCTATGCCTCCATAGAGTTCACAACCAATCTACCACGATCAACCCTCGTGGTTCTTAAAAAAAATAATCATTATCCACGTATTCAATCAAATATGAAAATAAATGATGATTATAAAATTAGAATTTAGAACGCCTGCAAAATAAAGTCAGCAATAGTTCTAAACTACCCGAGCCCGATAACTGTAAATAAAAATTAAAACAGTTCTGATACCAATTTATTGGAGGCAATACTGCCAAGAACATTGTTTTTGCAAACGATTTTCGAAAAAAAATTAACTGGACGGGCAAACACCGAAATGGGCTCCAAATGAAACTTTTGATTTCGAACGATCAAAATAAAACCTGTACAACCAAAGTTAATTTAGAAGAATACATTTTTTCGATCGATTCTTAAACTACGATTTGATTCCGAGTTGAAGCTCCTGTAAGATCTTCTATTGTATTTCCTTACGCGATCTTCAAACGTAGTGTGGGCTACGAACTATCGAGAACTTGTACCAGCAAAACCTAGATATATTTAGTCTTGAGAGACAAAATATGATATATCATGTATAAAACTGGTTCAGTCTACCCGCATATATATAGGGTTATAGCAGGGACTTAGAGAGTAATTATGAGTAAGAATTCCAGTAGAACACAGATACTCACCAGCGATTTCTGCAATTATGGAAAGATGCAGCGGTTTTTGCAATTTTCATAAAACAGTGAATTACAGTTCGCACCACTAAAGAATTATAATTGCATTCTGACCCATAATCTCAAGACCATCTTGCATTGAGTTCCTGTTATTAAATGCTTACCATTTCTCTCCACGTTAAGATTCTGGATACCCGCAAATTAAATTTAATTACTGTTAATTTAATTTAATCAGTATCTTGATATTCCTTAAACCCTTCTGCTTAACTTATTTAACCGCCGGATTAATCAAATCCACTTATAGAGTTTGGTCCGGTCAAAACTTATAAGCATCCTTAAGGGGGTATCGTTAATCCCGATCTTTCGGGATGTAAATTTCGTCAATAATTAATATTTGCTATATAGATAATACCACTATCCAACTCACCGAAAATATAAACCCCTATAAGATCGCACCATCTAATGAATTAAAACAATGAATATTAAAAATATATTAATCAATAATTATTTCAGGATTAAGAGGATAAGCACTATTCATCATAACCTTGGGGTGTGAATTTATTTATATAGTCAGTATAAAATTAATTATCTCAAATGTCACGTTCAATACACACAAAGTGTACTGGCACAGAGAGTCGGAACAATAGAAGACGCTATTATCTGTTTTCCGTAACCAAAACAGGCCTACTAAAACTCTGTACCATAGTCGTACCGATGGTACGTCCATTTCCATCTAACCTGTGAACATAAAACTTATATTTTGCAAGAATTTAAAATTTGATCTTCTGTGTGCAAGCCGTACTCTACACATAAGATTAAATACTATACAGAATATTAGACATCCATGCATAACATTAAGAAATGATATACATACATTGCTCATAAAGATTCTCATAAAATAAAAAATTAATTTTATTAAAATATAAATACTAAAAACATGATTTTTAGTATACCAACCCTAACAATTTCTAAGTCCAGATGGTGTCTTAGGTTTCTCAAGTCTTAGTGAGCTAGGCATCTTATGCCCTGGTGCGCCATGTAAATCATGTTTTAAACTGTAGTCATATGCAAAGCGTTGTCTAGGTCCTAGGTTCGTGAGACAATCCCTAGGTTTTCTAAGCCCTAGTGTGCTAGGTAAATTAAATCTTAGTCATATGTAAAGCATTGTCTAGGTATTCCTAAATTCAGACGGTGTCTTAGGTCTATTAAGCCCTAGTGAGCTAGGCACCTTAAGCTCTAGTGTGCCAGGAAAATTCTATCTAAAAACCCTAGGTCCTTAGTTCGTGAGACGATCTCTACGTTTGCCAAGCCCTAGTGTTCTAAGCCCTACCTCCTAGGCACTTGTGTTCTAAATCCTAGCATCTAAGTGTTTGTCTAAAACTCCAATTACTCAGGTATTCTGTCAGATCTATAATCCGATGTTCAGGTTTATCCTTTTAATATTAATAGTGTGTTTGAGTTACATTTATGTCCATTATAAGTCCCTTTGGTTTATTAAATTGATTATGTTATTTGATTTTAACTGGGGCAATTTGTTATGAGTTCTTCAAATCACATACATCATATCGCAAGTAACAGGGGATCCTAGACATACATCTACATTTAGATATAAAGCTACAAGCATGCTTTAATATTCTAAAATTGAGAAAGAAGAAAAGAGGACCTACCATGTGATTCTGGCGAGAAAGGTGAACATACGGCTCACAAAGAAGGAGGTCGGGTGGGACATCAGCAATCAGAGGCTCGTATCTTCTTATCTGGCTGGACCTCAGATGGTGAGGAGCTGGAGCATAATGAAGAGGGTCAAATGGAGCAGGAATACCCTCGCTGGCGTGGTGATCCAAGAAACATGCTATCTCAGCCTCAACAGCTGCCTAATTCACCGCTGCCTGATCTGCTGCTGCTTGCGTTGCTGCTGCTGCCCGTGCCGTTCTATCCTGATCCTCAGTAGCATGAAGTAAAGACCGCTCAAGCTCTGTCGCAAGTATATCCATCAGCCCCATAGTAGTGGGGGGCAGAGGGATAGAGGTCCCACCGGTAAGAACGCTAGAGCCTGCACCCCCGATGGCACCCATGGAAGTACTGTCTGTAGTAGAAGGGCCTCGTCGGGCCCCAAGATCGTCATCATTGTGGCCACCGCCCGTAAAGAACAAGAAGAGTAGACACAACAGTAGTGTATACATCCTGTATCGAAGGAAGCAACCCAAAAGCTAAAGAAACACTCGAAAGGCTAAGAAAAGCTAGATAGGTCGAGAGAGAGGTTGAGAGAGTTAGAAGGAGTTAGAGAGAGAGACGCGGATAGAGAGAGAGAGAGAGAGAGAGAGAGAGAGAGAGAGAGAGAGAGAGAGCAAGGGGTGTGAATGAGGCTGCCTTGTGTAGTCTGAAGGGTCTTTATGACGCTTAGATGTTGCGACCGCAACACCCGGATGTTGCGACCGCAACACCCGGATGTTGCAACCGTTTGGTTTGTGAAGCATTTCTTGGCGACTGCAACCTTTGTTTGAAATGATGCTTGCGACCGCGACCTGCGCCAACGGTCATGTTGCGGTCTCGACCTTCGAACCCTGTGGCTGCAAGGTCTGGATGTTGTAGGTGTACTTTGTTGTGCCATGATTGCGTTTTGGGGGTTTTTGCTAATTTGTTAAGGGTTTGTTCAGGGCTTCTTTTTTGTTGTTTTTTCTCGATAAATTTAATTTTAAAGTCTTAAATCTACTTTTTAATTGTTTTTATCCCGTTATTGTCTCAAATTTTTAGATCTTGACTCGACCTATTAATATTAGAATTTTCTCCAGATAAATTTAATTTTAAAGTTTTGACTCGACTTTTTAATTATTTTTATCTCGTATTCGTCTTAAATTTTTAGGTCTTGACTCGACCTATTAATTTTGGAGTTTTTTCCTTATAAAAATAGTTTTGAAGACTTGACTCGACTTTTTAATTATTTTATTATCCCGTTCTCATCCTGAATTTTTAAGTCTTGACTCGACCTATTAATTCGTGTTGCTCTCTCATTTAGAATAATTTTTAAGATCTTGACTCGATCTTTTTGATTATTTCATCCACAGTCGAATTCTTAGATCTTGACTCAATCTTTGAATTGTTGTTTATTTGTGCTCCTTTAGGTCTTGACTCGACCTTTAGGGTATCTGTTGATCGTGTTTTAGCATCTGCATTATGTTTTGTATCTTGCATCTTGCATTTGTCCAGGAACTATGTTTTGGTTTGATCTCTAGAAAAGGGGTACATGTAGACACCCCAATCTGACCAAGCTGAATCTTAGGCGCCCATCTCGAATGTGCCCCAATAATGAAAGTATGAGAATCATGCTCAAAGATACCCCCAAGCAAGCAAAAACACGAATATGGCTCAAAACACAAAGACCCTAAAAAAAACTTAGGTCGTGACATCCCTATCCGCATGGCCGCCACCTTTTTGAAAATCCTAGAACAGGCCGTGCCCTTACTCTCATGGCCGTAACCTTTTTAAAAATCCTAAACCAAGCCGTGACTTTCTTCGTTACGGCCGCTGCATTTTTATCAAGGCCGTGACTTTTGAAAGTCATGGCTATCCTTTTGACCAATATAAAGGTAACTGCCTACACTGTACAAAAGTAAAGAAGTAGCGGCCGTCACTGTTACCCATTTTTGGACAGGTGGCAGCATCCCAAAAGGAGTTTATGTTGCTCGCCTTTCCTATAAATAGGCGGCGATTCCAAGACAAAACAAAAAAAAAAGAAACATATTTGAAGGCCAAAGCTCTATAAAAATATCCCCTCGTTTGATATTTTCCAATCCATCATATACTTCCCGAGCCTCGTTTGTGTTCTTGCTTGCCTCGGAGGAGTTCTTGGAGCACGTATATTGGTTTGGAAGTATTGTATTCTTAGCACCGAGAGGTCATTCGAGGTGGATATTCACACGAGATAACCTTAGGTTCCCACTAATTTTCTTAAACCCTCATCTTCTTCCCTTGAGGGTGTCGTGGATAAGGTTTCCATTGTTTTGTTGCTTGTTTATCATTCATTTTAATGTAAATACTCATTTCCTCAAAGCTTTTCATTACTAGCAGTATATTTATAGTCCTCTATTTTGTATATTTACAGTTGTTTACATCCTGTTTTGATGCTCCCAAGCACACTGAACACATCAGAAGCTTACTGAGATTTTGGAACATAACGGTTGTAACTTTCTTACATCTCGGCCGTATGTTCTGTTAAATCCACAGTGAAGGCAGTGTCATTTTTATACTTGTCGGTACATTTATGCCGTTTTATATGGATGACTGCCACATCTTGTTGTTACGGCCGTGACATTGTTTTAAGGCCAGAAATACAAAATCCTTTTTCAAACCCCCATGTTATCTATTTATTTCAAGTTTGTACATCTTTTTGTTACTCTGTTTAATATTTCATCTTTTTGTACCTCTGTCTATCTTTTTGCTGGGTAATACATGGTAGATCTGGTTTAGATCAAATGGGCCATAGTCTTCATCCCATATACTTTCATATCTACACGTGCTGAGGTTATGTTAATGTTACGGTTGCCTTCTTTTCCTTCATATTTGTCACGGTTGTCATCCTCGTTTGTTACGGCCGTGCAGTTATTGAGAAATCAGTAGCATGTAAGTGTGTTTTAAGCTCATTGCTATTCATTTTTTTTTATTTTGTATATTCTGTTTAGAGTTATTGCATGCATAGAGGATGATGGATCGTAGATCTAGCCTAAAACCAATAGGTTATGGTCTCGATCCTGTATATCCTATTCATTTCAGCTTGTTTGAAGCCATGCGCAATGTATATACCTTTTCTGTACCTCCTAAAAACTATGGCAGCGACATTTATTAGTTACGACCGTGTGATATTTTCATTCTGTTCTTCGTGGCAACCCTATATTTGTCATGGCCGCCTATTTTGTGACTATTTTTATTATAGCCGCAACATTTGTTGCTAAGGCCGTGAGTTTTCTGCAAAGACCAGTAGCTTAAATATGATGTTTAAATCTCTTTTACTTATTTTATAGAGCATGTTTACAGCAGGATAGGGACAGAAGCATTATTGCATGACCTTTAGAATCTTACTTATTTTTTTACCGCTTATTTACATGTTTTTCGATTTGCTTTGCTCGAATAATACGTGTAGTATATCTAAAAATAATAACCAAGTTACATGATCCTAGGATCGTAATTAGATTTTTATTTCATTGTTTGTTTTTGTCTGAACTCTCTTTAACCTCCAATTCTATATATGTTATCTTTAAAAAGTTTACAACAAGAGCCAGCATTGACAAAGTAAAAGCCAACCTTATGGTTAGGCAAAAAGGGTGCCTAACACCGTCCCTTTTCGTACCCTAGCCCCTGAATCTTTTTTTTCTCTGGATACATTTTTAAACAACCCGCAGTCTTCTTTTTGTTTTTCTTAGTTTTGCTCAAAAATCAAGTGGCTACTCTATTTTTTAAAAAGGATGCTCAGATATCGTGGACTTTTGTTTAAAGAAAAAGAAAGAAAAAGAATACTTTCTAAAAATAATAGATATTCAGTGTATCCCTCACACGCTCTTATAAAGCATTAGCAGCTTTTTCTGGTGACTCCATTGGGGACTGGTTTTCCAAATAAAAAATTACAAGAGGGCTAAACTTGAAATGTCAATGGTTCTTATTATACACTTTTCATCGGTATTCGCATTTGCATTTGCATATTTGTGTGCTTGATTCTCAAACCCCCGCTCTGCCTACTAGTGTAGACACCCTAATTTGACCCCACTCAATCTTAGGTGCATCCGATGATGAAAACAAGTGAAACAAGTACTTCAGTTCGATCCTCAGGAAGTGATCCAAGCTCGAAATTTGAACCTTAACCATCAAAAAACTTCAAAACCAATAACTTGTTGTCCAAGCAATTGCCAAACATGGCGACCGCCAACTCCATTATAGCGACCGCTAATAGAACCTTGTGGAACCATTTCCAACATGGCGACTGCCAATCCCAACATGGCGACCACCAACTCACATTGTGGCGGCCGTCAACTCCAAATGGCTTGACGTGTCTAAAAATGTGTCAACATCTCATTGGTTGAGAAACTCTATAAATACCGTACCTCTGGTACGTTTTCAAGGACAGAAAATTAGATAGAGATTTAGTGAGAGAAATTCTGCCGAAACGCCGAGTAATTCCGAGTCTCGACGCCGAAGCCCTACAGAAATACCGTAAGCCGAGTCTCCGAAGTCCTACAACCCTAGTTGGGATCACTACCCGAGGATTGGAGCATTGGAGTACATTTCTCCAATTTGAGGATTCCGTAACAATCCAGGTATTCCGCTTGGATCCCCGATCCTTCTAGCTCCATCTTCTCTTTTTTGGAGCGATCGGGTTAATTTTTATTTATTTCTTTCAACTACATTCTTATATTACTTATTAGTTGCTATGTTTATGTTTAAATTCAAGTTTTAGCTTACTTGTTTATTTATTTGCTTATTTATATTAGAGTTTAACTAAAATAATTAAATGGTGCTAATATTTCTCGCGATCACAATTTATAATGCTGTTAATCGTTATAATTCAAGCACTTACATCAAATTGTTGTAATAGTCAATATTACACCCATTTAATTTAAATACTCCATTTCTTCTTTTTTCTTTTTTTTTTTCTGTTAATATTCTAACTTTCATTATCTTTTTCTTTTCTTTTAGTTAAGTCTTTTTTCTTTTAATAGCATTCCATTTCATTTTCTTTTCTTTTCTTCAATATTAATGTTTCATTTCTTTTTCTTTTAGCTTATTGTAATTTCCATTTAATGTACCATTTATTTATTTTTTCTTTCTTTTCTTACAATATTAGGTTAATATTCTTTTATTAGTATTTTTTTTAATATTCAAGCTTTTATTTTCTATTCTCCTTTTCTTTTAAATAATAGAATAGTTTATTATTAGTTTTAATCTCTTTATAAAAATTTCATTTAGTATTTCTTTAATATTCATTTTTCTTATAAAACTCTATTTTTTTTCTTTTTCTATGATTACATTTTCTTTTCATAGCACCTATTTTATTTTTATTTTTTTATTTTGAAACCCAAAAAATCACAAAAAAACTTTCAAGCTATTTCCCCTTTTAATACGATTAAAATTCTTTTATTCATTTTATTTCTTTTATTTTCTTTTTCTTTTATTCCCTTTTAAAATATAAAATGTGAATAGTTAGATTTTCTTATTAATAGCATTTTCTAATCTTTTTATATTTCTTTCTTTTGTCAAACCCCTTTTCTTTTCTTTTGGAATCTTAAATTCTATTTTGTTACAAAATCCTTCTTTTTTTTCTTTGTTAATAGGCTCTCTTTCAATGTAGAATTGTATTTTTTTATGCATTTTTCATTTCTACCTAATTTGCTTTGATAACATATATGTTTTGATTATTTTCTTCAAAATCATGCCTAGAATAGATTAGTTTTTTTTTGTTTACAATCTATGTTTAGATAATTTTAGCAGTTTTAGCGTACTTTTTTATTCTTTTAACCAAATCATACTAGTTTAGATTGTTTAAACAATATTACATGTTGGTATGTGTACCATGTATCCTTTAATTAGAAATTGCATGCCATAGGACTTAGAATTTTATCATTTTGTTTGTTTTAATTTGGAGTGCTATGTACATATATTATGTATTTTTCATAGTTGATTTTGGATGTTCTCTATTTATCTCCATTTTCTTTATTTGCATGCATTTGAGAAATTATATTAAAGAACCAATAATGATTAGTAGAGGCCAACCTTACGGTTGGGCGAACAGGGTGCCTAACACCTTTCCCGATTCGTACCTTAGCCCCCGAACTCTCTTTCTCTGGTTAACGTTTTAAAGATCAGTAGCCAATTTTATTTTTCTTAGTTTTTCTAAAAAACTAAGTGGCGACTCTATTTTCAACAAAAAGGAGTTTTTCAAAATTTGGTTTTCAAGATGTTAAAATATTTTTTTTTCTAAACATTCTTTGAATTCTTTATTTTTGAACATTTTTTAAAATGACCCATAAATCCCAACGCCACAGTATTTTCTGGCGACTCTGTTGGGGACTGGTTTCCAAAATCAAATAAGAGAGCTAGACTCGAAAACATCATTGGTTCTTAATAAGAATTTTTCATTTGTATTTTCGCATGCATATGCATTGTTCTTCAAGCCCCCTTGCCTAGTCGACCTGATGCCCTGAACGTTAATTCGTTTTCGGGATTGTCGGGGAGACGGGCAACCCTTATTGACTGTACGTTATCATAGGTGCGGTAAAAGAGTTCGGGCGTACTGTTTGACCATGTTCTGCATGGGAGGTATATGGCTCTATTCAGAAGGTACCCTTTTCAATTGACCAAAATCGGCCTTTTGCATATAGTGAGCTTAGAACTCCCCATTAGGTGATGCTGACCCTAGTTGGATTATGTGTTTTCTTTATGGTATGTTTTGATTGCTATTGTTAGGCTTGCTTATTCAGTTTAGGCTAGTCCTTTCTCCGGATTCGACCTGAGTTTTTTGTTATCCATTGTTTATGCTAGCTTTTCCTTTGAATTCTTACCCGAGTTTTGTTTCTCACCACTTTTGGTTTTTCTTACCATCATCATGACTGTGTTTCGTCTTAGCTTCTAGGGTAGTTTCTCTCTCCTTCGAGATCTTCCCGAGTCATTAGTTCTCTCCCCCTCGACATAGGCTCATTTCCTCCAAGTCCTTGACATAAGCTCGTTCCTTTCAGACTCTTGTAATACCCGCGAGAATTATTTCTCTGCCATCATACTGCCCATTTTTCCTTAAAATTTTTTAGGTCGAACCAGTTCGGTGAGCATAGCTTTGTTTTCTTGCTGGAGTGCTGTCCATTTTTTAGGCAAACCTTTCCCCTAGATTTTAGTTGATCTCCTTTTTAGCCATCATAGTGGTTTTTGAGTCATCTTGTTATGCTTCTAATGTGAGCCCGGCAGGGGCATTGTTATAGCTTCCATGATTATCTGTTCATGATCTGTTATTTTGGAAATTTGAGATATCTGCTATCGGCTGCCAAAATATTTACCCAGGAAGTGTCTAATGCTGGTCATTTCTCTTTTGGAATCCAGGTTTCTCTGTGGGATTACCATTGGGCTAAGAAAAGTATAGTCAATACGTGTCTGGGAAAGATCAGTGATAGGAAGACTTTGTAGGATATTTGAACAGCCGATTGAGTCAGCTGAAATGGAAAAAAATGAGATGAATCTAGCAGCCCTAATGAGGGCGATTACTGATATACAGAGAGCCGTAGAGCAACAGACCTAGGCTCAAGTGCAATGTCAGGCACTGATTTGGGCCATTCAGGCCCGTATCCCTGTTGCGAATAGACAACCAAATGAGACGAACGAGAATGGAGAGGACTTTTGGGATGACAACCAAGTCCCCGATGGACCGCAAGTTGTCTCATCACCACCACGAAACCCTCGTCAGGTGATAGTTGAGAAGAAAAACACTACGCAGTCTAAAGAATCTGCACTGATTGAGAAGATTGACAGGATGGAAAAGGTCCTCAGAAAAGATAAGGGAGTTGAGGAATATATGCTCGATGTAGGGGATTCTGCCTGTTTCCAGATGCAAAATTTCCAGAAAAGTTCAAAATGCTGGACATGGAAAAATTTGACAGAATCGAAGATCCCAGAATTCATCTTCGAATGTATGTTGGTACCCTGTCGCTAAGAGAGATTGATGATCAGTTGAAGGCTTAGCTTTTTCACCGATCTCTTTCTAGGGCAACCCAGAAATGGTTTATCTCTCTTGACTAGCTAAAACCAGAACTTGGGAAGACATCGCAATGGTTTTTATCAGTCAGTATAGTTACAACGTTCAACTGGATGTAACTACCCGAGAGCTCGAAACAACCCGACAGGAGAACAGAGAATCTTTTGTTGACTTCCTAACCCGATGGAGGGGTAAGGCCGCTAAGATGACAAATCGACCTTCTGAAGACGAGCAAGTAAGGATGGTGGTAAAGAACCTGTAGTCTCCGTTAAAGCGTTACTTGATCACGCAGCCACTCCCCACATTCGAGCAATTATTTGATGCCGGGGTTCAAATAGAGGATGCTATCTAGTTTGGGGATATTAAAAAAGCCGAGCCAAGCCAGAAACCACCAAGAAGGACCTTCCCTACAACCAACCAAAATCAATCCGCTACTCGCTCGGGTGAGGTCAACCTTTTGAATCCTTTCACCCATCCAACGAATAATCTTCAGTAATCAAACAATGGCCAACAGCAACAAAAGCCGAGAAGGGTCTTTACCCCCTCAATATATCTTTATCCACCGCGCTGAATCGGCTCGTCGAGAAGGGGCTCATCAAGCCATTGGACCCCATACCTATTCCTGATCCCTTAGCACCAAGGTTCAATGCTTCCCAATATTGCGCCTTCCACCAAGTCCACGGGCACCTAACTGACAAGTGTTTGAGACTCCGACACGAGATCCAAAACCTCATTGACAATAAGGTGATCCCACCACTATCTGTCACCCCAAAACCAAATGTTACTACTAACCCATTGCCGAATCATGCCAGGTAGGCTGGAATAAATTACATGTCTCTAGGGGAATTGGAGGACCCGAGTCAACACATCTGTTCAGCGCACCTATCACGCCCTTATGTTTTAATAATCGAGGATCAAACAGCATGCTCATTCATGATGATTAGGGGCAGTCGAGACAGGATGGAAGAATGGAATGATGATGCTTGGGAATGGTATCGACCGCTAATCCAAGTCTACCAGCAAGAGGAGGAGCACAATGAAGAAGATGACTGGCCATTGGATTACCCAAGTCGACCTTACGGGTTTGGCCATGTGCTTGATGGAATCACCCTTCCCCAAATTTTTGAGGAAGAAGTATACGTCAATGAAATGTAGTCCTATTGGCAGGTAAGGATTGTGTTAAAATTTGATGGGGCTGAGTGGATTAATTTCTAGGCCGCTCGGGAATAGTAAGTGAATTTTATTGAAGAGGACATTTGGAAGGAAATTGATAATACATGGGCTATTGAAGATGACGAAGAAAGAAGGGAACGGGGGAGCCATTGGTGACTTAAATGACTTGTGGGCGTTTGAAAGTCCTCTGCACGAAGTGAGACAGACTGATAATGTGATGCTAGGGTTATGGGATCCCGAAGACTACATGGAACACCTAACTAGAAGTGGACGACACTTTAAGCCGGCTCAGCTAGAGAAAGGACAGCTAAGTGAAAAAGGGAAAGAGACAGAGCAAGAGGAGGAAGATGATGCTGTATTGAGACAGTTGAAAAAGATGCAAGCCAACATCAGCGTTTGGGGGCTGCTGCAAACATAGGCAAGCTGTGCTGAAAGTTTTGAATAAAGCCAGTGTTCCGATAGAGGCCACCCCGGAGAAACTAGTTGGACTGATTCTGCCGACGGCTGAATCAAAAGTCATTTCTTTCTCTGATAAGGATTTACCCGCTGGGGAAAAAAGTCACAACAAGACGCTTCATATCACTGTCTAGTGCCTAGAAAAATGGGTCCCGATTACCCTCATCGATAATGGGTCTGCCTTGAATGTTTGCCCATTGAGGACGGCCGTGTGTTTAGGGATGAGGCCAGACCAGTTCACTCTCTGCAATCAAGGGGTATGAGCCTATGACAACACAAGAAGGGACGTACTAGGACTAGTGTCGTTCGCCATTTCAATAGGACCTCTGGAAACGTCGATTGAGTTTCATGTGTTGGATGTGCCGGCCTCCTTCAACCTGCTGCTGGGCAGGCCGTGGCTACATGACCCAAGTGTCCAGGTGGTACCATCTACCCTTCACCAAAAACTAAAATTGATAAAGAATGGGACAGTCCTGACCATTCATGGAGAGGACAGTATTCACCCTCCGAAAGGAGGAGAGCGCACAACTCTACTAGAAGTTTAGCATAGTGAAGATGATGTGTTGCTTAGTGGTCTTCAGTTCGACGAAACACAGGCTGTTCAGACGCTGATGAATGAAGAAGAAAGGTATGTCAACCCACGAGCTTTAATGATGATGAGGAAAATGTCCTTCTTCCCGGGTATGGGATTGGGACGTAAACTATAGGAAATCCCAGAACCCATTCAGGTATCGCCAACTTCGCACTGTTTCGGTCTTGGGTATGAGCCAACGAAAGACGATCTGGAAGGGCCTAGAAGGGGACGAAAGGTAAATTATTCTGGGACACTCAATGGATACTTTGTCAAGGAAGGGGAAGATTTCTCGTTTTGTGGCTTTTTAGAGCCGTGAATCGATGAAGAAACGAATCAAAAGTTACCGGGGTTAGAGATCTTTTTCAGCTACCAGCTGTCTGATACGGAAGATGAAGAAACAATGAAAAGAGAGAAGGAAGAAAAGAAAGTTCGGGAAGAAGACTAGGCCGACAAACTCGATGGTACCGACATAGGAATGATGTTTAATGAAAAGATGGCTCATCTGCAGCTAACTGATCAAGATTGCTTCATGATGGGTTTCAGCCCACCAGTAGACTGTACTAAGCTCATCGTCGATGCGGCTATGAAAGAAGTGAAGAATTGGACCATCGAGTCTTGTAACAAGCAGGTCATCTATCCTGAGTCTATGTTTGAGTCGGAGTCTGTAGTCGAGGACACATCTGTTGGTGCTCCTCTCTATGCTTTTGCCATCGAGTTTATAATGCCCTCTGTTTTTAATGAAATGAACAAGATTTTCAGTTACTTTTCTTTGTTTGATTTATTTTATACACTTTCTGACGATTTTGAATTCTACGGGGATATCCCCGAAGAAATAAAACTCTTAATAAAATGAGAAGAAAAAATGCGTGCCCAACTAATAATTGAAGAAATTTTGTCAATAAATCTGGATAATAAAAATAATCCGCAAAATGTTCAAATTGGTTTTTCTTTATCTTTAATCGAAAAAGAGAAATTGATAACTTTATTATGATAATTCAAAGATGTATTTGCATGGTCTTACGAAGATATGCCTGGAATCGATCCTGATATTGTCCAGCACCATATCCCCCTATACCCTGATGCTAAACTGGTCATACAATAATTAAAACGAATCAGTCCAGAATGGGCTCTGAAGATCAAGGAAGAGGTTGCCAAACAGATCAGTGCTGAGTTCCTAATGGTAACCGAGTATCCAAAATGGGTAGCCAATATAGTGCCAGTTTTAAAGAAGGACAGTCGTATCCTAGTCTACGTGAATTTTCGGGACCTTAATAAAGCCAGCCCAAAGGACGATTTTTCACTGCCACACATTGATGTCTTGGTGGATAGTACAGCGGGGCACGCCTTGTTGTCATTTATGGATGGCTTCTCCGGATACAACCAAATTCTGATGGATCTTGAAGACAGAGAAAAGACGACATTCACCACGCCTTGGGGCACCTATTGTTATCGTGTTATGCCGTTTGGCTTGAAAAATGTCGGGGCAAGCTATCAAAGGGCTGCCACTACCTTATTGCATGACATGATATATAAGGAGGTCGAAGTGTATGTGGACGACATAATAGTCAAGTCTAAGGATCGGGATGGCCACATTACAGCACTACAGAAATTCTTCGAGAGGATTCGAAAGTACAAGATGCGGTTTAACCCACAGAAATGTGCATTTGGAGTCACCGCCAGAAAAATGCTTGGATTTATGATCACCCAACGGGGCATCAAAGTCGACCCCTTAAAGATTAAAGCAATTTTGGAAATGCCTCCTCCGAGGACCGAGCGAGAAGTCAGGGGTTTTCTAGGGAAGATCCAATTCATCAGCCGCTTCATCGCAAAATTGACAACTACCTGTGAGCTCCTCTTCCGCCTGCGGAAGAAGGGAGTCAAGTTTGAGTGGAATCAGAAATGCCAAGACGCCTTCGATGTCGTATGATAATACCTACAAAACCCTCCTATTCTAGCTCCTCCCGAACCTGATAGGCCACTGATCCTCTATTTGTCACTGACTGATTCAGCTATGGGATGCATACTTGCACAAGAAGGCGAAACTAGAGTAGAAAAGGCTTTCTACTACCTAAGCAAGAAAGATGACAGGGTCTGAAATACGATACACGCCACTAGAGAAGACATGCTGGGGCTTGGTTTGGGCTTCCCAAAAATTAAGGTGTTATATGCTGTCTTTCACAGTGAACATCATCGCCCGGATGGATCCATTGAAGTATCTGTTCGAAAAGCTGACACTGACAGAAAGGCTGGCTCAATGGTTGTTGTTATTATCAGAATTTGATCTTCAATATGTCACCCGAAAGTCAGTCAAGGGCAGAGCAGTGGTAGAATTTCTGGCCGACCAACTAGTTGAAGAGGGTGAAGACACAGAATTCTAGTTTCCCGACGAACAGCTAATGAAAGTTGGGGATGACAAATGGACTCTATATTTTGATGGCGCATCCAATCAATATGGCTATGGAATAGGAGTCCTTCTTATCAGTCCCGATGAATCACATGTTCTGTTGTCCCTAAAACTTAATTTTGAAGTCACCAACAATCAGGCTGAGTATGAAGCATGTTTAGCGGTATTAGAGGCATCCTTAGAACTAGGGGCAAGGAAACTGAAAGTCATAGGACACTCAGCACTGGTAGTCTTGCAAGAAAGAGGAGAATAGAAGGTCAGGGATTTAACCTTAGTTCTCTACCATCAAGAGCTGGAGAAGCTGATATCGTGCTTTAAATCAGTAATCTTTATCCATATGCCGAGACTACAGAACAAGTTCGCTAATGCACTGGCCACCCTAGCATCCATGATTGACATACCAACCGGAGTGCGGATGAGACCTCTGATAATAGAGCAGAAAAGAAAGCCGGCATACGACATGACAATTGTTATTGAAGAAAGCACTGACGGCCTTCCATGGTACTTTGACATTTAGAACTTCATAGAGAAAGGAGAATATCCCAAGTTTGCCAGCAAAAAGGATAAAAGGCCAATACGACGACTATCTACGCAGTTTGTCATTTGTGGTGGTAGACTGTACAAACGAGGACATTCTGGGGTCAACAAGCTGTGTGTAAACACTGAAGAGGGCCAAGAGTTGATGAAAGAGATACATGCAGGAGTCTGTGGACCACACATGAGTGGTAACATGTTAGCCAAGAAGATCTTACGACAAGGGTACTTTTGGATGACGATGGAAATATATTATATTCAGTTTGTGCGGAGGTGTCATAAGTGCTAGGTTCACGCAAACCTTATGCACGTTCCCACGTCTCAGTTGTATAACTTGACGTCACCAAGGCTGTTCTCGGTATGGGGCATTGACGTGATTGGCAGAGTAACACCAAAGGCATCTAATGGACATGAGTTTATCTTAGTGGCCATTGATTATTTCACTAAGTGGGTGGAAGCAACTTCTTATTCGATATTGAAGGCCTCCCATGTCGCTAAGTTTATCAAGCAAAACATCATTTTTCGATATGGGGTACCGCATTATCTCGGATAATGGTTCACATTTCCAAGGAGAGGTTCTGGATCTTTTTGAGGAATACCGGATAGTGGCTCATAAGTCCTCGCCATATCGACCACAAACCAATGGAGCAGTTGAAGCAGCAAACAAGAATATTAAGAAGATTCTGCAAAACATGATCAACTCACATAAAGATTGGCAGGAACATCTACCATTCGCACTTTGGGGATATTGAACGTCGATCAGAACTTCAATCGGAACTATGCCATACTCTCTAGTGTATGGGATGGAAGCCGTACTTCCCAACGAGGTGAAAATTCCTTCATTAAGAGTAGCAGCCGAGGTCAATATCTTAGAAGCAGAATGGCAGAGGAATCGGATAGAAGAGTTGCTTTTGTTTGATGAAAGAAGACTGCAAGCCCTATTTCATGTACAAGGTTACCAAAGGAGGATAGCTCGGGCATTCAATAAGAAGGTCAAAACTCGGAACCTCAGAGAAGGAGATTTAGTTCTAAAAGAAATCAGAGCTTCCATCTTCGACCGAACAGGCAAGTTCAAGCCAAACTGGTCCGGACTGTTTTTGATCAAAACCATCATGACCGGTGGTGCAGCCATTATTATGGACTTGGACGGCAATATGTTCTCCACTCTAGTTAATCTCGATCAACTCAAAAAATACTATCCCTGAGGTAAAAATAAAATAAAAATAAATACTCGTTGAGTCGAAAATTGAAAAGACAACTCAAGCAAAAGTTAGAGCAGCAAGCAAGACCGAAAATCCAAAAGGGCGACCTTGGCAGAAATTAGGGAATCACAAAAGGAGAGTGCCAATAGCCGAGTAAAAACCGAGCCCAAACTATGTTATAGCCTGATTCCATCTTTTTGGGATACGTAGGCAGCTTCTTTTAAAGAAGTTCGGCCACTTTTTTTGTCTTAACCATCTTTGAATCTGAATAAGACGAATGCAAATTAATTTCTGAATTTTAATGATAAAGTCATTAAAACTTTGGATAAATTTAAACCATCTTAAACATAAAGTGGGAATTTGTCATTACTTCGATCAGAATTACAAAGTTTTGAATAAAAAGGAGGGGCACGCAAGTCCCAAACTCTACAAACAAAATAAGGGAAAACTATGAAATTTTCGAAACAAAGCAAGAGGTCTCAAGTTCTCCTTCTTTTTACTGCTTGCGTTCCTTCTTCTTTATCTTGTTTCTCCCGATCCAGCATCAGCCATGTCTTGTATTCAGCGGAAAGATCAGAGCACTACGACTCATGCATCTCCATCATTGAACGGAATGGCCAGGCATCCTAATATGATGATAGAAACGGAGCCCGTAGTATGGATGAAAATAGACGGCCTCGAATGCTGGGGAAGATGATCTGATCGTGACCAAACTGCCGCATGATCCAACGGGGGTAATAGAAGGTAGTCCAACGCAAATCGACCAGCATAACACTGGGGTGATCCTTGGTGGTCAGTGTCATAGCAGGAATCCACCACCAAAAGAACTACCAGGTAATGTCTAGGCCAGTCAGAGAAGAAAGATACTGTCGCCAAGATGCCTCAGTGTCACATATCTGATAACGCGGACGGTAAAGGAAAGCAGTGGCATTGTGTCTATTAGTGGGAGGCTTCTGTATAAGGTTCACCTTCTCCATCAGCCAGATCTGTAGCAAGAGTTAGAATAGTAAGAGAAAGGCTTTGCAGTGTAACAGAAAACTTGATACAAAGGGAGATGTTAAGATCACCTAGAGAAGTAAAGGACTGCCAGCAAAGGTGGTGGTTTCGCTACGATGAACAGCGTCCAAGCCCAGCAGTGTCTCAGCCAAAGCTAGGGGCACAAAGTCTTTCCCCATCCACATTTGGCTAGCAATGTCAACCAGGACACAACTAACCCGCCTGTCAGAAGGGATGAGGAGATACTGGGCGAGGAGGCAGAAGCAAAGTGCGTAACGACGATGCAGCTTAAAGTCAATATCGCTAAGGTTATCAGTAGGATGAAACTTCTCAATAAGCCATGGAATGTTGAGACAGTCACTCGAGGTCAGAAGAGAAGCCTCCATCCTAGACAGGCCGTAGAGTTGCATCACTTGCTGCCGAACAGAGAGAAAGGGATTGGGGACAACAACGAAACTTCGGGGAGTCAAGTCCAAAATGGCAGCAAACTCCTCCACAGTGGGGCAGAGTTCTTTAAGGCCAAACCGAAAGACGTGGGACTGTGGATCCCAAAGTTGAACGGCGGCCTTCAACAATGGTTCGTCAATCTACACGGCTATGAGATGAAACAAAGAGTCGATCCCAAAAGAAGCGAAGTTCATACGTTCAATGTGGGAGAATGCCTCAATCCATGAAGAAAGTGAGATAGCCATTTGAGTGTAAGCAACAGAAAAGGGAGCCTCCAGGGCTAAGTTTATACGGCAGGAAAGGGCGAGAAACTAAAAAAATTCGGCGAAAGGCACACTCATTGTGGCAGCCGCCACCTTGTAGTTGGCGACTGCCAACTTGAAAAAGCATAGTACAGTGACATCATCGCTTTGACCAGGCGGCCGCCACGTTAGAGATGGCAACCGCCATGTTTGAGGGGGCAACCGCCATATTGAAAGGGTTCTATAGAAGCGGCCGCCATGTTAAAATATGAAGGGAATATTCAGTGGGCAGTTTTTGCGGCTTGTGTAAAGTGTTGACATTCGTAATATACATACAAGACAGTTTGAGCAGTAAATAAGAGAGAATCACATAGCAGATGAACATAAAATAGTAAAACGGCACGAAGGCCCCAAACATGCAATACAGTGTATCAGAATATAAACTGGGGCACCTAGGCCCAATAAACAGCAGACTGGGGCATGCAGACCCATGGATCAAGTAAATGTATAAAAGTGTGTCAAGCCGGGGCACGTAGGCCCATCAAAAGTAATGTGTCAGAAAATAAACAAAATTGGGAAATGGGAAGCTCTCTCTCTCTCTCTCTCTCAATGCCTCAGGAAGACTCGACTAGAGGGGCCAGCCTCCTCCGAACTGTCATCCTCAAAGAGCCGGTCAAAGTCATCACCATCATCACTGTCTGAAGAGGAAATAACTCTAGATCAGCTCCGAGCAGATGAGACTGACCCCCTAGAATGGACCTGAGAAGACGCCTGGGAACCACGGCCTCTAACCGGGGCTGGGGCAGGAGGCTCAACTGGTGCTTGTGGAGGCACTACACTGGCGACCGGAGTTGGAGGCTATTAAAAGAAAAGCAAGACTCAGAGCAAAAATAAAGGCAGGAAAATGCAGAAAGACTAAAAAGAGCACGTGAGCTACTTACCACGGCTACTGGCGTGAAAGCAATGTCGGTCGCCCGCATCGAGGCATCCATCTATCGGACCATCACTCTCAGGCCGGTGACCATCAGCATCGTTCGGTCCACCCATGCCTGATTAAACTACAGAAGGAAAGAGAAAAAGTCAGCCAGACAAATGAAGCAGAAAATGAAAGAAAGGAGTAAGTATAAGGAAATACCTGGCCAATCTTTGCTCTAAACTCAACGGCGGGACTGGAACAGGAAGGGAGAGAGGGAAGCCATAGGGCACAGTCTGGATCTCCCAGGGGATCTCCGGACCTATCACCCCTCCAACTCCAGCTCTAACTCCAGGGGCAGCAGCTCCAGTAGCTCCAGCATCAGCACCGGCATCAGCAACCTCCGGTGCCTGTCCTCGCCTCCTGCCGCCAGGGTCGACCGGGCCAGGACCTAGGGGGCCCATCAGGTGTGCCCGTGCCCAGGCTGTGTAATCCCCCTCCGCCACTAGTAGCTCTGACACGAGAATCCCCACCGTCTCCAGCAGCAAGTCGACACGACCTATATGATCAGTCCAGCGCATGCAGGCTAGAGAAACCACCGGTATCCGGAAGTGATCAAGACCGGCGACTGACGGACCACTCGCTCACCGAGATAATACTCCCCACCAAATGGGTCCTCCAGCAAGATCTGCCTAGAAGTGATATCCCTGCTGCACATCAGATCTGCGCTGGCACAATCCTCAGCTCTTCGCCAAACATCCCAGTGAACCTGTAGTTATTCAAAGAATAGTGTAAACAGAAAACAGTAAGCAGTGAATACAGTACAATATGATAGCCAGTGTACATAATACAGTGATCAGTGTGCAGAATAAAAGAGTACAGTATAGAGAACAGGGTAAAAAATAGATACCTGCTCGGGGGTCAGCCGGTCCAATGAGACTCAAAAACGGTCTATGTCCTTCCCTCTAGCCTTCTTCCCCTTTAGCCCACGGGACCACCGGGCTGCTCGGGGAATAACCAAAGGGTCTGGTGCGGAGTTTGCTGGGACATGAAGCCCGAGGAACTCGTAAGTCCACAGCTGCAATGAAGAAGGCATCAATCAGTAAATAATGGATAACAGGAG
>JAULJZ010000019.1:6308259-6320929 GCA_032270985.1 Heliamphora pulchella | reverse complement strand
AGCTACAATTATATATGCTCCAATAAAGCTTGAGCCAAAGTTGCTATCAACTATTTTCCTTATAGCTACTCGTGTGAATTAGTATCATAATTTTTTAGGTTGAGAGAGTAGAGGTTTGGTCCATTATGGGATGTCCTAAATGCCTACGCAACATGGTAGTTGGAGTCAAGACCTTTGCATAAACTTACTGTATTGTCATTGCTAAATTGAAGGTCGTATTGGAGTTTTTTTTATTCAGATGAGCTTAAGAGCTCAATAAAAGCATTTTCGTGATTGTGAATACACGCAACAATGGTATCTTTGCTCTAATAAGATATAAAAGGGGTCATAAACATCAAGTTAAAGTCACCTAGGGCTTGGGGAGAGGCCAAGAAAAGAAGAAGAAGAATATTCATCCATTGAAGACTTGACGATTCTTCCATCCATAAGCGGCAAATTGCCGTATCTAGGGTTGAGATGAAACCTTAGCCAAATAATTTTTCTTTTGCATTAGGATTTAAATATTCAGATTCAATGGTTATATGAGATAAAGGTTTTCATATTTATTTCATTGATTAAGCTTTTCTTATCTAGCACGTTTTTATTTTCTGCGATTGTGAATACATGTTTATACGATAATTATTTTTGCTTTGTGATCAATACATGGAATAGGTTATGCTAAGAGAAAACGGGTCGTGCTAAGATCGCATCGAAGACAATCCGTGCTAAGTAAAGATACTCTATCCTAGACTATTGATAGCATGAGTTTTCTAGATGATACCGTTAAAGCTTGTAGCCATAGCGGATAGCGACTGAATTAAATAGTCAACCCTAGACTAATACAATTGCATTTGTTACAAGGTAATGGTGGATTCGAAACCCTAATTTAATCACTATTTTAATTTCACATTACTTAGTTTAATTTTAGTTAATTAGAAATCTTAATCAAGCATTACTTTTTATTCTCGAACTAATTTAGGAATTAGGTTGAAATTAACGTAGCTCAGTCTTATTATCTTCGTTGGAACAATACCTGATCTTAACCACTATTCTACGAAGTAGTAGTTTTTACTTAATTTTAATTAATTATTTTTTGTGCAATAACAACAATACCAATCACATAACTTATTTTTCATCTCGATGAAACCACTACTTTGACATATCACAAAATGTGAAGATGTGTCTTTTCTCACCACCTTGTCCGCATAGCTCCGAACACTTCAATCAATTACTCTCAAATGTAGTCTTTGGTCTTAATAACCATCTTAAGAGTCTTTCCTACATCTAGTCTGCATTAGGTGCTACCTTTGACTGCTCACAATTGCATTTATTTTTTATTTTGACTTCTCGTCAATCGCTACTATCCATGTTGACATCCTCCCTTCAACTTCAATCATGCTTTGGAAAGTGTGTTGATTGCATAACATTTTAAATATTAAAGCACTGACTGTCCTTATAGTTGTATAAAACTTTCTCTAATTTGATAAGGCATTCAACGACATCAATGATCTGCCAGTTAAGTATAGGATTAACTCATATCTCAATTGGTAGAGGTTCAACCCTACTTATCCGGCAACTTTTCAGTCATTAAGCACTTCTTCGACAGTTCCAATCAAGAATCTGCCGTGCCTGAGTTTAATCAAGTAGAATCCAGTTTTTAGCAAATCATGAAATCTTGCTATAGTTAGTTTTTTTCCCTCCTCTTAACTCTTCTCATCTTACCACTACATTGTACATGCCAATAATCTTTCTCCCTCTCTCCCCTTAGAAACTCATCGCTTACCATGTACTGCCAATTGTACATGTCATTGCTCTCTCTCTCTCTCTCTCTCATACGCACTAGCGCACATATCCATCTAGTAGATACCTTTCTATTAGCAGGCAATATCAGCCCTAGACTATGTCATGCTTTATATAACTTGGTAGAGGCGTCCTCTATCAATCTGAAGGTGACCAAATTGTTCCTTACCATTGCAAATTCAAACATCGCATCTCAAGCTTCATTTCATTTTTAAGATTAGTGGCTCGGCAACAATTAGTTTTCATAATCGTTAAATTTAACTTTACTACACATTTATATTTCATCACCCTCAGGAATCCCTTGATAAAGTCAAAACACTTCTGACCAAAATTACATTAAACACTCATCCACTTGGGATTCACATCCGCTATTCCATATGTCATCATTTAACAATGCCAAAAATTGCAAAGAACACAATTCCAAAGTTTATCAACTAGTGTCTCCCACAAATTACAAGAAACCCATATACAAGAACAAGGAAAAATATAAAAAGCAAAAAGATAATTCATCGAGATTCAAATGAACCATCAAGTGTACTTACAAATAAAATGTGTAAATCTAGATGAGAATGCTAAGATGTATGTATGGTAAAACTATGAGAAAAGGTTAGGAATAAAAAAAATCATAAGTTGGTAGGGATAGCATCAAGGAAAATTAAGTTAAGAAAGAATAAATTAAGACAGTTGGGACAGAGATAATGGTGGTGTTTGGAATTTCTGAAACTAATAGCTTATAGATTGTAATTTGTAGCAAAAGTTATAAGTATTTAGTAAATATACTAGCGTGTAGCTGAAACTAGTTATTTATATAAAAAAAAGTAATTATAAATTGTAGTAAAAGTTGTAAATGTTTGGAAAAAATTGTAGCTTATTGCTCAAATTAGAAGCAGGAAGCTAAAAATTACTCCTAATAGCTTTTGCTAAACACCTCCAATGAAGGCCACTAAATGTGACAGTTAAGAATAGTGATAAAGCTACTATCAACGAAAATGCAAGGGAAAAGAGAAGATGTAATTTGACTTGAATTGTCGTGGTAGAAAAGGAAGTGGATTCACTTATTTTAACTTAACACATGGGCGCTAATTCCCGATGCACAAGGTTTATCTTACTCCCAGGCTGGAGAGGGAAGAACCCCAACTTTGAGCCTTTGCCTGGCCCAACCGTGGTTAATGGTCAAGGCTTTTCGGGCGTCGGCTTGAAAGTGAAAGAGCCGAAGAATGAAGATCAAAGAGAGTTTCCTATCTTGACAAAGCTAAACAGAGAAAGCGTCTAAATAGTCAACCCCAGATGATTGGGGCACAAAACTTAGTTTATTTTGATTTGGTTATCAAGTGTACGATTGACATAGCCAATAAATTTTCTAAATACGCCAATTTGTTCAGAAGGAAATTGGTTATTACTCAAGTCAAAACCACACGAAACCTCACTGCTGAGCACAGATCTTCAAGACAAAGATCCCAACCAGAAAAAAAGGCATGTTACCTTGAATCCATCAGGAAGGACCTCAGCAATGACCATCCAAATCATACACCCACCTGCAAAGCCAGTACAGAACGGAAGGAGCTTGTTGAATGCATCCGCACATATAAATGAAGGAACTGCTACAATAGGCTGCAGCAACAAAAATGTTGAGATTCAATAAGTAGAGGCGTGATGGACACAAATGACAGGTGACAGATTCATATAAGAATATATATATATATATATATGAACAAGCACAAGACAGTACAAGGAAATCTCATTCCATTACATATCATCATACGTATAAATGTCCTAAAAGAAAATATAGGCCTTTGCCGAGTTTTCAAAATTTCAAAATTTCAAAATTAATAAATGCATAATATGGAAGATGAAACTTGACAAATCTCTTGTTCATAAGGATACTACACATGTTACAATTTTTTTTTTCCCTTTCTCGCATGCATCCATGGTGGCAGCCATGTGTATGATGTCAATTCTTCCTCCTCACTAAGTTAATTTCTTGTAAGGAAAACTAGGCAAAAAAATTTGATATTTTGAGTTCACCACAGTGGATATTTGAACATGACTGTCCACGTAGAAATCTATATCCATATGATACGGACACAAGACCATTCAAACATTATATGCAAAATAACCCATATAACGAAACATCAAGTATATCAATGTCTGCCCCAAAGTAAAAAAAGAGGTTGGGTTTAAAACAGCACCAAGCACATCTTGGCCAATTCAAATTAAGCAATATATGATTTGTGTGCCCATTGAAAAGAAATCTTATCTTTCAAATGCACAGTGGCTTTTGAGGTTTAAACGTCTATTTCCAACAAAATAAAATGTACGTTGAGATATAAAGAAGTAAAGAACACAAAGAACACATTCAGGAAACTAAATTATGCAAAAACATAGTTTTGTTCCCATTGACAGGAGTCAGGAAATCTCATCTTTCAAATGCTCAGTCGCTTTTGAGGTTTAAACATCTATTGGCAACAAACAGAGTTCGAAGATCACAAAAAAAGAATGAATACCTGCGGCAATGACGTAATTATACTCCACAACATTGCATTCCTTGGAGAAACTCCCCTTGATGCTAGCACCATGCTCACTGCTAATCCCTCCGGAATGTTATGCACAGCAATAGCCAAAGTTATCAAAAGGCCCTGAGATAGACCTTTTGAGCCAGCAAAGGACACTCCAACACCAGAACCCTCTCCAAAGGAATGAAGAGTCATTATTCCAACAACAAGAATGACTTTAGTAGCATCTGCTCCTTTAATGTCTAACATGCTTACTTCACCATATTGCTCCAAAAACTGAACATCAAAAGCAATAATGTAAGTCAAGAATACTGGCCAAAAAAGCATGTGATTCAGCTTGGCACATCAGATTAGTGTGCAAGGACTGGGAGATAAATGGACTCATGTTTCATCTTTTCAGATGGAACACGATGTTTTCTTTAAAAATATGTTATGAGCTTCCGCCAGGGTCAGTGTCTCAGTGCTGCATTTCTGCTCATTGAAGTCTTGGAAGTAAATGAGCAAGAACAAGCCATCTGAAATTATCGTACCCCTAATTCACTTCATTGCTATATTGTCTTGTAATGCAGTTAAAATTCAGTAATAACAGGGAGGTATGCAACAAAGTTGCCATAGTGTAACAGAATACTGCATAAACACCACAAACAAGCCACCAAGAACCTGACTGGAAAACCAAAGCAATCTCATAGACATAGGAGTTGAAATCTAACATCTTGTGATATTTGACATAAGAGATATGCTAGAAAAATAATGGCACATGATATTTTTAAGAAAATTTATCAAGACCCTTAATAGCATAAAGTAACGAAATACTTTCATGATCAATTATAGTACTAATGTTGCACAGTATCTCAGGAAAATAAAATTAATATAGCATGAAGAAGTGATAGAAATTATAACAAGTGCATTTATATACAGTTCCACAACGTTTTTCATGAGCTTCTGACAAGTTCCTTTAAATTGCAATAGATTTTCTGAAATATCACATAAATGTTACGTCGAAGTTCCCTCTAAAATTTCACAAGCTTCATATCTGCTCCCGAAACGAGTTTCCTATCATAATGAGGGTTTCATGGTAACCATGGCCAAACCAACCATAAGTGCCGAATAATTCAGGCTTCTGAAAAAATCAGTGAAAACATCACCAATTGCCCTCACATAAACATATTCGGAAACACAATTAAGCATGGCAGTTAAGTTACCAGAGCAGCCATGGAAACTTCTGAAATTATGAATGTGAAAAGTATAACAACAACGAACAATGATACAAATAACAGCAGTAACATTACAGAAATTAATAACCTCAGATAGGTTTGCAATAGCAATGTCAAATTGTTTGAGAAGTAAAAATGGGTAGTATTATAGAGAAACAACCAAGACGAAATTAAAAAATTTCAATTTTTAAAAGGTGAAAGAACGTGAGTCATCACCTTCTTACAAAGCCAAATGAAAATTCCACCTGTCAAAATTCCAATCACAACCCAATTGCCACTACCATGAGCTTGTCCTTCTTGTATGAGATCAAAGCTAGCTGCCAACATCACTCCAGCAGCCATCCCATTGCATATTCCAGCCCAATGGGGATCAAGCTCCACAAAGAAGAATGGTACTGCACCTAAACCGGTAGCAGCAGCCATTGCCAGAGTGAAAAATGCAACTGTGGAAACTGAGACCCTGGCACTTCCAAACTTCCTAGTACCCAGTCCATTGGTAGTATTATTAGATCCAAAGATATCCTCTGTTCCTGTGCCGTCAATGACATTATCCCCTGTATTCCTCAATGGAGCAGCTCTTAACCTTGGTAAACTCTCTGTTTCTGACTCTGCTGTGGCATAACCATTCGAAATCACAAGAAATAGCAAAAACAGCAGGACATGTTTGAATCTCAAATCCATTCTGGTTCATATAAACATCAACGGACAATTATTTCTTGACTCGGGAATCCCAGAAGAAAAATCCAATAATCTAGTTACAAAATCAAGCAGAATAGAAGTTGCTCCATAGCCTTGAATCAATCTCATCCAAGCCACTTTAACTTGCTTGCCAGACACAGATCTGATCAGCTAAAATTTCCATATGAACAGTATTTCTGTGAATATATAAAGTCAACGCAGTAATATCCCGGCAAAAGTTGATCAGCTACAAACCTGAGAATAGTTGGAACAATGTCTGCAGCATGGAAAGGATGAATCAATATAAGCAAAAGATCTCACAGCAAGTATATTAGTCACTACCAGTATCACATGATTCAACCACCACAGACTCCACCCTTTACAAATTCACACGATCAATCTAAATTAATGTCATCTACGAGATCCCAATTCACATTGAACTAAAACTTCCCAAATTGAGACTAACTACAATGAACAGAAACAACACCATCTTCTATGGTCAATTCGCCATTTAATAAAGAAGCCCGAATAACTTCTCTCAAAGGGCGCACATATCCTAGCAATACCCTTATTCCACCGATCAGGAATCAACGTCCGATCATTTAAACCACCTACCCCGCCTAGCACTCAAGGAATAATTGACTACTTTAGCAACTAAGCAGCAAACAAAATTGATGGCTAAAACAACAAATTCAATATGAAAGAATTGGGAACACAATTTTAAGTCAACAAAGCATAGAATGGCGATGATTTTTTTTAAAAAATCCAAAATCTGATCAGAAAAGCTCAACTTACCAATAGAAGAAACAAAAGGATCGAGTCTTCAACGCACGGCCTCGCCAACCAAAACAATGCGTAGACTCGAAGGAGCAAACCCTGAGAGATTAAACAAATGCAATCCTGCTACTCCATTCGGAAATTGTTTTCAGCAGAAAGTAGAAAAGAGGGTAAAAACAACGGCAAAGATGTTTTATATATAAAACCGCTTTACCTAAAATACATCCACGGGGTTGCAGAATTCAAAAGAATGTGAACATCCTCGAATAGGAACAACCCGTTCTTTATTATCTACTGTATACGTGTATTTATGTGTGCGTATACAATACAGAGAAAAGGGATTGGGAGGTGGGGGGGTTTGGAGTGAAACAGAGAGAGGGAGGGATCAAATTAGAGAAATTGTGAGAAATAAAGAGGAGATTGACGAAATATATTTGACTTTGTGGGAACGCGTCCAAATATCGACTCTCTCTCTCTCTCTCTCTCTCTCTCTCACGAACGATGAGTAGGGAAAGGCCGTCAGCGCGTGCAACTACGGAGAGCCAAGAGCGTGAGCATGTTGCATCTCTCGAAAGTGAAAAATTATCCATGTATATCGAAATCTTTTTGATGCAGTATGCATAATTAATACGTATTTTTTTGATGTAAAATTTTATTAATATGCAATAATGATTAATTTTAATATAAAATTACACTCTAAAATTAATATATATTTTAATTTCATATACCACATCATACCTATTCTTCCTTACAGAATAACTTTCTCGGTTTTGCGTTTGCACCGAGGGCCCCACCCTACTTTTAAAAAGAGTTTTTTTCTTTTTTTATAATTGAATTACTATTATTATACCGAAACTGCTATTTAAGCATAATTTAAATAGAGTAATAAGAGCACCCAATACGGGGCTCAAATAAATATTTTTAATTTTATATCTTAAATCTTAAAGTATTGACTTAAAATGCAATAAGTCTACTTAATACTTTGACAATAAATTTTGTAAGCTACATTTTTAAATACAATCTTATTAATGAGTACACAGTAAGCATTAGTTAGTTGACAAATAATGTCAAAAAATCATGATTTTAATATATTTTTATCTTTTGGCAACATAAGATGAAAAAAAAAACCAATAAGTCAACTTATGACTCAGTTTTATTTTTTAATTTATTTTAAAATTGTTGTAATTTTTAATATATCACATTAGATATTATATTCCTTTTATGAAAAAAAAAATCTTAGTAGGGTCCTCTGCTCTTTGTTTTTCTTTTTTCTTTCTCCCTTTTTTTTCCCTTTCTTTCAAAATTAAGAATACATTACTCTATTTTTAGAATTTTTCTTATTTGTTTTCTATTTTTCCAAGTTTCAAACACATCTTAAATTGATGTTTCAGACTTTTACTCATGTCAATGTATACAAAATTTCACAGTGTTAAAAGGTTTTTAAATACTTAAAAAAACTCAAACATACATGCTTATTTTACGTAAACCTAAGAACATTGAAATTGAAAAAATACAAAAAAAAATTAGCGAGAGAACACATTTTTCAGACGTGTTTAGAATTAAGTCATATTTTAAGAATTATATTCTAATAAGTCTAGTTTTAATATAAAATTTCTAAAATACCCTTAATGAAAATAGAAGAGAGAAAGAGAAAGCAAAAGAAGAGAAAGAATTAAAGAATAGAGATAAAGTATCTTTATGTAATTAGTTTACATTTCATAACAATGATAATTTTTTCATTTGTACAAATGAGGAATGAAGAATTTTATATTTTTAAACTAGTAAATGAATAATGAAATAAATCACAATAGATAAAAAAATAAAAATTAATTATTTTTGTTATATTATAATTTTATGTAATTTTTAGTTATTAATTAATCATTGAATAAAAAAAGTTTCTCATTATATTTAATGAGAAAATGATTAAAAAGAAATTAATTTTTTTAAAAAAGTAAATTCTCATTTTTAGTAAAGCGTTTCTCATTTTCTAAATAAGAGCTTTCAAATCTATACATTTTTTTGAAACCAGTTAGTGTTAAAAAATAAAACAGCTCATACTTTTAAAAAAATAATATCCTAGCATAATTATGTAAAAATTGAAAAGTTCTCATGTTTTTTGTAAGATTTTCTAGTTTAAAAATATAAAAATTTATCATTTCTAATTTGTGAAAATAAGAAAGTTCTTATTTTTATAAAAAAAATGAGAAAATATTATTTTTTATTTTTTTATTTTTTATTCAATATAGATCTTATTTTATAAATCTTGATGAGAAAATTTTAAATATATATATATATATATAACAAAAATTATGCAATTTAAAATTTAAAAACACAAATTAAATATTATCTTTCTATTTTTTATTCTCTTTTTTTTTTCTCCATAGGTTTCTATCTTCTCTTCTCTCTTTAACAACCTCTCTATTCTTTATTATCTGTATATCTTTCTTTTTTTTCTTCCTTCTCCTCTTCGAACATTTTCTCTCTTTTTTATTTTTTATATCTCATTTTAATTAAAAAAAAGAGTAGACTAATCAATATAAATAATTAATATAAAATTAAGAACTAATGCAATAGTTAACTTGCAAATAAAACTTATCTCCAAAAAAGTAGCAAAAATTAAACCTCACACTAATTAACTCTTAAAAAATTCGCAAGATTAATAGTTGTTGCGAAGGAGGCTTCCAAAAGTTCTTTTTGTTATTTTTTAACTAAACAAAACATTTGACGAATAATTTAGGCCGTCTACCTAAAATTGTAGTTTTATAACAAACTTAACATAACTACCCATAGATTTAAAACACACACAAAAGAAAACTACCCACAGTTTTGTCATATTTAATGTTCTCATTTGACAATTCAGCTTTAGACTTTAAGCTCAAGAAAAAGAAAAAAAAAATTCATTGGACTACTTATTGGTTTAAATCACATTAGCTTGAGCCTTGGAACCAAATCTAGGATTCATTTGCCTCCTGTTTGAAGTCAGGTTTTTAGCTTTTTGTTTATGTTTTTAATGAATTTAATTATTTAAAAACAATCTTTTGAACTGATTGTTTAAATTTACTTTTTAACTAAACAAGGTTTTTTTCTTATTTGACTTAAAATAAAAAAAATAAAAACAAAAAACATAGCTTTAAGTCGAATTACCTAACAAAATCTTAAGTCAATGGTTTCAAATAATAAAAAAAATGTTCGATTCTATCTAAATTATTCATTTTCAAATGATATCTACACTCTTCACAAATATTTATTTTTGACTTAAAAATTTATTATAATTTAATCCATAACAATTTTTGCATTGAACAAGCCAATGGTTTTAAATGAAAAAAAGACACATCTTTTTTTCCCAAAAGTAAGTATATATATATATATATATATATAAAAGAGTGAGAAAGACACTTAGGCCTAAGCTGCTTGAAAGCACTTCAACACAATTTATTTCTAAGATTAATTTTAAACAATGAACAAATTTCTCAATTATTAAAAATAATGAGAATTTATAAATAAAAAAAGAGTTTTTCATCTTAACCTAAAATTGACACATACGTGTCACTATTAAGTTTCACATCTCGTGTCTCAAAGTACTTTAAACATAATTCAAATAGTCTAAACTAAAGTCAGCAAATAAATTTAGGTTGTAGAAGAAATTTTAACATTTAAATTATTTATTAAATTTTAGCAAGAGCAAAGTATATAATATATACAATAATATATATTTTTTATGCATATAGTAATACTAGCACTTGAAGCACACGCGATCCGTTTACAACTCGAATTAACAAATTACTTTTATGAGTTTAATAATTAATTTTCATTTATTGTTTATAAAGCACAATAATTAAATTTGTCAGCCATCAAATTAATTTTTTTAATGTATGTCAAAATTAATTTTTTTAAAAAATAATAAAAAAAGCCACATAAAAATAATAATTCGATGACAAATTTAATTATTAAAAAAATATGAAAATCACCAAAACTTGCACCAGACACACCATCTCCTAAATATGCCCTTTTATCATTCTTTTGCTTGAAAAATCATTACTTTTTCAAAATACAATTCCCCAAATCCTTTCACTCACTTTCTCTCTTCTCCATAAAGTATTAGTCTGATCCGATTGAAACCATTTACTGCTCTGTACACACGATCCATATGTGTTACATAAAATAGAAGCAATGCCTTAATATATCTACAATTTGGGTTGTGATGTGAAGAGTTTTTTTCTTTTGCGGGGACGGTGTTCTTTGAAGACATTGGTGGGGGTGCAGCCAAGAATGAATTGAGCAGTAGCAAACACAGTGCTGGCGAATCATCATCATCATGGTCCAGTGCTCGGTGGAGTTGATTGAAAGAAAGCAAAGTTTTTCAATTTTTGTGTCTCGATTATTTGAATCATCATAACTGCTTGCAGTTATGGTGGAGACGAATGCAATGTGGTTTTTTAAAAATTGAGCGGGCAAAAGATTGAGTGCACTGGCCAAACGATTTGGTATTTGAGAGAAACGTGGAGTGGTAACCGATAAGTTGAAAGTTATTGTGATTTAAGACTATTTTACCCTTTTGAAATATTCCTTTAAGTAGAAGGAATTCAAGAATTTAACTAAATGATAGTGGGCAAATTTGGAAGAAAAAAATTTGGTTGGCTTCAAAAATCTAATTTTAGTGTTTCCTTTTAAATGTAGCATAGTTAATATAAAAGTATAGATAAATCTATATATAAAGGAGTATATATTTAGGGCTCGTTTGGCTCCTAGTTTTAAGTTAGGTTTAAAGTTTTTTTGAATTAAAATTCAAATTAATTTTAATATTCTATACGAAACTACGCAAATAATACGATGATAAATCATTTATTTGTCGTAACATACAGAAATAATATGATGGTAAATCATATATTTGTTTCTATTTCAACTGCATTTCATAATAAAATCGCAAGTATAAAGGCGTGGTGATTTGTTTTTTACAGGAAGCAATATGCAAAATGAATTTAAATAAATTAATTGTTTCACTTAGTTGTCAACATTCTATTTAAATAGAAGAGCCAAAAAAGAAAAGAACAAATAAAAAAAAAACTTTAACCAAAAAACAATGTAATAATTCAACAGCAGCATTAATCCATAAACTCACACCCCTTAAGTCTATGTTTGTAATCTTTAAACATTGTATGAGTAATAATTGAAATGTATGACATATCTTACAAAACCGATGAAATAGGACAATAAGCCAAAAAAAAAACGATGTGTGTTGAGGTGAAGGAAATGCTTGTTATTTTTTCAATAAAAAATAATCTGAAGGAGTACAAAGTTTACTTGTCAAATTAAATAATCAAAGTTCATAAAGTTTATTTTTCATGTTAAAAAAGTTCAACGCAATACATATATATAATTAACTATAATTATATCTATAGAGAGAGAAATTAAAACCCATTTCTACAAATATGAAAAAAATATATTAAAAAATCAAGTTAAAACGTTGTGTATCTATACGCGCATATATAGAGAAGGAATGAGGGAGTCTATAGAGAGAGAAAATGAAACCCTTTTTATGAAAAGTTGAAATGGAACTTAACAAATCCGTCACCAGTAATATCGAAATAGTAATGCCCAACGAAAAGCGGACAATAGTGTGATCAAAATCTATGATTTTAAACCGAAATGAAGAAGAAGAAGATGTTCAATCTTCAATTTGTTAAAAATGTAAAAAATCATATTGAAAAC
>JAULJZ010000019.1:6287003-6301045 GCA_032270985.1 Heliamphora pulchella | reverse complement strand
AAAGACCTGAATCTTCGCCAGCGACGATGGATGGAGTTGTTGGGAGACTACGACTTTGATTTACAGTACCACCCAGGGAAGGCAAATGTCATAGTTGATGCACTCAACAGGAGATCTCATGGCTCGTTAGCTTCTGTGGCTCTACGAGAATGGGACATGCTCGGAGCTGTTGAGGAGTTTGATCTGTGTCTCAGGGAGATAGGGGAAGGTGCGACTTTATATTCTGTAGCTTCACAGCCTGCATTGCTTGCATGCGTGCTAGAGGCTCAGAGGATTGATTAGGAGGCTCAGATGATACGAAACCGCAATGCTAGCGGGAAGGACACAGCAGGATGGGTGGTGAGTTCGGATCAGAGTCTGAGGTTGACTGGGTGTCTGTTTGTGCCAGAGTCGTGCCGTGCTAAGGTGCTACATGAGTTTCATCACTCACGTCATGCAGTGCATCCGGGAGGCACGAAGATGTATCACGATCTACGCCGAAAGTTCTGGTGGATGGGAACGAAAAGGGATGTGATTCGATTCGTTTCTCGATGCTTTACTCGTCAGCAAGTAAAGGTGGAGCACCAGAGACCTGCATGGTTGTTGCAGCCATTGCCTGTACTGAGTGGAAGTGGGAGAATGTCACTATGAATTTTGTATCAGGACTTCCATGCTCGCAGAAGGGACACGATGCTGTTTCGATTATAGTGAACAGGTTGACGAAGTCTGCGCACTTCCATTTCCTCCCTATTCGAGTGAGAGACCCAGTGGACCGATTGAGTAGATTGTACATTCGAGAGATAGTCCGACTACATGGAGTACCTGTGACTATTGTTTCTGATCGAGACCTGCACTTTACATCGCGCTTTTGGCAGAGTCTTCAGATGGCTTTGGGGACGAGCTTAACTTTGAGTACATCTTTTCATCCTCAGACTGACAGTTAGTTTGAGAGGACCATCCATATTTTAGAGGACATACTGAGAGCCTGTGTGCTAGATTTTTGGGGTTCTTGGGAGGATCACCTCTCGTTAGTAGAGTTTACATACAACAATAGCTATCAGCCCAGTATTGGGATGGCACCATATGAGGCTCTGTATGGTAGACCGTGTAGGTCACCTATTTGTTGGACAGAGGGGGGAGAGATTGCTGTTTTGGGACCCGACTTAGTACGGGAGACAACGGAGCAGATTGCCGTGATTCGTTAGCGTCTGGTGACAGCTCAGAGCCGCCAGAAGAGTTATGCGGATCGGAGGAGGAGACCGATAGAGTTTACAGTAGGGGATCACGTGTTTTTGAAGGTCTCGCCATGTAGAGGGTTGATGAGGTTTGGTCGTCGCAGGAAGCTATCACCACGTTTTATTGAACCATTTAAGATCCTGGAAAGGAGTGAGATGGTAGCATACCGTCTGGCTTTGCCGCCTCAGTTAGCATCTGTGCACAACGTCTTTCACGTTTCTATGCTTCGAAGGTATAAGCTGGATCCATCTCATGTATTAGATTGGACTAAGTTGCGAGTTGATGATGATGTGACGTATGAGGAGCGTCCTGTGCAGATCCTAGATACAAAGGAACAGGTGTTGCAGGGAAGAACGATTGCGTATGTCAAAGTTCAGTGGCTTCATCATGAGGTTGAGGAAGCGATTTGGGAACTTGAGTCTAGGATGCGTGCTAGATACCCTGACCTGCTTACCTCGTGACCTTGTAGAGAATTTCGGGGGTGAAATTCCTTAAGGGGGGAGAGTTGTGAGAACCTGTACCATTTTAATTTTGATATATATAAATGATGACGTGTTTCTCCTTCATGTTATATATCATCGATGCATGGTTTATGTTTTGGAGTTATAGAACAGCATGTATAGAGATGTTTTATGCTTTATCGGACCTTGTTTAGGCTTGTTTGGTTGGCCTTAGAACACAAAATCCGAGACCAAAATAGTAGGCTGTTAGGTCGACTGAACTGCTGAGTTCGGTCGACTGAACTGAAAACCAGTAGGTTAAGAACCTTGGGTTCGGTCGACTGGGGGGCTTTGTCCAGTCGACTGAACCATTTTTCTTGAGTTCTGTCGACTAAACTCAAGGGTTCGATCGACTGAACTGTGGAGGTTTAAGTTTTTTGAGGAGTTTCAGTTGACTGAAGTGGCCTCTTCAATCGACTGAACTGCCTTTTTGGCCAGATTATAAGTATCCTGAGGGCTGGAATGTTTGGAAAAGCTTTCTTTTTCTCATTCTCTCTACCTTCTCTCTACATATTTGATCCGCCCGAGCCTAGTTTTCGACGATCAGCTTGTGGATCCTTATTATCTACGCAATTAGCTTCACGCTCATCCGGTCAGATTCTCGTTCCGATGAGGCCTGATTTTTGAGGCGTGGGGTTTTGACCCAACGAGGTAGGATTCTAGACCTACTGCTGTTATGAGGGTGTTATATGTAATTATATGTGTTTTCACTGGGTGAAAAATGCATCAAATGTCATATTTTTTATTTAAGCCTTGTTTTTCTGATAGAAAGCATGTTGTTAGCTTTTCTTGGCTTATAGTATTGTATGACATGTGGTAGTATGTTTTTCAAAGGATTTTCTAGAAAACGGTGGATTTTAGTGGAAAATGGTGGTTTTGTGAAAAAATCTCAACACTTGGTGTTTTGGAGGTTTGGAGCTCGTCTTCGAGGTTGAGTTTCAGGTTTTGAAACGTTTTGTTGAAAACGGAAAAAAATATTTTAAAAATATTTTGTTAACCTCCATGTTGATGGATAGATCTGTATATACATGTATAATGTATATTTGTGAAATGCTTTTCGTAGTTAAGCTACGGTTCGATTTTTTTAAGATTATCTAGATGTACCGGAATGACGGGTATTTGACACGAGGTGCTCTCGGTGTAAGTTCAGAAATGTGCGCAGTATAGGTGCTCTGTACCTTTGGGTTAGTTCCTGTAAATTGAGTTGAGTGCTCTGTACCCTCGGGTTGTCGCCCGTAAATTGAGTGGTTACGTTATGGTGCTTCGTATAGAACTTGTGTGTATCTAACCGGTCCCATGATGTATGAGGATTAGATACTGGACAGGGGTCTATCGCTGTTACCACTGTCGTGTGATGGAGTCGGTACATAGGATCTTTTTTTTTTCCACGATGGTACATTCCGTGAGGGAATGATGTTTTGATTACTATTTTTCCTTGACTGTGGTGGTTTATTTACACTATTTGCGACACATGGTTTGAAGGATGGAAACATGGGTTTTATGTTAATAAAACCATTTTGGGAGACTAGTTTAGTCTAATGAAAAAACTTGTGGGCTTTGGATGGAAATCCATTTGGGGTTTGTGGTTGAGTTCACTCCCACCATGTGTTTGCATATTACCTTCATTTTTATAGTCTGTTTCTATTTGGCTTCGGCTCACAGGTGAGATTTTTTGTAAAACTATTTTCAGGTGATGCTTTGGATGATGACCATGAGTAGCTCTGGTGATGCTCGCGGTGGCGGAAGACTTTTATAGTTTTTCTTCTTGTTGGTATGCCTGTTCCTGAAGGTAGTTTTGTACGCCATAAGGCAATATACCTATGCATGTTATATAGGATGTTTACTATTTTTGAGAGATGCATATTGGGTTTTCTTGTGATTTAACAGGTGGATTTGAATGTGTGAAAAGCTATTTTCTGTAAAACTGGTGTTCGAAAAATTTTCACGTGACCCTAGGTTTTGGGGCGTGACAGAGGAAGAAGAGGCTATAGAGAAAGAAGAAGAGATTCCAGAAGAGGATTGGGCGCACAAATTAGATGGCATTAGCATGGGAGTATTATTTAGCGAGAAGATGACTTAGATGTACATAGCTGATCAAGACTGTCTGATGTTAGGTTACAACGCACCAGCTGACTACACCAGGCCTATTGTAGACACGGGTGTAGGGGATGTTAAAAACTGGTCCTTAGCGTCTTGTAATTTGCATGATGTATGTCTCGAGTCCGAGTTTGAGTTATGCGAATCTGTGTTGGAGAGCACATCTGTCTGTACATCTTCCCCTGCTATGCTTTTGAGCTTGTAATCCCTTCTCTCTTTAATGAAATGAACGAGATTTCTAGTTATTTTGCTTTGTCTGATTTGTTTCATATGCTTTCTGACGATTTTGAATTTGACGGGAATATCCCTGAAGAAATAAAAATTTTAATAAAAAGAGAAAAAAAATGTGCGCTCAACCAATAACTATGAAACTTTTTCAATTCATCTGGATAATGAAACTAATTCACAAATTGTGCAAATCAGTTCTTTGTTATCTTTAATTGAACGGGAGAAATTAATAACTTTATTAAAAAAATTCAAAGAAGTTTTTGCATAGTCCTACGAGCACATACCTGGTTTCGATCTTGATATTGTCCAACACCATATCCCTTTGTATCCTGATTCTAAACTGGTCAGATAAAAATTGAGACGGATACGGCCGAATGGGCACTGAAGATCAAAAAATAGGTCACCAAGCAGATCAATGCTGGATTCCTTATGGTAACCAAGTATCTGAAGTGTGTGGCAAATTTGTACCAGTCTTAAAGAAGGAAGGACACATCTGAGTCTGTGTGGATTTTCGAGATCTCAATAAAGCCATCCCGAAGGACGATTTTCCATTGCCGCATATTGACGTTTTGGTACACAGTACAGCGGGGCCTGCTCTCTTTTCGTTCATGGATGGTTTCTCTAGGTACAACCAGATCCTAATAGACCCCGAAGACAGAGAAAAAATGGCGTTCACTACACCTTAGGGCACTATTATTATCGTGTGATGCCATTCGGTTTGAAGAATATAGGGGCAACCTATCGGAGGGATACCATTACTTTGCTGCACGATATGATACACAAGAAAGTCGAAGTGTATGTGGATGATATGATAGTGAAGTCCAAGGACCAGGATGTCCATATCGTAGCATTACAAAAGTTCTTTGAAAGAATAAGAAAATACAAGATGTGGCTTAATCTGTAGAAGTGTGCATTCGGTGTTACTACAGGCAAAATGCTTGAATTTATGATTACCCAGCGGGGCATCGAAGTCGATCCAAAGAAAATTAAGGCGATCGAAGAAATGCCTCCTCCAAAGACTGAGCAGGAAGTCAGGAGTTTTTTGGGCAAGATACAGTTCATTAGCTTATTCATAGCCAAGCTGATAACCACCCGTGACCTGTTGTTCTGCCTGTTGAAAAAAGGAGTCAAGTTAGAATGGGATCAAAAATACCAAGATGCCTTTGAAGCTGTGTGCTGGTACTTACAAAACCTACCTGTTTTGGCTCCTCCCGAACTCGATAGGCCATTGATTCTCTATTTGTCAGTAACTGACTTGGCTATGAGATGCATGTTGGCATAAGAAGGAGAAACTGGAGTTGAGAAGGCAGTCTACTACTTGAGCAAGAAGATAACTGAGTCTGAGATATGATATACGCCACTGGAAAAGATATGTTGGGCTTTGGTTTGGGCCTCCCAAAAACTAAGGTATTACATCCTGTCTTTCACAGTGAGCATAATTTCCCGGATATATTCATTAAAGTACTTGTTCGAGACACTACAAGAAAAATAATTTTTTGTGACAAAATCTAATGACGAATTTTATTTTTCTCACTAAAAGTAATAATTTAGCAAGAAAATATGAATTTCGTCACTAATACATATTCTTTTTGTGACAAAATTTAATTTTTCTTGTAATAAGTTTCTTAATTATTAGCGAGGAGAATATTTCGTCACAATATGTATTTCTTTTGCAATGAAATTTATTTTTCCTCGCAAAAAGGTTTTTAATTTTTGGCGACAAAAATATTTTGTCTCAATATCTACCTTTTTAAGACAAATTTTATATTTTCATCACCAAATAATTTTTGATTATTTACTATGAAATAATTCGTCACCAATAATTAATTATTTTGTGAGAATTTTAATGTTTTCCTCACAAAAATATACTTTTCATTAGTGAGGATTAATTTTCATCACAAATTAATAATTTGGCGTGCAATTCTTAAAAGTAGAGGGAAAATTTTATTTGCCCTAATTTGTCTCTAGCCTCCCACCCCCTTCTCGCGTGAGTGCATTTTATGATCCTAATCAAACTAATTGATTGTTCATTCCCCAAGTCCCCCAACCCGTGAGTTTTTTTTTTTCGTCTCTAGTAGCGCCTCTGTATGGTCATATTTCTATTTTTAGATAATTAATTAATTTTGTTAACGCAATTAAATTCATGAAAAAAAAATTTAACGATATATGTTGGCAAGTTTTGTTACCCGGGATATCAAACTTTGATTGAGAAAATTTTAATAACATAATATGATTTAAATTTAAATTAAGTCAAAAAATTTAACGTAGGTGAGTTTATAAAAGTAAATTATAAAATATCTATTGGTAAATTCTAATGATAAAACCTTCTGAAATGTAGTAAAAAAAATAATAATAAATGCATTGCATCTCAGCCGAAGCTGAGATGCTTCAGGAGAGAAAACAGAGAGAAGAGAGAAACCCGAAGCAAGGCGTGCAACGCGCGACCAGCCACCGCTGCACCTCTCTCGCTCCGCCACCGTGACCGCCGGCGTCGTTTTCCCCCCTTCCGATGTGTTCTTTCCCCTTTCATCTTCTCCACTTCCCGTTCTTTCGTCGTGCGGCCATGGGAGGGCCAAGCTCTCGACTTCTCTTCTGTTAAAAATTTATGGTCTCTCTCCCCAGATCGTACGCTGCCAACCGGGATACAAACTTCACCCAACTGGAGCTTCGCTTTGACCACTCAAGGCGTTAAAACCGTGGATGGCTGAAAAGCTAGGGTTTTAGAGATTTGGGGATTTTGCTTCTACAAGGTACGCTCTGTTTGGCTGCTGACAAAGGGGTAGAATTGAGAGCGGTGAAAATTTTAAATTTTATTTATTTTTTCATCTTTTCTTCTTTCCCGAAATTTAGATTTTTTTTAGAATTCTTGTTTCCTTATGTTTTTCCCAATCTTTGGTTGCTAGAGAATGGAGAAAATGATAATAAGAAATTTACATCCAAGAGCCAATTAATCATATTAAGCTCAAATGAGCAGATTCTTGGCTTTCCAAGTGATGGAAAATCAAAAATTCAAAATTTTGGTGTTGGCAGCCTAATTGAGTTACCATTAGATGTGCTATTTCAAAATGATAGTAGTTGTTGACAATATGTTTGAGTTTGACCCTGGACTCTGGCAAGTATATTCTATTCAATGTTGTATTGCAGCTGATCATTTATACAAAGGAAAAGAGTGCGCTTTTGTTTACCTATCCTCCCCTAGTAAGTAATACTTGGTTTTCAGTTGAGAATTTCTTTAAACCAGCTACTAAGAAATATGTTCAAAACTTCTCTCTACGCCTTTAATTGTTTCAGTTTGTGTTCCTTTTTGTATCAATAATTTGGATGAGGATCATCTTGTCTGTGATGTGATAAAGCTAGATCTCATATAAGTTGTATTATGTTTGATTATATAAATACTGGTCTTACCGACTGTTATGTGAAATTTTAGTGCTTTGAATTTTTGCTTTGCCCATAGTGAATTACATGATTTGGAGTTTGAAAAGTAGTCATCTACTCCAAAAACTCTTGCATTTATTTTCTATACATCTTGACAAATTTGTACTTTCGTAAGGTTATGCTTTATTAATTTATCTTTAGTTCTGAGTATGGTTTTGTAATTTTTTGGAAGTTGGAATGAATAACTATGGCTTCACTTTGATGCATAATCATTCACACCCTGTATTTAAAATTATCCACATGGCATTATGATCAAGCAGCAATGCTTGTTGGATCTTTTGCAGCTAGTGAGCACTGAAGTTAGCGGCGCATTCAGGAATTAAACACAGAGGGAGCGCAACTCCAAGAACAATGAGAAGTTACTATTATTATTTTTTTTATAACAATGAAGCACAATGCACTATCATAGTGCAGTAACATATACTTGTACAAAGGGGTCTAAAAATTAGACATTTAGAAAAACTTAAAAGCAAATTCTTATAATTGACCATGATGGATATATATATATATTCCTCTTCCTTTTTGTTATATATTTAAGGGGTATAGTATAATTTTGTTGGGGAATAATCACAATAATAAAAATGTACAAAATATAAGAGTACTAATGTTACCTATTTAAAATTTTTAGCGGAGGCGCAAATATAATAATAATGCAAATTACAAAAATATATTAGTATTAGTTGTATTTTTACATTTTCAGTGGAAGCATGTGCCCCCATTGTCCCATGCTATCTCTGCCTTGACTGTAGTCATAGTTTCTTGTCCTGCTACTCACTAACTTATGAAGGTCCTAAATTTATTCGAGTGGTTTATTTTGTTGTCACAGTACTGTTGCACCGTCTTTCTCCTACTTAGGTAATTTAACGGATATTTTCATGGAAAAAGAGTTTAATTGTTAAGTTGAATCTCGATGTTGGAGGATTTGTTTATAAATGATTTAAGACATGAGATAAAAATCCAATTATGCTTTAACTATGTGATATGTTGGAGTTAAATTTATAAGATTAAAACTTTTAAGATTTTTATTGTGATCTGTACTAGTACAACTAAATTGTAGTCTGCTATCTCCACCTTGGTTAGTTGGGGTGAGTGAGACATGCGTATTTGGGTGAATGGAAAATGCTTTGAACCACATAAATTGTAGTATTTAGATCAGTATTATTTTCAGTGACTTACGGTAATTGAAATTTATGTTTTTTCCAAATGCATGAATGCTTATATAGTTTTATGGATTTCCTTGGGAATATGAATGCATTTGTAATGAATGATGAATGTTAGTCATTAAGTATTATTTAACTGTAATTGTGAGTTGGGATCCAGGCGGTGCCTGAGTATATCTGTTTTTGAATTGAACAGGTTTACAGGAAAAAAATTAGGATAGTCCGAAAAACAGAGAAAATTCTGCCCAAATTTTTATGTTTTAGACTTAGAATGTTTTTAGAAATATGATAACCAATATCTAAGAATATTTTTTTTGTATTTTTTTGGCTACAGGTTGTTCTATGCATACGGAAGGTGCCGCCAATTGATTGTGACATAAGATTTGTTTGGTTATTATCGTACTAGTATGGAAGGTGAGGAAAAGAAAGATTACTTGAGTTTTTTTTTATTGTTTCATATTTTGTTTTAAAATTTTTTTTCCTTTTTGTTTTAGTATTTTTAATCAATAAAATAGGATATTAAAAAAAATAGCTAAATTGTGTGTTTGAAATAATTATTTGGATTGTACTATGATGAGAGAATAAACTAATAGACAATAAATAATAATTTAGGTTTAATTTGAAGAGTTGACATTTTCAACTTCAATAATACCAATATTTATATTCTTCTTTTTTTGAATTTTTTTTATTGTTGTAGATAGATTTCTAATAGTATGAAGACAATTTGTTGTATCAACTATATATCATTTTGATATTTTTCTTATTGTGTTTGCAGATTTGCTAGAAAAGGAAGATGGCGTAGAAGAATTTTGTGTCGCGATTTTTTAAATATTATTTTATCAGATTAAATATCTTATTTTTTGTCCATTTATTTGGAACAACTTGTTTGATACCTCTTTTTGAAGTTAGAAGTACATTTATATTATTATGTACACAAATTAGAGATTTATACTTGATTGTTGTGGTGAATTTCGATTAATTTTGTCATTCATTCTATCTATGTGTGATGAAATAGTTTGCCACCATTTACATTATAGTAGCGACGGAATTTATTTTGTCACAAAAATTTGATTTTGCGATGATTTTGCGACAAATTTAGTCGTTACTAATTGTTGTTAACAATTTAGGTGAAGAAAGTTGCCACAAAATTGTTTGTCACTAATTGTTTTCATTTGTGAGGAAATAGCGTTCATCGCAAATTGCCTTATATTGCGATGAAATATTTTGTCATAAATTCACTATACGCAAAAATAGTTTTCTATTTTTGGTGACGAAATAGCATTTATGACGAAATTTTTTGGTCAACAATTCACTTTTTTTGTGACGAAATATGTTTGGTGACGATTACTTTCGTCACCAAAAATGACAATAAATCGTCACAAACGGCATTTATTTGGTGAGGAGTTAAGGTTTTTCATCACAAAATATCATAGTTTTAGTGAGAAATTAAATTTTCGTCACGAGGTACTTTTTACGACGACCCTTTAGAGACAGAAGTGGAGAGGACGCATTTTTGTCACGAAATCTATTAGCGATGAAATACATAGATTTAGAGACGAAATCATTTCGTCAATAATAACTTATTTTGTTGTAGTTAGAAGCCGACATTAACAGGAAGGCTGGCTCGGTGGTTGTTACTACTGTCAGAGTTTGACTTCAAGTATGTAACCCGAAAGTTAGTAAAAGGCAGAGTTCTTGGTAGACCAACCAATTGAGGGAGACAAGACGTAGAATTGTAGTTCCCTGACGAGCAGCTGATAGGTGTCAAGGGCGACAAATGGTCTTTGTATTTTGATGGTACATCTAATTAGTATGGCTATGGAATAAGAGTTCTCCTTGTCACTCCTGACGAATCACATGTTCCCCTGTCTGAAGCTCAACTTTGAAGTTACCAACAACCAAGCTGAGTATGAAGTATGCATGGCCGGGTTAGAGGCAGCCTTAGAACTAGGGGCAAAGAAGCTGGAAGTCATCAGAGATTCAGCATTGGTAGTCTCACATGGAAGAAAAGAATGGAAGGTTAAAGACGTAACACTGATCCTCTACCATCAAGAGCTAGAAAAGTTAACACCTTGTTTTGAATTAGTGATTTTAACTCATGTTCCGAGATTGCAAAACAAGTTTGTCAACGCACTAGCTACTTTGGCATCAATGATTGATATACCATCCGAGGTTAGAATGAGGCCATTGATAATCGAGCAGAAGAGAATGCCAGCATGAGATAACGGCCGCAATCGAAGAAAGCATAGACGAACTATCTTGGTACTTCAACATTCAAAACTTTATAGAGAAAGGAGAATATCCCAAGTTTTCCAACAAAAAGGATAAAAGAGCAATAAGGAGATTATCTGCATAGCTTGTCATTTACGGAGAAAAATTGTATAAACAAGGGTATTCTGGAGTTAACAAGCTATGTGTCAGCAGTGAAGAGGGCCGAGAATTGATGAAAGGGATACATGCGAGACTCTACGGGCCTCACATGAGTGGAAACATGTTAGCCAAGAAGATCCTACGACAAAGGTATTTTTGGATAACAATGGAGACGAATTACATACAGTTTTTGTGAAGGTTCCATAAGTTTCAAATCCATGCAAACCTTATACACGTTTTCCCATCCTAGTTGTATTGCTTGACGTTGCTATCCTAGTTGTATAGCTTGATGTTGCCATGGCCATTTTCAGTATGAGGTATTGATGTGATCGGCAGAGTAATACTAAAGGCTTCAAATGGGCACAAGTTCATTTTAGTAGCCATCGACTAGTTTACCAAGTGAGTGGAATCTACCTCCTACTTAGTAATGAAAGCCTCTCACGTCGCCAAATTCATCAAGCAGTACATCATTTGTCGATATGGGGTTCCTCATGAGATCATCTCAAATAATAGCTCGCACTTCCAAGGTGAGGTATTGAACCTTTTTTAAGAATATCAAATAGTGGCCAACAAGTCGTCACCATATCGGCCACAAATCAACGGGGCAATCGAGGCAGCAAACAAGAATGTCAAGAAGATTATGCAAAAGATGATCAGCTCACATAAAGATTGGCCGGAACATTTACCATTTGCGCTGTGGGGATATAGGACATCGATTAGAGCTTTAATAGGAACAACACCTTATTCTTTAGTGTATGGGATGGAAGTTGTGTTGCCCATTGAGGTGGAAATCTCTTCACCAAGAGTAGTGGCTGAGACCAGTATTTCGAAGCTAGAATGGCAGAGGAATCGAATAGAAGAACTACTCCTATTTGATGAAAGAAGGCTATAGGCTCTATTTCACATACAAGAATACCAAAGGAGGATAACTCGTGCATTTAACAAGAAGGTCAAAACCTGGGACTTGAGAGAAGGTGTCTTAGTTCTTAAGAAAATCAGGGCTCCTGTATTTGACCTTAGGGGTAAGTTCAAGCCAAAATGGTCCAAGCCATTTCTAATCAAAACCTTATGACTGGTGGTGCAGTAATCATGATGGATTTGGATGACAATACGTTCTCCGCTCCAATCAACTTGGACCAGCTCAAGAAATACTACCCTTGAGAGAAAAATAAATAAAATAAAATCTCGCTGGGTTGAAAATCGAAAAAGTGATTTAGGAAAAAGTTAGAGCTGCTCGCAAGGCCGAAAATCTAGAAGGGCGACTTAGCAAAAGCTAGGGCACTATAAAAGAAGAGTGTTAATACTCAAGAGTAAACTAAGCCCGAAATACGTTAAGGCTTGATTCCACTTTCTTGGGATACGTAGGCAGCTTCTTTTAAGAAGTCCGGCTACCTTCTTTGTTTTAGCCAGTTTTGAATCTGAGTAAAGATTAATGAAAGTTTGTTTTTGAATTATGGTAATAAAGTCATTCACATTGCAAAAATCGAAAAACTTGAGATAATTGCAAACCTTTTATAAAAGTGAAATATCTAATTTCAGCATTAGTTACAAGGTTTTGAAAACAGGTCAGGTGCGCAAGTCCCAAACTCTAAAAAGTAAAAGAAAGAAAGCTATGAAATCTAAAAAGCAAACAGGCCCCTCAAATCTTCCTCCTCTTTGTTGCTTGTTTTCCTTCTTCTTTGTTTCGTTTCTCTCTATCTTGGATCAACCATGCCTTATACTCCTCAGGGAGTTTCGGGCACTGCAGCTCTTGCACCTCCTTTACTTAACGAGATGCTCAAGCCTCCTGATACCTAGCCAAAAATGGGGCCTAAAGTGAAAATGAGTACAAGCGACCTTAGACACCGCAGAATATGATCTAACTACGATCAAACTGTCTCATGATTCTATGTAGGTTATAGAAAGTTAAAAGTCATAAACCAATCAATAGAACACCAAGATGGTCCATAGTAGTTAGAGTCATAATGGAGATCCACCACCAGGAGCACTGCTAGGTAATATCTACTCCCGTCAGAGAGAAAAGATACTACCTCCAAGCTATCTCAGTGGTACATATTTGATAATAAGGGCGATATATAAGAGCCGTGACATTGTACCTATTTGTGGCTGGCTTTTGCATGAGGTTTATCTTCTCCATCATCCAAACCTGCTAGAGAGGTTATAGGTGGAAATCGAGAGAAATCAGTAAAAAGGAAATAAAGTAAGAAGTAAAGTAAGAGAAAAGAGAAAAAGGGAAGAACAATTACTCAGTTTTGTGAGAATGACCGACGAGGATTGACAAGATAGGCAAGGACATGATGATGAGCCCTTGAAGCCTAAACTTGAATTCGATGAAGGGATGGAAGGGAGACGTGATGTTGAGCCCTTGATGTCCGAGCCTGAACTAGATGAAGGAATATAAGGGAGGCATGATGATAAGCCCTTGAGGCTCGAGCTTGAAGGGGTAGAAGGTGTTGGGAATGTATACTAAAAAGTCATGCTTTTGATGTATTTTATTCTAGATCCCTGGCATATTAATGAGAAACATTTGAGATGGTTTTGCATTTATTGTTTCATATTTACATTTGTGATGTATGATTGCATAGTCCGTATATTCTATCTAGTATTTAACTCGGTGCGTGCTGCACGAAAGATCGGGTCAAAGGTTCTGACAGATTCTGCAGGTAGGCTCACAATCGTAATGGACCCAAGCATTCCATTGGTACGATTGTAGTACATCATTATATTAGCTGGTCTTGGTTAGGTCAAACGGATCGAATTCAGGTTTTGGGAATTCGATATTCGAGCTTGATGTGTTAGTACACTTGGAGTGTATTGAGCGGGATTAATGGGATGATCGATTCTATACTAACTATATGAATTTATCCATATCCCGTATTGTCATGTATTGCACGAACTCTAAATCCCGAAGTGATTGATTAATTGTGTTCAGATAATGTACAGTACTGAGTCGTCAATGGTTGAAATTTTCTCAATGAGATCAACAATACCGAGGAGTTGGGTACTGGCATTATTTGTCCGATGATTGATAATCAGC
>JAULJZ010000019.1:6255384-6286903 GCA_032270985.1 Heliamphora pulchella | reverse complement strand
AGATTTGGTGAGCCAAAGAGAGAGAGATGAGATTTGGGGAGGGGGGACGGCGGTGGACTGCTTCTTCTTCCTCATTGAAAATTTTTTTTTACCCTAACACGAATTAATGCTTGGGGGGTAAATTCGTCTTTTTATCAATTTCGTTAACAACGTTAACTGCTAAGGGGTGTTAGTGTAATTTGTCCATCTGAATGGGGTTAACTGTATTTGATCAAAATATCAGAGGAGGTCAATGTAATTTATCCTAAAATTTATCGGTTCAGAGTGCATTAGCACCATATCTTAGTGCCAAAGTAAGAATTAGCTCACAATTTAGAGGGGCATAGTGTAATTTATAATCAACTAGCCAACAATATTGGAGGTGTTTGGCAAAACTTTTGATTATAATTTTTAATTTTCTGCTACTAATTTTAATTATAAATTATAATTTATTTCGAATACCTACTACTTTTGTTACAAATTACAACTACTTTTCTTCTATTTCAACTACAAGTTATAATTTTTACTAAACACTCACAATTTTTATTACAAGTTACAATTTATAAGTTACTAGTTTCAGTACTACCAAACACCACTGTTACAAACTTAAATTTTTTTATCTAAAACCTAATTTAGAATTTAATATTAATAGCTCAAATTTACTTGGAGGCATGGCACAAATAAATTTAAATCACTCTTTCTAAAATTGAACTAAAAATTTTAATAAATTTTTTAAATGCACTGCATTTTTTATACCGGGAAAGCTAAAACTCTTTATGTAACTTCCGATAATAACATAATAAAATGAGCATGCTGAAGAATTATTTAGACAAGCGTGCGAGCAAATATTCAATGCTTTTAAAAAAAGTTTAAGGGTGTTCTAACTTTATAGTTTTAAAAAAAATTTAAGGGTGTTCTAACTTTATAATTATTAATAAATTTAATGAATTTATGATTTTTTTATTATTATTTTATTTAACCAATAAAAACATGCCATTCAAGAGCATTAAATAATTATGCAAAGGGCCACCGGTAGCAGGGGTCATTCCGGTCAGAAAAAAAAAAAAAAAAAAATCACCCAAGCATGAAAGAAAAAATCCAATATTCGTCCTCCTCCACCAGTCCTTTTCACTTTCTCTTTCCCCATCTCTCTCTCTCTGGCGCGTTTCGCCGTACCTCCTCGCTCTTTGTGCCTCCTCTGAATTGATCTTCTCTGTTTCAATCCCACAAAACAATCCAAAGTTTCATACATAACAATTAACAAAATGTGTATGTTTATAGGCAAAATACGATATCTGTCGGAGTCGACCTGTTAATCGCGCGAAAAAGCTGATCGGATTCATTATTACCCAGAGTGAGAGATCTCCGGTGAAACGTCCAGATCTGTTTGCCATCGGTCCATCGCTGATCGCTCTGGCATTTTCGCTATGATTTCGTTTCCCTGTAGGACCATCTGTTTCTGTTCAGTCTGCTTTTTCCGGTTTCCGAGACGATAAGGACCGTTTTGATAGGACTTGTTTGTTTGTTTGTTGGTTGGTTTCGTGCTCGATTTATGGAGGTCAGCTATTTCCTCTCTCTCTCTCTCTCTCTCTCCCTCTGTGTGTGTGTACCACCTTGTTTGATTTTGTGGCGCTTTGAATCGTTTTGCATTTTGATACCTGATGCATTCATGAATGTGGTTTGATCTCTGTGACTCTAGCACGCTTAGAAGGGACATTGTGTTTTCTGATTTATCTGATTGTCTTTTTTTTTTTTTGGGTGTGTCTTACAGTTTTTGTTTTTAGTTTTGGCACTTCTCGCGGATCCGTAGACAATTGTTGCGAAGTGGGGACTTATCATCATTTTTGAATTGGGGAGATTGTCTCTTTCTGTATCTAAAGCATAGAGGTTAGTTTCCTGATCCGTTAGAGCCTCCCCTCTCCCTCTTTCGAGAGCTTCAATTTGCAATTTTGCATATACCTAAAAGAAAGTGATTTGAAAAGGTTTTTGATTAAGTTAGTTGGGAAGGAAATCCGGCGGTCTTTAGAGTCTGTTGTTGCTCCGTTGCTATGCATCGAATTTTAAATTTTTAGATGATGGTTGAGTGAACACGATCGGGCATAATTTGGCTGGAGAGAGAAAGAGATTTGGATGGGATGGGATGCCATTTTTGGATGAGAGAAGCTCAAATTTATAGTGCTCCCAGGACAGGTTACGGAAGAATTTTGTTCTGGACGGTTAATGTATAAATATATCAGGAACTGTGGTGGGCTTTAGTTTTGCTTTTCTCCAATGTGTGTCCCTTGGAGAATTATTTATGACTTCCGGCGAGCCATTGCTGTTGTCATCTGATCCTTTGTCTGCGCCACCCCCCAATCCGCCTCCAAGAATTGGCTCACTGAGCTGTCTCTGCCCTAGTGCGTCATTCTCTTCTTCCATTCTTGAGGAGACACAAAATGACTTGTTTGATGTGAAGGACGACAACAACATTGATTCAAGTTTTGGTGGGGAAAACCTTGAATCTTTTTCTCCTGTGATATCCAAGTTCTGTTCAGCTGAGTCAGCGCTCTTTCAGCAGTTTCCGTTGGAATGCCCTCCTCGAGAGAGGAAAGGCCCAGTCTCGTGGGTTGGTTCAATGGATCTTCAGCAAAATTCTACAACATTCAATAGTTCTATGGCTTCATTTGAGGTCCAGGATAAATCTTTGAATAAAACTCAGAGGATTCGTCACAAAAGCATGCAATTTGATGATAATATGTCCCATGAAGAGAACCCGAGGTGGATTTATATTAATGATCCGAGGAAGACTAATGATAAATATGAGTTCACTGGGAATGAGATCCGAACTAGCAAGTATACGTTGATTAATTTCTTGCCCAAGAATCTTTTCATTCAGTTCCACCGGGTTGCTTATTTATATTTCTTAGCTATTGCTGCTCTCAACCAGCTTCCCCCTCTTGCTGTTTTTGGCAGAACAGTGTCTCTGTTTCCCCTTCTTTTTGTGCTTTGTGTGACAGCTGTGAAAGATGGTTATGAGGATTGGAGAAGACACAGATCAGATAGGAATGAGAATAACCGGGAGGCTCTAGTGCTTCAATCTGGCAAGTTCCAATTCAAAAAGTGGGCAAAGATACAGGTTGGTGAGGTTGTGAAGATCCGTGCTGATGAAACAATTCCTTGTGATATGGTTCTGTTGGCGACAAGTGATCTCAGTGGAATAGCTTACATCCAGACAATGAATTTAGATGGTGAGTCAAACTTGAAGACAAGGTATGCCAGGCAAGAAACAACTTCAATGGTTTTTGAAGGAGGTACAATTTCAGGGCTTATTAGGTGTGAGCAGCCTAATAGAAATATATATGAGTTTACGGCCAACATGGAGCTGAAAGGTTTGAGGTCCCCTCTCAGCCAATCTAACATCATCTTGCGCGGTTGTCAACTGAAGAACACAGAGTGGGTAGTTGGTGTAGTTGTCTATGCTGGTCAGGAAACAAAGGCAATGCTGAACAGCGCTATGTCCCCTTCAAAAAGAAGCAGACTTGAAACTTACATGAATAGGGAAACCCTATGGCTATCTATTTTTCTTTTCATCATGTGCCTGGTAGTTGCCATTGGAACGGGTCTGTGGCTTCGGCGTCACAAGAACCAGCTTGATACACTGCCTTATTACAGGAAAAGTTTTTTTGATGGAAGCTCTCCTGAAAAGCCTTACAGATTTTATGGGATTCCCATGGAGACTTTTTTCTCCTTTTTGAGCTCTGTTATAGTTTTTCAGATAATGATACCAATTTCTCTTTATATTACAATGGAGTTGGTTCGGTTGGGACAATCATACTTCATGATTGGAGATAAGCACATGTATGACAGTAATTCTGACTCGCGCTTTCAGTGTAGATCCTTGAATATAAATGAGGATTTGGGTCAGATACGTTATGTATTTTCAGATAAGACAGGTACCCTCACTGAGAACAAAATGGAATTCCGAAGAGCGAGTGTGTATGGGAAGAATTATGGGAGCTCCATGTTCATGGCTGATACATCACAGGATGAAAACATTGCAGGTACAACATTGGATTGCTTTACTTTTTGCTGATCTTTTGGTATTATCACTCTGATTATGTAATGGTTTTAGCCAATTGAGCCGTGTACATGTCACGCCACTGATTATCTAGTGGTTTTAGCCAATCGAGCCTTGTACATGTCACATCACTGAGCACAAATTACATTAATGGCTGTTGTCATTCTTGATATTTGACTTCCCCACTATAAAATTATTTTATGGCACTTTTTCTCTCTTCTTTTGTCATGTTAAGTTTAAAAGTATTTCTTTGAGTTCGGCCTTCAAATTAGATCCATTATGGTTTCTGGTTGACTCTGTCAAATATGGACCTGGCAACTCAACTGAAGGGTTGCTTGCTAACTCTAACAAATGGTTAAAAACTGAAACTCCTTCAGGTCTTCTTTTCTTTATAGGTAAAATCAACAAAAAAAAACTAGGGATGAAGAGAATGGCACTCGCATACAAAAATGACCACCAACAAAAAGGCTCCATACACTTGCCTGTGTATCAAAAGAGATTACAAAATCTATTAGGGACAAGAGAAAGATTACGCTTCTTCATAACTCAACTATACAAGGGACTAACGAAACTATTAGGTCTCGTTTGATAACCGTTATAGATTGAGTGGGATTAATAGTGAGGTGGGATTATGAATGAGGTGGGGTGGGATTGGTAATGAGGTAGGATTATGAATGAGGTGGGATTAGTTTTTTTGTGTTTGATTTGGGTGTGATTAAATAATGTGGGGATTGGATTAAATTTATAGATTTTCAATATTACCCTTGTACTAAAAAACTAATAAATATATTTTAGTTTTTTTTATATTAGCTATTAAGTTAATTTATTTTAAAATTAACTTAAATAAGCTAATAAGTTAAATTTAATGTTATTTATTTTAATATTTTTTTTAATATTTGATTTGGGTAGGATAAATATAATAGATTAGGAATGAGGTGGAATTAGGAATAAGATGGGATTTGTTTTTTTATATTTGATTTGGGTATGATAAGTATAATAGATTACACAAACTCGTGTTTATTTTGGGTGGAATTAAATAATGTGCGATAGGATTATTTTTGTTAATTTTCAATTTTATCCTTTATTTAATAAATATTATTTTTCTTTGATACAAACGGACTAAAGACGTTTCAGTTAAGCCATTGATTGGAATAAGTAAGAATCTAGATGCACGCCAAGCTATGAAAACTAGGGGTGAAGAAGGGGGGCTACAGATTCGTCACGGTCGACATCCAAAGTAACGATATGCTCGTCCGCAGTAATTACAGTGAACTTCATCGTCTTCTAATCAAGTCGAGTCGAGTTCAACCTCGAATCAAAATCCACCATCGGCATTGAGTTCGCCACCTGCAGCATTCAGGTTGATTATAAGATCGTCACGGCCCAGATTTGGGATACTATCGGCCAAGAAAGATACTGTCATCCTTACCTGAAGAAGAAGAAAAAAGGGGCAGAATTTGTGGGTAATTTGGTCAATTTAGGGTTTTCTATATGGACTGGACTATCAAGCCCGGTTTCATAATCCTTCTCTTTTGCAGTTTCATAGTCCAAGGGGATTAAGAATTCAACTCAAGTTTGACAAACCAAACATGATATTGAGAAGCCAATAGGACTAACAATCTAATCCCTAAGCCTAAACCCGTTATCAAACATAGCCTTAATATGTTTAATCAAACAACTCTCAATACCTTCAAAATGCTGACTGTTCTTCTCTCGCAAAATGATCCACATCAAACCCAACGGAATCAACTGTCAAATCTTCCTTCGTCTTTTCTCGATCTTAGCTTGTTGATAGTAAAGAAGAAGCTCATACAAGCTCTTAGGGAACATCGAAGACAAACCAAACCAAGAGATGACTACGGTCCAAAGCTTCCAAGCTATCGGACAATGCAAAAGGAAGATGGATTATTGACTTCCCAAACCTTTTGAACATACACACGTCAAATTGTCGTTTGCCCCCCGCACAGGGCTAACTAGAGAGACTTTAAGTGAAAAGGCCCCAATGAGGCCAAACTCTATCTTACCATATCCTCTATCACCAACCTATTTTTCATCTCCCAATCCTGAATCTATATGCGGAACAAGATGTTCCATAAACTTGATCCACTCCCCACCTTAGGTAATCTGCAACAGACACAACTTAGACCCATTGCCAAATGGCAAATCGCTGGAAAAGCATCCTCAACTTCTCGCCTACACACCAAACATGATTTGTTTACCATCACCCACCACCATAGTCAAGCAACCTGTGAAAACATCCCACCCTTGCCTAATACCTTTCCAAAGACAAAGATACTTCACACGAAATCCAATCCCCCCAACCACTACCATACTTTGCCGTGACCACCCTCCTCTATCACCGATCTCTCTCACAAGCAAACCTCCACAGTCACTTGCCTACCAAAACTTGGTTAAAAATTTTCAATCTCCTGAAATTCGAACCCTCTTCTCAAGTAGGAGAACAAACTCTCTTCCGTTCGACCAAATGATATTTGCACTTTTCTCCCATTTGCAGCCTTTTCAACTTTTTGCCATCAAAGTCAAAATACGAACAAGGAATGAAGTAATTAAGTAAATCGATGAACTGGATAAAGTGCTCTTGATAAGAGTTATTCTCTCTCTTTATATAAGTATTGTTTCTTCCATCCTGAAATCTCTCTACAACTGAATCCTTCATAACTTTAGGCCTAAAAGACGACCTCAACGGCAAATCCAAGTAGAAGGCTAGTAGGCATCCAATCTTGCACCCCAAAACTGAATCCTAAGTTTCAATCTTGGCCACCTTGCCTACCGGTAAGTTCTTTGACTTTCCAAGTTTACTTTGAGCCCTGAATCTGTCGCAAAGTGGGAAAACACACATTTGAGATAACCAATCTACATCACCTCTGCCCCATAGAAGACTATGGTGTCGTCAACGTATAAAAGTTGAGACATTTGCCCCACCAAATCATCTCCTCTCCCCACCCTAAAAACCCCCCCTCCCTCCCTCCCTCCCTCCCTCCCTCCACAACTTTGGATAAGATATGGCTAAACACTTCCATAACTAAGATAAAATGTAACGGGAAAAAAGATTGCTCTGTCTCAACGCACTAGATGATTGAAAGAAACCCGATGGAATCCCATTCACCAAAACTGACAACCTTGCAGTAAAAATGTGAATTTCTTCCATTTTCTCCATTTATCCCCCAAGCCCATTCTTTCCATCACATAGGGCAGAAAATCCCAATTTACATGATTATAGGCCTTTACAATGTCCAGTTTACACACCACTCTTGGAATCATGTTCCCCAGTCTCAAAACAATGCTTCATTTGCCACCAAAACCTAATCCAAAATTTGTCTCCCTGCTACAAAAGCATCGTGAGACGCTGAGACAATATATATGAAAACATTAATCTATCGACCAGGGCTTTTGATAGCAATTTGTAGGTCCTCTAAGGATGTTGAGGCTCCTCCAAGCAAGCTGATGGGTCTAAAATCTTTAACATCCTCTACACCCTTCTTAGGAATTAAAGCAACAGAAGAAGCATTTAGACTCCTCTCGAAGTCCTCATGCTCCCAAATATGATGCATCATCTCCAACACCTTTGGCCTAACCGCCTCCCATCATTGCTGAAAAAAGGCCAAAGACATACCATATGACCTGGAGCCTTATCCCTATTCCAATCTTTCGGAGCCGTCACACTCTCTTCATGTAAGAAGATTTTTTGATTCTCTCTAAGTACAGTATGTCCTAATTAACTAGGTTCTCAAACGGCACTTTTGTTTTGTTTCATTCTTTGTGTTGCCACATATACAATCCAGTATCCTTCTTTCTGACTGCTAATAATCTTATAACAAAGCATTTGTGAATTTGTTTCCCATTACATTAGACAGTATTCAAAGATATATGACACTTAATAAATGGTTGCCTCTTTTACCACTTGCTTGAATAGAATGGGTTCAAAATATAATAGCTTTTGTTTGTGGATTGATCCCTCAATAATTGTGATTTTCAATCATTGTTGCCTCGTTGGGTATTTTTGACATTTCGACAGAATGTGTTTTTTGAAATTCTTTGCAATTTACAACTGGCGTTAATATTTACTAAACATGTATAGTTTTACGATCGTGACCGCATTTTGGGAGGATCCCCAAGAGGGGACTCTGTAAATGGCCGTTGTTTGATGGTTGGGTTAACAATCCTGAACTACAATTATATAATAGACCAGAGCATCTACTATCCAACCTATAAAAAGGTTCCTCCATCCCATTGAAATATCTTTGATTCTGCTCTCCCTGCTGATCTTTATAAGACACGAAGGAATCAAAAGGCACAAGCTTTTTTCTTCTTCGGGTCTTGGGGGAATAGGACTGTTTACTTTTGAATTGGAGAATTTTATGTACGAGATGAAATGATGAGTTTTGAATGCGTATTTCGTGGTGGTACTTATAGTAGTCTACAGCTCAATTTGGGATGCTCTACTTCCTTCCTGCAACACATCTCTGTTCTTTTTTCCACCTTCCTGGTTGACTTTCACAGAATTATGAAATACTTATAATGGTAGAGAAAAATTACATGCATTATACGAACTAAAATTTAAACCTTTTGGATATCATACTTTTGAAGTGTTTGTTTGTTTTGGGCCTTTGGATGTATATGCTATATGGCCCTTGCTAGATAGTTTGCATTTTAATTAGCAATTGATGCGCTTGAGAGCATATTCTTCTGTTTTTCTTGCAGCATTGTTTGTACAATTAAAAAATTAAAATTGAATGCATTAAATTGATTCACAATTAAATATGTTTGGCAATGCATAGTTGCCTATCACTTCTATGTATTGACTGAAAATGGATCTTAATTTTAAGTTATTAAGATGAGGCTTACTAATGAATGCCGAGTATACTCCGTGAAAGGTCGGCTTCATTTGCCGTTGGTTTCATTCGTCATTTTCAACTAATATGTTTATTTTAAAAATTCAACAATTAGATGTCTAAGCACTAGACATTCATCAAAAAAACATTTCAGTACTTAAATTATAGTTTCATCAAACAGGCCAACTTAGTGGCAGTTTGACAGCTGTACTGGATTTGGAATAGTGGCAGGATGGTATAACCATGGACAATTGTTTATTCCATTCTGGAGACAAAAATTAAATATTCAGCTAAACTATTAACCAAGATTTTGAGTATTGAAGTAACATCAGTTGGGTTTTTATAGACATGTGGTTTTGCTGAAGTCCTATGGTTTAATTTAGCATAGAGGCTTTGCTGATTATTGATAGTTTGCAACTTCATGTGGACCATCTTTCCATGAGCACCAAATCTTTTTGCGCCGAATGCATATATTAATGTGACTTGATGGTAGAAGGTAGAGTGTTTCATGTAACGAGGGGCTGAATATGGAAGATATAAGTAGTAAATACCTAGTTCTGTCGGTAAGTTTATGACATTTTATAACATCCTGGTGATTATCTTGTTTAAGATATTACTATTCTCAGAAACCAGAACCATCTTTGGAGACATTTTTTGCAACTTTTTGCAGTAGAACAAACAGAAGACCCTGCTGGTAGAAGGAGATGGAAGCTTAAATCAGAAATTGCTGTTGATTCTGAACTTTTGGCATTGTTGCATAAAGACTTAGCTGGAGATGAAAGGAGTGCTGCACATGAGTTTTTTCTTACATTGGCCGCATGTAACACTGTGATTCCTATTCTTACTAGAAGTTCAGCTTCAAGCTGTATGGAGGGTGAAACACATGAAGATGTTGAAGCTATTGATTATCAGGGTGAATCTCCAGATGAGCAAGCACTAGTTGCTGCTGCCTCTGCTTATGGATTTACTCTTTTTGAGCGGACATCTGGGCATATTGTGATTGATGTCAATGGTGAGAAACTAAGGTAGAAAGCTCTCTAAATCCAGTTTCTTTGTTAAATTTTAACTGATGAAACATTTTCTTAGATAGCAGTAGTGTAATCATTTTATGCTTAATGATTTTTACCTTTTTTGGTCATTAATTATTATTTTTTAATTTCTTTGTCCAATGTAGGTTGGATGTTTTAGGTTTGCACGAGTTTGACAGTGTGCGCAAAAGAATGTCTGTTGTTATCAGATTTCCAAACAATGACGTGAAGGTGTTAGTGAAAGGTGCTGATACTTCAATATTGAGCATTTTGAAAAAAGATTCTGCAGGGAATGATCACGTAAGGCATGTGACACAGAGTCATTTGAATGAATATTCGTCTGAAGGTCTACGCACACTTGTAGTTGCTGCTAGGGATCTAAGAGATGCAGAACTTGAGGAGTGGCAATGCATGTATGAAGATGCAAGCACTTCATTGACCGACAGATCTATAAAACTGCGTCAAACGGCAGTTCTAATTGAATGCAACCTACGCCTACTTGGGGCTACTGGGATTGAGGATAAGCTACAAGAGGGTGTACCAGAAGCCATAGAGTCCCTCCGGCAAGCAGGAATCAAGGTCTGGGTTCTAACCGGAGATAAGCAAGAGACTGCAATTTCAATTGGCCTTTCTTGCAAATTGTTGACCTCAGATATGCAGCAGATTATCATAAATGGCACTTCAGAGGAGGAATGCCGAAATCTGTTTTCTGATGCTAAGGCCAAGTATGGCGAGAAATCGTCAAACGGCGATAGGTGGAATTTAAAATGGAAAAAGAATGCTGAAGGTCAATATGTCCAGATTCCTGATGATACAACATTAGCTACTGTTCCAAAGTGGCTCGCAGGAAAGGAAGAATGTACTATGAACATGCCTTTAGCTCTCATCATTGATGGGAATAGTCTGGTGTACATCTTGGAGAAAGATCTGGAGTCCGAGGCATGAATCCTTTCCCTTTCTTACTATAACCAAAGTTGGACATGTTTTGGGACTTTTGTTGCATTTGTCTATTTCTGTTGTAGCTTGAGTTTGATTCTTTGGATTGGCCTTGAGGCATTGACAAATGTGTTGTTACATATCTTCACTCTTATAGTTTTCTTACTTGGTAATATTGTTTATTTGCAACAGCTGTTCGATCTTGCCACTTCCTGTAGAGTGGTGCTCTGTTGTCGTGTTGCGCCCTTGCAGAAGGCTGGAATTGTTGACCTAATTAAGAGCCGTACTGATGATATGACACTGGCAATAGGTGACGGTGAGTTTCTAGTCTCTTTTTCTGTAAGGGTGGGGGAAGTTCAGCCTGGTTGCATGAGGTCTACCAAGCTTGATACGAATTAATGTAATTCACATGTAGAGCAAAGGTTATCTTTTAATATTAGGAAAGCTACCTTCCCAAAAGAATTTTGGTGGGCATGCCTGCATTCAGAACTTGATTGGGTTGTAAGAAATTATTATTTTTGTTTGCTCTGACTTGGGAACTTTTTATTAATAGGGGCTAATGATGTTTCAATGATCCAAATGGCGGATGTTGGCATTGGGATATGTGGTCAGGAAGGGCGTCAAGCAGTGATGGCATCAGATTTTGCTATGGGGCAGTTTCGGTTTCTGAAAAGATTACTTTTGGTGCATGGACATTGGAATTATCAACGTATTGGTTATCTGGTTCTTTACAACTTCTACCGCAATGCTGTTTTTGTATTGATGCTCTTCTGGTATGCATGGTTTCCTTTTTGTTTTAACATGCCCTACTCTTTGACGAAGATAATGATATAACCTTCTTTTCCCTACATACATTGGTTTACATGCTATCAATTCATTTTTAAACATTTGTCAGCCTTTTCCATTGCAGTCCCGAGTCTTCTGACTATTTTTTTTTGGAATGTAAATAATTTTGGCAACTACTTCCAAATGGGGTTTATACTGCCAAAAATTGTTGTGTTTTTTTTTTAGAGAGAGAAATTCATGTTTTGCTGACAGATGAAGTGTTTAGATGTCTGAGAACCAGCTAAACAAGCTCTGGCAAATGGCCCCACACTTCCAAAATATTGACTTTATCACTGCATAGTGCATCCGTACTTTAAGAATGCTAGGGATATGTCAACAGCCATCAGTGCAATTGGTATAAAGAAGGAAGATGTTAGTTAGTCATTGAAGGAATATTCATGGGCTGACATTTTCAACAGTATATTTGGATGTGCCATCTTTTACATGTTTGTCTTCACTCTTCAATTTTTCGAAGTTAAGTTAGGTTGAAGTATGTGCATTGAAGCTTTTACATGTGTCCGGAATTTCCCTGTGCAAAGCAAGCTTGAGCTCAGCTTGTTTGTGGAATAAACAAGCTTTGCATGACTCTATATTATAAGTTGGCCCCTTCATCAAGATTAGGTTGGTTTGCAGCCCTTGTTATAACTTATATGTGTTGGTTGAGTTAGGTTAGTTTGACCACTGTTACATGCATTATTATATCCTGGACATTGTTTCTTTTATCATTATCTTATATTCTCAATGAACGGACTCGGGGTCGTTCTTCAATTCACAGTCCTATAGATGTTAGAAGCCTGTGGTATAAGTGCCTGCCTATGTAACATGGACGCGCGACACGCTGACACACGTTAGAGGCTCGCGGTATAAGTGTCAGCCCAAGTAACATAGACACGCTGACACGCCAATCTTAAAAGTATGCAGGACACGACACGTTCAGGACACGACACGTTTAGGACACGACACGTTTAGGACACGTTAGAAATTTATATTTTCTACATATTATTATATGTAAAAAATATGAATAATTTATTCAAAATTAATAAACAATATGATACATATCACTAATTAAATTTAAAAAGCATACATTTCATCTTATAAATATTTTATTACATATGTAGTGTGTATAAGTTGCGTTTCGAAATATTCAAAACATTATTACTATGAAAAGATTCATCTCATAGGATGTGTTCGGAGGGTTCAAGAAGTGTCTTTAAAGTATCCATAATGTGTCGGAAAAGTGGCTGGTATAAAAAAATCTAATGTTTTAATTTAGACACATTTAAAAAGTGTAACACATTTTTAAGAGTATCTGAATAGTGTTGGCGTTTGATACGACACGTTTTCTCCACGGTTGTGTCCGTGCTTCTTAAGTGCCATGTAAATAATCTATGTTAATAATAAGGTGTAATGCTCTCCTCCGAAAAGTAAACAAGAAAAATGAACTAAAGAAGGAGATAGAAACTTCAAGGGTTTGTATCGTCTTTACCCTACTGACCAACCTTGCAACTGCCAGTAACCTCCTTACCACCTCTGTAGAGCCGAAAGCCACTTTAACATCCCTTCTCCGGCTCGGCACCACTTCCAAATCCCTCTATGGCCATTTTGACAGCTTCTATCCCTGAAGAAAAGAGCCTTTCGCCACAACTCTACCACCTATGCCCGTGGGTCAAAGCTCCTAAGGATAGAAATCATATCGCTTCCCATCATCATAACACGTAATCTTCCTTCATTCCAAATCCAATACCTTGAGTTCAGAAGAAGAAAAATTCTCAAACTGTGTGTCCTCTCTCCCCTCACAAGTCCCAACCCCTCCATACACCCTTCCCCTCCCATCTTTAAAAATATTCCAAACAAGGTAATAACTAGCTCTTCCCCTCCAAATTCTTCACTTATCCCCTTTCCCCAAACCCTGCAATCCACAAGGAGTGCAAGCTATAGAATCTTAGCTACTTTTTGATGGCTTAGAACTAGAGTTATTGACTATCCTATTGTGCAGTTAGGGACGAACATAGTATTTTAACTTGGGGGAATTGTTTTTAAAAGATCTTACGGGGGGATATCAGGTTTTTAAAAAACTTTTGGGTGGCGAACATATATAATTTCGATATATTTGAGACTAATATTACTATAATAATGGGATTTTTTCCTTCAAAACTGCACCCCCATCCATTCTCATTGGGTCCATTCTTGATTGAGCTGCAAGTGCTTGCATGGAAGCTGTTTGGATAATATAGTAGATAACTGCATATTGATGTAGTGAGGAGAGCTGTGTTAAATATGACATGAATACTTTTTTCGTGTATACTTTAAAAGATGATGAAGTACTGGTCAATTAGGCTGGATAAGAGGAGATGCATATTAGAACTTACAATTGTCATTGCAAGTAGGATGTGATGAACTAAGAGGCCTTTGGCCCAATGGTATGAGTGTCACACTCCCAAATGGGAGGTGGGGAGTTTAAATCTTATCAAGTGCAAGGTGGGGGAGTAGGTGCGTGTGTATTTGCTAATAAAAAAAAGTAGGATATGATGAAATTGACATTTTTCTTTCTCATAAAGAATCTATTACTTGTAGGGACCAAGGAGTTGAGAGATTTTGAGGAGTGGCTGTTGTTAAATTTGGCGTCCAGGGGCACATGGCTCAGGAGTGCAATTAATGCATGCGTGCATCAAGCATGGTTAGGGTGGTAGAAGTAGGAAGGAAGGGCATTTTTCCAGTTGGTACAATATATATGTATATATATTTTTTATGGGGCGTTGGGGGGGTGTTGGGAGGAGGGTGTGGGTGTGCAGATGGTTTATTGTTTGAAGAGAGCTCTGTAGAGACACATGGGGAGTTCGTTGTTCGCTTCAAAGTTGAAAATATGTTGAAGGTCGTGATGACGTGTAGTGGTAAGGCATCCTAAAATTTTGTTGCTCGACGATGATATACATGCAACTGATGTATCTGGTTAGAAAGGAAATGTCATCTGGGGCAGAAAACATCTCTATCTTCAATACCATCTGGATGGTTTGTTTGCGTTGAATGCAGTGTAGAGACTGACAGAGCACTCTGACTTAGCTGAAAATCATTGAAGATAGAGAGAATATGTGATAAGGCTAAGGTATCCAAAAATCTAATTGCTCTACAGACTTGCAACTGATGTAGTGGTCTGTTTTGGTTGAAATGAAATGTCGTCTGGAACAGAAATATTTAATTCTTGAGATTTTTGTGGAATCCCAAATGAGGTGTTTGTGTTTAATTGTGAATTTATTTGCAATTGACTTCATACTATATTGAAGGCCCAAACATGTATTATAGCTTAAACCTTCATGGTATTCCACCATGCTTCATTGAATTATCAATGATGTATTGCACATGAATCTTTTCCATCTGAAACTGACACGTTTGCTATGTTATTTACAGGTTTATATTGTTTACGGCTTTCTCTACAACTTCTGCATTAACAGATTGGAGTAGTGTATTATATTCTGTTATCTATACTTCACTACCAACTATTGTTGTCGGTATTTTAGACAAAGACTTGGGTCATAAGACACTACTCCAATATCCAAAACTCTATGGTGCAGGCCATAGACAGGAGAGCTACAATATGTACCTCTTCTGCATCACAATGATTGACACACTATGGCAAAGTCTTGTTCTCTTCTATGTACCTTTTTTCACCTATAGGGAGAGCACTATTGACATTTGGAGCATGGGAAGCTTGTGGACGATTGCAGTTGTCATCTTAGTTAACATGCACTTGGCAATGGACATTCACCGGTGGTTGCTACTTACTCATATCGCAGTTTGGGGATCAATCATCATTACATATGCCTGTATGGTGATATTGGATTCTATACCAGTATTGCCCAACTACGGGTTAGTCTTGTGATTCATAAAGATGCATTTCCTGTTTTGTCTCAGTTCATGAGGAGCTTTGGTGTTTTTGTCTTTGGCAGGACAATCTACCATCTGACGAAATCATCTGCCTATTGGATTTCCATCTTGCTTATAATAGTCTTGGCACTGCTCCCTCGCTTTATTTTCAAAGTTATACATCAAACTTTTTGGCCTTCAGATATCCAGATAACTAGAGAAGCTGAGATACTGAGAAAACACCCTCATTATTTTGGTTCGAAACCAGATCAAGGATCCAGTTAACATGTATATTATTGTTTTGTCTGGTCGACTAATCCTATTTTGGTATGATCTCTTCAAAGTTTGCTCCGACAGTGTAAAACTTTATGGTAAGTCCCACTTCATTTATAAAATTACTTTTTTTTGTTTCATTCACGGCACATACTTTTGTTGCAACAATGGAAGTTAGCAAGTATGCTAACAACCTTCTTCCTTGTTCTCTGTCTTTGGTCGTAGAAAAAATAGTTATTACCTTTACTATGCATTTGGGTACAATTTTTCTAGCAATCTGGCTTGCACTCTGATTGGTTGTTTTTTACATTTTCAACCAAATAAACATTGTTGGGTCAACTAGCTATACTGCTAAGGGATAAGAAAATAATAATTGAAAAATGCTGTTAAACCTAGTGTGTCAACCCATTTGCTTCGTGTTTTCATCCTCAACATCTCATCATCATTCTTTAGCTAAACAGATCTTTGTTGGCCTTCTCCCTTCTCTTTTGTTTAATAAAATTTTATCTTACTTATAACAAAAAAAAGGCTGTATAGGCGGGCTTTCCTATGGTAGCCCCGTTGCGGCCTCTGTCCGTTCGTCCCGTCTCATCTTGATTTGGCCATACTTGTATGTAGCCAGCCACGTATCTTGTTGTTTATTGTCTCATTAGAGTGTTGCCATGGAAAAACAATCGGTCATTGCTAATAAGCGAACAAACAAAAAACAAGAATGGCCTAAAAAAAAATCAGCCCTAAAGAATCTTAGGAGCCCAAATAATGTACTAGATCAACAATAGCATCCAAAAAAGGCAAGATCCTTCCACAAAATAGACAAAAAAGGCACCATTGTTTTTGTTGACAGATTCCTTCACCCGTGAAAAGCTATAAAAAAAAGTTATCCGATTCCTTTCCTTCCAAAGAAGCAACATCAAACACAATGGCACCAACTCCATGCCTTCAACGTTCCCATCCCTACTTTGCCTCACCTCCCACCTCTTCATGTAACCTCTTCCACCTCATCTAACCTCTCCCACATTAGCAACACATCTCTTGCACCACTTACCATTGGAAGAGAAACCAACTCACAAATCTCCCACCCCACACACTCTTCTCAATTTCTAAGGACGTCTCTTCTATTTTAGTTTCTCGTAAACGAACCGCATCCAGCTTTCGTTCCGCAACTAAGGCTTCACTTCATCTTTGCTTAGTTGCATTTAACCCCCCTCACATTCTAGCTTAATTTTTTAACCCTTATTTTACAGTAAGATCGAGCCTTCGTCCTCCTTGCTATATTGTCTTCCCCCTCCTTATCTCCTTTGTCATTAATTGATTGAGCATTTCTTAACCAACCTCTGCTGCTGTTCCCTGTTTTTTTGAGAGTTTTTCTGACGTTCTCTTGCACCCCTTCTATGCCAATTATCATGAAGAGCCTCATTGTTTCCTCCTTACGATCTTGGAAAGATACAGTCAAGAATTTATTGACCTCCTTAATCCTCCTCAACACCATTTAGAGACCTTCTATTGTACTCCAATTCAATCATAAACATTTCTCTCTTCCAACCTCATCTATGGTTCCTCCATGGCCACTGGTGACCGACCCAAGGGCTTCGATATGTCACACACACCTTTCTACTGCATTTCAAAGCATCCCTACCAAGTACCAACCCCTACTAGGATCATACGGAGGCCATTTAAGCCCCTTGTCCGGACCTAACAGACCTTTCTGTTGCACAAAGCTTGCCTCATGGCATTCAGTGGCACCACCATTTTTTTGCAGATCTTTCATTAGCCTATCTGAGCAAGTTCGGCTTCAGAAAACTAGGACTGATAGACCTTCCTTGACTTCATTGCTATTGATGCCTCTATGTTTGTACAACTGGCCAAAAACCAATTGTCCACAGGAGTGGGGATTGAGGAAGCCAGAACCTCACTCTTTGTTAGGTGTGAAGAGGATTGAGGAAGTGGGGCAAGGGAGGGAGGTCACAATCAGTAGCTTATCAACACTTCGTCCCAGAAATCGAGCTTTATCTCAAATCCTCTTGCCCTAAAAGGCTGGGCTGTTCTTTGATTCTTGACCCAATCTCCTGTTCAGTCTCATTTGACCTCAACAGGCCCCAAAAAATAGACTGGCCCATACCAGAGTTTGCATTAGGAATTTTGGGCCTATGATTTGGGCTATAATCTGCGTGGCTTGGTTACAGGTTCTACCCGCTTCTCAAATGGTTTGCGACTTGGCTTTATCTTTCACAGTCTAATTGAAAACTGAAGGTCCATCTCTCCGGCTGCTTGCAAAATGACCTGGCCAGTCCAAACTGCCTTCGCCTGCCTGCCAAATGATCTCTCCACTTCTTTGTGTTGTCAACTAATGCTCTTTTAAAATTTGAAAAGATCACTTGTCTCCATAACCCTTCACGTGTCCCTCCTTACCAAGCCTCCCATCACACCTTCATGCAGCCCCTGTTGTTTCCTATGCGTTACCTCCTTCATCAATTCCAATCAAATGACAAAAATAGAAGACATCTCACTGCTACCAATTATATGACCACCAATGTTGGCTCTTCCTTCGACCAAATCGGTACCTCGTGCCTCCATCCCCACCCAATTGGGATTTTCATCAGAAACTGACCTTTTGTCTCTTTTGACTTCAATTGAAGCCACCATAAATGCATTTTCTTTGCCGTCAATTCAACAACTTCACTACCCAATGGCTCTAAACACATACTTATCCAATAAATCATAGATCCTCATTAGATTTGTAGCGCATCCTTTGCCCAAGACAACTAGGCTAGAAGCAAGGTTTTTCTTATGATGGATCATTTTTGCTTCAATATTCTTTGGGAAGACAAGAGAAAATAAGGATTCATTCAAATCTTTCTTTGACAATCTTCATAGCCAATTCACCCACACCTTCACCGCCCTCGACTCTGCTAAATGCTATCCAATCCTGCACAATACGTGCCTTTTCCATTGGACATTGCTCAAGCACTCCATTGTTTCGTCTCTTGATTCAAAATCAACCTCTTTGTCACAATCACTGTAGCCCCCTTTGGTAAAATTGACAGAAGTCCCTTCGACCAACACTAAATCGTGGTTGTGTATGCGAAAGACCTCTATGGACCTTGCTTTCTATAGCCAACTATGAAGCACAGACTAGAAAGCCAACTATGAAGCACAGACACCTCCCCAGAGGATGTGTATTGGCGTCAGACATGCGTCGGATATCGACACGCGCTGGAGACACGTGTTTGACATGCGGGGGGCACATGTTTGACACGCAAATTGAAGTGTTCAAATTTTTTTCCTGGTCAGACATGTGGACATGTTAGTGACAAGTTAGGGATACGTCTTGGACACGTCAGGGACACATTTTTGACATGCTAGGACACTTTGAAAGAAAAATGTGATGGCGATGAAGATATAGAAGTTGCATTTAGCTAAAGCTTTAAGGAACTTCACTATATATTAATGAAGTATGTGAATAGATAATTTTTTTCTTTAATTATTTTTGTTTAGTTAAAGCTTAGATAGCTTATCTTTTTTTTTTTTTTTTGTAAGTTGTAACTTTATTTTATTACTTTTTGAACCTTAATGGAATGAGGCTATAGGAGTGCAAGTGTTATGTCAGTAACATCTTGATGTTTTATTTTAGCAATATAATATATGATTTTTCAATTTTAGTAAGTTATTGTATTTTTTACATTATTTATGAATGAAATATTCGAATATCATATAATAAATATATGAAAATTATATGTTTAAATGTGTCCTCAGCATGTCATGTTCTGCATTTTTTGAAAATATACGTGTCCGTGTCATGTGTCCGTACATCTTAGTGAGCAGATGTAAGCCAGCAGCTGGATTATAACCCTTGAGCACTGTCATTTCACCTCTTCACCATCCCCATAAAAGCACTCTGATATGAAGATGTGCTCCTATTGACCACCCATTGCCCAACTACCTTGATTGACTAACCCACGTTGTCAGCATGGCTCCAACATGCCGAAAACCCTAGCAGGCAAACCCTTGTGGAATCATTCTTGTTTTACCAAGGGATCTCAAAAGCCGACCAGAACCCACGTGTGCTGGTGTTATCCTCAGCTACCACCAGAATCATGTACTGCCCCATCCTATCTTTGTTGCCATCTTCAATCTCGAAATAAGTGTTATTTCATCCTTGAGGCTTTATTTAAATGGGGGTCGGTTAGAGACAGTTTATTAAAACATATAAATAAATACATCATGGATGGCATCAAGTGATGCAGATATCGCCAATCAAGGCATCAGAATAGCTAACACCCTGAAGCACTATGCTCCTCTTAGGTAACCAAAGCTAGGCATTTGTTTTTTCAAGCTTTAGCCTATTTGAGTTGACTAAAAGTAAAAGAATTGTGGAACAAGGACAGACATAAGTGTGATAAAATGCTGAACCATGTACAGCCTGAATTAACATGGGGAATACTAGAACAGTTTATAAAGATCTTTGTGTGAGTTGATTAAATTGTATCCACATTTATTATCTATAAAATGGTCTACTTTTTAGAGACTTCTACATATCAAAATTAAAGAATCATGACAGCACACCCAAAAACAGCTAGGAAATTTCTAAAACTGCAGGCCAAATTACCCTATTGTAGCTGCTAGATTCTACTATGTCTCGAGGTCAATAGTCAGTAGATTTCATACTTGACAGTCTTGAAAATCGTCCTGGAGATTGTCTAAATGTCGTGTTTGGATCATCATAACTGGTATTGAATAAATGTACATCTCATAGAACTGTTATTTGTCAAAGGGGTTAATGGTACTGCTCATTTCAATAATAATAAATAAATAAAAAGAGAAACAGAGGCAGGAGAGAAAAAAAATCGAGATGTATAAGATTGTCTGGTAAAACTTCATTGAAAGTTCACTTTTGGGGATAACCATGTAGCATTGAATGCCCAAGGTTAGAATCATTGTAGGAAATGCCAACACTTGGTGTAAATGATTATTAATTTTCTTGCACATAACTTGGAGTGGGCTTAACTTGATGCCTGTGAAGAACAAAATCAATTTGTGGCAAATTTCATGTCCACCTCAGTGTAATCTCTCTTCACTGGATGCCCAATTTGTGGCAGTAAATGATTTTTGCCTTCAATAAGAAACTTCTAATATTGTTATTTGAAAATTATTTTTTATTATATGCTGCCAAATAGTTTTAGGAAAATTTAAAGATTAATCTTTATTTAGACCTCATAAAAGATTTAGTCCCACAACTTTTATTTTAAGAGATTTAGTTATTTCAAATTTAGAATAATTGTATTATATCTAATTTGTTCCTATTTAAGAGTTAATTTTTTCTTTTTCGGACAAGCGGCGAAATCCAAGTGATACATTTATCAAGTCATCATAACTGTTGAAAATGGGAAGTGATACATTTTCATTTAATTAATGTCTCAGTTTTATAAACTGAGAAATGTATCACTTATCGAATGGAACTAAAACTGTGGAAAAAATTGATACGGGACTAAAACTCTATTATCAGTTGATAATAGGACTTATACTAAAATTACTCATATTTTTCTTGTATGTGGGCTTAACATGGAGTTGTAATGATGTTATAACAATCAAGTAATTAGAAAAGATTGTTAAAAACATTATGTACCTTAGTAAGGGAAAAAATTATTAAGAGGTTAAACCATGTTCCAATATCCATATTGTATGGTGGTGGCGTTATTATTAGTCAAAATTACGAGACATGTTGAAGGGATTATATGTATAGATTTGATTTTGATACGCATTTAGGCAATATTTATGTATGTTCCTTTCCTTTTGTGGGAGTAGTTGAAGTTCGGAGTTTAAAATTTAGGGTTCAAGAGAAGAAGGAAGAGAAATAGGTTTAGGGTTTTCTACCTTTGTTCTCTTCACCTCTAAGTATTTATATTAAAGCAATAAATATTTATAGGTTTGATTTTGATAGGTATTTATGCAATATTTATGTATGCTTCTTTCCTTTTGTAGGAATAGTAGAAATTCAGATTTAAGATTTAGGGTTAAAGAGAAAAAGGAAGAGAATTAGATTTAGGGTTTTTTACCCATGTCCCTTTCATCCCTAAGTATTTATATTTAAGTAATAAATGTGTAAATTACAAGAAGACCCTCTAGATATAAACTAGAAAAGTAAAATAATAAATAACTACTATAGCACTCCTCCTCAAGCTGTAGTATAGAGATCAAACATTCCCAGTTTGAAGGATAAACGCTGAAAAGTTGAACAAGATAAAGGTTTCGTGAAAATATCGCCCAACGGATTTTCTGAGCGAACATACAGAGTAATAATTTGTTTTCGTAACAACAAATCACAAATAAAGTGACATTCAAATCCACTATGCTTAGTTCACTTACGAAAGACTGGGTTAATAGCAATGAAAATAACAACTTGATTATCACAATACGTTGGCATTAGTGAAGTAACAGGAACGCCAAAGCCCATAAGAGAGCTAACCCATAATAGTTTGAAAGCAGTATAGGCTATTGCACGATACTTAGCTTCAGCATGAAAACAAGCAACCGCCTGTTTCTTACTACACCAAAGTAATAAGGTTTCATCCAACAACGGTACAATAGACAGAAGTAGTCCGTCGATTAGAGTGATTGCCAGCCCAATTTGCATCACTAAGCCAATCACAAACAATAGAATGCCGATAGTGCTGACTGGAAACTGGTTCACTTTTCAAGTAGCTCACAATCCAATGAACAACCTCAAAGTGATGGTGACGAGGAGCATGCATAAATTGACTAAGCACACCAATTGCATAGGTAATGTCAGGACGTGTAATTGTGAGATAAATCAATTTACCAATAAGACAGCGATGACGACTACCATCAGAAAAGAGACCGCCAGAATCAGTATCAAGCTTAACTATTGAATCTATAGAAGTATCAGCAAGTCGAGCACTAAGAAGGCCAGTCTTAGATAAGAGATCAATAATATACTTTTTCCGAGAGAGAAAGATGTCCTGAGAAGAGCGAGTAATTTCAATGCCAAGAAAATAGCGAAGGATACCCAAGTCCTTGGTATGAAAAGTTTAACCTAAATGCTGTTTTAAGTAAATAATACCAACAGAGTCCTCAACAGAAATAATGATATCATCACTATTAACGATCAATCGAACAGTGCCGCTAAGGCAGTGGGAAAAAAAAAAGAATATTCCGTTAAGGAACGCTGAAAACCATATCCAAGTATAACAGAGGTAACGTGATCAAACCAAGCATGGGGAAACTGTTTCAGATCATAGAAAGCCTTTTGCAAACGACAAATAAGATTCTCAGTACAGAGGCAATAAAACTAGGGGGTTGGTTCATATATACCTCCTTCTGAAGATCACCGTGAAAAATGCATTTTTGATATCAAGTTAAAGCAACGACCAAGAATGACTAACCGCCACAGATAGAAGAATTTGAATAGAATTGAAATGAGCTACGAGAGAAAAAGTCTCTAAATAATCAGCACCATAAGTCTGAGTGTATCTTTTAGCCATTAATCGAGCCTTAAGCTGCTCAACAGAATCATCTGGTAAATATTTGACATCATACATCTAACGAAAACTCACAATTTGCTTGCCAGGAAGGAGAGAAGTAGTCTCCAAGTTTGATTATGATAAAGAGTAGTCTTCATAGCGTGTTTTCGTCTAGGAAATGACATAGCCTGCTTATAAAAAGAAGAAATAGAAACAGTAGATAAGGCACATGCAAATGAATGAAGGCACGAAGAGACTCGATCATAAAAAACATACTGAGTATTAGGATGTTGAGTACAAGTACGTTTATCTCTCTATAAAGTAATAGGTAGGTCATTAGTTGAAGGAAGCACCATAGATGGGGAATATGATGTGGTTGGGCCGTAAGAGACAGTTGGTCTATTCTAAGATCGTTGATACACCTGTAGGGGAAGAGATTGTATCTAGATAGGAAGGGGGACTGGCAAAGGAAGCACTCTTGAAAATTGCTACCACTCAACATATACATGGGCATTTGTGCCGTAAGGCCCAGGATAAGATAGCTGAGACAGCTCTTTTTCTTCTTTGTGAATTGAACTGAGCCTGTAAGAGTGGCGAACTCCTTGCTCATGACAACACAGAAGGTTTGAAGACAAGTCTTGGCCATCAGAAGTAATGAAGGAAGTTAACTGAAAGAAAATGACATCAACACTAGCAAAATATTGAAGAGACTCGGGATGATAGCAACGGTTTCCTTTCTGAGTACGAGAGTCTCCCAGAAAAGCATATTTGTGAGCTTGAGGAGATAACTTATCAAAGACTGGGATAAAAAATATGAACAAAGGCAATGTAACCAAGGAATGAGAGAAAGAGGCGAAGAACCAAGATATAATAAGGAAAATGGTGGCTGATTGTTCAACACCGCAGAGAGCATTTAATTAATGAGATGACATGCACTGAGAACATCACTTCAATTTTTTTTTTTTCATAGATCTCAAAGACACTAGAAACATTACTTGTATGTGAGAATGAGTTAGCAACTGAATCCCAGATCTTCTTAGAGGTCACAAAATTCAGCTGTCGTTGCGACGGTAGGCTCCATACTATACCACAACTACCCCATAACAATCGAATCTTTACACACATCCAATCTTCATATTTTCAATATGCCTTAGGCAAACGAACATCAGTTATATAATTTAATTTGCGCTTTCCAAGCAAAAAAAAAAAAATTCACCGCATGAGCCTGAGCTAAGTAGTTCAATCCATTTAACTTGGTAGATATAATGGATTTAGGTATATCTTCATTCCGAATTAAAGAGGTTTTTCTTTTGCCAATACCCTAAAAAGAACACCAAAGAACCAGCAACAATCAAGAAACAACTATTCCGAAAGCACAACACACTAGAATGAACTGCCGAAGTACAAAAGGTGACAATTAATGTTGTCAAGAATGAAGAACTGAATTGCAATCACTAGGAAAGACCAAAACAAAAGCAATCTGAGCCCAAGAAAGGCACTGCCGACACTGTTAACAAAAGAAATAATCTTATTATTGCATATTATTCTGTCTAATTAATTTTAATGGTAGGATACATAATATATATAAAAAGAGAAAAACCCTAATAATGGTAATAATACCACACCCTTTAGTTATATATAAAATACCAAAACGAACATCTCACACCCCCTTCAAACTCATGATGCTAGCCCAGATAGCAGCGAGAGTTTGTTCAATAAAAAATGAAAACGAGCAGCAATGTGAGTCTGGTGAAGAAACTAGCAAGTTGCAAAGAGGATGGAACGAAGGGAAGGATAATAGTGCCCAATTGAAGGTGCTGACGGACAAAGTGACAATCAATTTCAATATGCTTGTTGCGCTCATGAAACACGAAATTATGGACAATCTGGATGGCGCTTTTATTGTCACAATAAAGTGAGGTAGGAGAATCGAAAGTGATACCCAAATCAGACAGAAGCCACCGGAGCTCTACAATCTCAGCAGTATGCATAGTTTAAAATTTCGGTGGCTTCCGTTGGCTTTCGTTACCTGTTACGGCTGATTGTTCGGTGTGAAAGAAATTCACAAGTATAACGGCCGTAACGGTGGTGTAACGGCCGCCCAAGTAATATTTGGCTTGTCTGATTACTATGAATAATTTTAGGTTGAGAATAATAGAAAACGTAGAATCTATTGATGAAAAAACAAAATCAGGAAATTTGTTTCAAATCTCTTCAATTTCACAACAATCGGCTAGTTCTGCTATTCGTTGTTAACTTTCGGCCCTTCAACATGTTCATTCATCTTTCACTTTTGATGAGCTCTTTAAGATTTATATTTATTGAAAGCTAAATAATCTGTTTGATTAAAGATCGATATTCTTGAAGATCCACTGTCTATGAATCTAATTTTTTATGATACTCAGCAATGGGTAGAAAATATGATGCATAACTCAAGTATTTTTTAAGAAAATTGTACAAGATCTATACTTATTTACAACCCCCCTAAAAAAAAAACAAAAAAAATTAGTCATATACAAATTAAAGTTCAAATAACAATATAAATTTTGGAATAGTGAATTCGAAATTAAAATTTAATTAACAATTCAAATATTGTGTGCTTTAATATACTATACTTTACCGCTATTAAAATTTAATGACATTTAAGTTATGTATTATGAATTTATAATACATAAGTTCATTAATTACTACAAAAGAATAATTAAACTGTTACTTTTAACTAGACTATATAGTAAAGAAATTAAGACACGTATTGAATCATGTCTAGAAAGTAAACAAAATTCATCAAAAATTATTTTAAACTTTAATAAATATATTTATGGAATAAAAAAATGTAAATCAGTTATTTTTTATTGAGTTGTGCAAAAACTTAAAAAATTCACGGCTCTGGGTACTGTTACCGTTACGCTATGGTCGTTGCGCCTCAAAACCATGTTTCCGCTACTGTTACCGTTACATCGACCGCTACCGCTATTTAAAACTATGGTAGTATGTGCCATAGCAGGATATTCAACCTTAGCAGTGGAACATGCAATCACAGATTGCTTCTTACTCTTTCAAGAAAAGAGTGAGTCTCCGAGAAAGCTGCAATACCTAGTAGTAGATTTGCGATTAGAAACATTACTAGTCCATTCAGCATTCGCATATGCGTGAAGAGTTAATGTAGAGGTGGAGAACAACAATAAACCATGGAAAAGAGTACGTCGGACATAACGGATGATGTGGAGCGAAGAAGCCCAATGGGTGGAGCGAGGAGCATAGACAAATTGGCTGACGACATAAACAACATAGGCAATATCAGGTCTGATCACAGTGAGATAGGCTAAATAGTCAACCAGCTCCTGATAAACAGAAGAATTTTGAAGAGGAACACCATCAGAAGAAGAGAATTTGGTATGGAGTTCAATGGGGGTGTCAACAATCTCATCGTCAGTTAGGTGGGCACGACGAACAATTTCATGAGCATACTTAGTTTGAGATAGAAAATAATCCTGAGGCGAGGAAGCGACCTCGATATCGAGAAAATACCGAAGAGGGCCCAAGTTTTTTATCTCAAAATTCCGAAACAAATGTTGACCTCATATATAGTAACCGAATCAAAACCAGTGATGATCAAGTCATTCACATATAATAGCAAAACAATGATATCGGCATATGTATGTCGGATGAAAAGAGTAAAATCACGGGGGCTGGAATGAAATCCAATCTGTATAACAGTAGACTGGAAACAGTCATATCAAGCACGTGGGAATTGCTTAAGACTATAAAGAACCCGACGGAGACGACATACCATGCCTGGAGGATGAGGAAGACCCGGAGGAGATTGCATATAAACTTCTTCATGAAGGTATCCATTGAGAAAGGCATTCTTGACATCAAGTTGAAAAAGAGACCAATTACGAATAGCATCAACAGAGATGAGGGTACGAATAGTGGTCATTTTAGTCACAGGGGCAAAGGTTTCCTCGGCGTCATATTCTTAGAAAAAATCATTGGCAACGAGACGAGCTTTGTAGTGCTCTAAGGAGCCATTAGAGTGAATTTTAACTTTATAAATTCACTTGCATTTAATGAGATTTTTACCTACAGAGAAAGTGACAAAATCCCAACTACCATTTTTTTGAATAGCAGATAATTCTTTAGACATGCATTAAACCTAATTAGGATTAGTACATGTTTTTTTATAATACTAGGGCTCAAAATAAGTACGAATAGAAGTAAAAAAAGGCATGATATGAAGGAGAGAAACAAGTGTTCAAAAAACCAAGCCTTATCGGCAGGGTACAGGTATGCACAGTATAGCGACGATCAGGAGAGGCAGAAGTCTCAGGAGCAGATGGAGTAGGGTCGGAGCTTGTGGATACAGGTGGAGGAGCAATTGGACGATGGGAGTAAACCAACGGGAGAGAGGAAGGCTGAGAAGGTTGGGATGGAGGTGGAAGATCTGGGACTTCAACAATAGAAGTAAACTCCTCAAAGGGCATATCGAGGGGAAAAGGATCAATATGAACTAAGTCGTCTTTAGAAACAAGAGCATACTTGGGAAGAAGATTAAAATAGGGAAGACGCTAAAAAAAGACAACATGGCGCGAGATATAGAGACATCTGGAGATAGGATGATACACCCATATCTTTTTTGGTGGAGGCCATAACGTAAGAAGATAGAGAACAGAGCGGGCACTGAGTTTGGTCTGTTCTCGTTAGGGAGAAGAGTGAAACAAACAAAACCAAATACACGTAGTAAGGAGTAATTGAGAGCGTATCCGAAAAGTTTTTCATAAGGAGATAGCCTATAAAAGAGAGGAGATGGCATACGATTGAGAAGGTACACAACCATAAGAACGGCTTCTCCTTAGAAGATAGCTTCTCCTTAGAAGACAGTAGGAATAGAGAGAAAATGAGATCGAGCTGTGTCAAGAATATGCCGATGTTTACTCTCATCGAGACTGTTTTTGGTCGAAGTATTCAAACATGAGGACTGGTGAATAGTACTGAGGAGGCCAAAAAGTTTGTAAATTCAGTTAGAAAATATTTTCTACCCAAATCTAAGCGACGAATCGTTATAGTGTTAGAAAACTGTGTGTGAACCATAAAATAAAAATCACGATAAATGCAAAAGAAATCAAACTTGTGAGACATAAGGTACATCCAACAAAATCGACTATAATCGTCAATAAAGGAAACATAATAAGCAGAGCCACCCTACGTGACAAGAGGAGAAGGGCCCTAAACATTAGTATAAACAATTGAGAAAGGAGCGGGTAGAAGTAAATGTACTTTTTTTAAAAGGTAAAGCTAACGTTTTTACAAGTTTACACCACTGCACTCAGAAACATCACTAACAGACACTTTTCTTAGACTACTATACTGAACTAAAAGTTTTAAACGGTCACTTGACAAATGGCCTAAGTGAGAATGCCAAAGGTAAAATGGGGAAGAATGCTGATCTAAAGAAAAGGAAGCATGATCTTATAATATAAAGGTTACGAGCTCTACGCCTGATTCCAATTTGCTTCTATGACTTCCGATCCTAAACAACACAATTAGTGTAAGAAAAAAAACATCAAAACCAGAATCAGAATGCTGGCTAATAGACAGTAGACTAATTGACAACTGTGAAATATAAAAAAAACACCAGGAATGGACAAAGTGGACGAGGAAGGGGGGACAACCGAGCCAATAGAAACAAAATTCATAAGGCAGCCATCAGCAGTGTGAACATCGATAGGAGGCGAAGGGAAAACATAAGTGCAAAGACGAGAAATTTGACGTCATATGATGGGAAGAACCATAATCAAATATCTAAGTTGAGGGTAAAATACCTGAAAAGTAAGAATTATGAAAACCTAAATGAGAAGTAATCATAAAAGCATGTGATTGATTCTCGGGAGGAAAGTATAGCCTGTAATTGATGAAACTAATCAAACAGAGCCTGAGATGGAGGGGAAGTAGATCCAGTGGCTGCAGGTGTGGCAAGAGCAGCAGAGGTGTGATAACTCAGAGCAGAGGTACGCAAAGATGCAGAAGAGGAAGAATTGCTCTTTTGTGCTAACTTAGGGCATGCAGACTTCTAATGGCTCTTCTGATGACAAAAGCTACACTCATTCATGGCAACATGTGATTTTGGTTTTCCTGTGACTTGAAGCAGATGAGGAGAGGGATTAGGTAGTAGTGGTGAGGAGGAATTAACACCGCTCGATGAGGACGGGGTGACGAAGACTGACCGAGAGGAAAAGGACATCTGAGTAACCTTGAACCGTCTCTTCTGCAATAAACTTGCGAACATCCCCATCAACAGAGGGCAATGAGGAACAATGAAGAATGGCACCAAAAATTGTCTCAAACTGATCATGGAGTGCCATAGGAAACTGTATCAGCCTTTGCTTTTCGCAATACTGAATATAGCTATTAAGGAGCTGCAAGTCAAAGGGTTTCATAAGTGCCAATTGATCTCAATTGGTTGTCATCTCATTGTATAATTCCTGAATGGATTTGTCATTTTGCTTGGCATTTCGAATGGTCATTTCTAATTCATAGTGTTTCACAAAATTGGATGTAAGATACATATTCTGGAGATAATCCCACACTTGTTTGGCGGTCGTATATTTAGAGAAATTCATGCCAATAATTGGCTCCACAGAGTTATGAAACCAAGCAAGGACTTGTGCATTTTCCATCTCCCAAACGGTAACAGATGAATCATAACCCTCAACCTTAGGGTTTGTAGGTCAGACAGTTGAGCTGGTTACATATCCCCATCAATCTTTTCCAAGAAGAAAGTTTTTCAAAACATTCAGCCAGATACTAATAGTTTTCAATTTGTCTTCTGACATGTCGATGGAGATGCCAAAGAAAATAGTGTAGAGCAAATGAACAGATTAGATCTAAAACAACTGGACTCTCCCAAGCAAAACGAAATTAGTCAACAAAGAACCAGATCTAACAAAAGGAAAGTCCAGTGGTCATAGGGGCTTCGTCGGAGATTGGCGATGGTCGGCGAAACTTCGTTAGAAGTTTTCGATGGTCTTCGGACCTAGGAGAAGGGTCGACGAGGTTGCTGAACCAGGGAAGGGGACTGTCGGCTAGGGTTTGCAGGGTTCGCGAAGTACGAGAAACGAAGGAGATGAAATATAGCTGCGTGTGGGTCGTTGAACCTCAAGGAAGGGTCGTTGGACCTTGGGGAAGGCTCGTCGGTGGTTATGGTGAGCGGCGGCTAGGGTTTGCAGATAGGGCAATGCTGGAGAAGTCGAAGAGTTGCGAGGAGGGGTTGTGACCTTGCAGCATTTAGGGTTTTGCGAACGGAGTCGACGGCACTAGCGAGAAAGAAGTTGACGATGCCAGAGGAGGGAGATCGACGGTGGCGATGGACTAGGGTTTTGCTTCAGGCTCTGATACCATGTTAACAATAGAAATAATCTCATTAATGCATATTATTGTGTCTAATTAACTTTAATGATGGAATACATAATATATATAAAAGAGGAAAACCCTAATAATAGTAATAATACCACACTACCTTTTAGCTATATATAAAATACGCAAAAAGAGCATCTCACAGGCACTTCACAAAGTCAGGAGATGAAGCTTAATCTTCAAGGATGAACCTCAATTTTCAAATCGAAGGATATTGATGCTAGAGATCTTATGTTGAAGCTCCAAACGAAGAATATCTAGCAAACAATTCAAAATTGGAATGAGACCATGGTAGGCGCACCCTAGAGTTTGGGATCTTAGTGTTGAACTTTAAAAAAAGGTGTTGGATGCTTCAAACGATCAAAGCAAATGTATTAAAACCCTCTTGACTAGGTTTCGATCCATAGAGAAGCCATCAGAAGTAGCAAATCCTGCCAACAAGCGAGATTGAAGATTGCAGAAGAGAAGATCAAAAAAATTCAAAAATCATTCAAAAATCAAAACTTACATAACATGGCATGTGTTAAGAATAATGGGAAGCTATACCCAAAAGGATAGGCAAGACTCTTATTTATAATAAAGCTAGGCAACGCCACTACATCCATACACGCACACACACTAGATAATAATAATACTAATACAATATATATCTAACACCCCCTTCAAGCTGGAGCATATATATCTATCATGCCCAGCTTGTTACATAAATAGGAAATACGTGGACCCGGTAGAGATTTAGTGAAGATATCTGCCACCTGGTCCCCTGTAGGAACTGACCCAAAAGTAACAACGCCTTTCTGATATTCTGTACGGACA
>JAULJZ010000019.1:6211975-6230228 GCA_032270985.1 Heliamphora pulchella | reverse complement strand
TTTTATAATTATTATATAAACTAGCTAGTTTATTAATCATATAGTAAAAAACTTATATTATTATATAATATAATAAACTTATATAATATAATAAATTTTAATAATTAAAAAAATAAAAAAAAACCAAAAAAACGGGCCGGGCCATTCAGGCCCACCCAAGGCTTGCCCAAAAGCCCGGGCCCGAGGCCCGAGGCCGTAGCTCGAGCTCGAACCCGTAGCCCCCAGGGCATGGGCCGACCCCCTGGCCAAAAAGCCCGGCCCGACTTGGCCTGAAAAATCGGCGGGAGCTCGCCGGACCCGGGCCGGGCTTGGACCACCCGGTCCACGGCCGGGCCGGGCCGGGCCCAAATTATACCCCTAAAGTCATGTTGATTTTAGTCTTCCTCTCCTTAGATTTTCTACTTCGACATCCCATTTTTCTATCCTTAACTCCTCTTATTCGATCTTTTTCTTTTTTACTTTGATTTATGTGTGGTTTGCATTTCATTAAATTTTCTTTTAGTTTTTTTTATTTCTTTTCTTTATTTGTTTTTTTCCATCTCATTCTATTCAAAAAAGATATAAACATTTATCAAATTGATACAAGTAGATCGACATCGGTAACATTAAATTTGAGGTTAAACAATTATCCCAAGTCTTCAATAAATCTCTTTGCGAGAGAGTTGGGTAAATGCTACGGTATCATTATGACACATGATAATTATTTTTGTCATTTATTTGTCGGATATTTTTTTTATAATGCCTCATGCCTAGAGATTTGAATTTTTTTTTTGTTTTTGTATGGGGCTTTTTCTTATTGTGTAAAGAATTTTCTCTTTCCTTTTGAGAAGGTGTCTTGGGACATTGAGAGTTACAAGGAGATTTACTCTTTGGTCATGTTTGTTTTGAGAAAAATGATTAGGTGGTATTTAGTATCCCCTCACTAATAATCCTAAATAGTGCATCCAATGCATTGTTAATTCATTTTTTTATCCATTTCTATGTTTAGTTATTTCTTGGGATATGAAAAATTAAAAAGTAAGTCTTATGCATAAATGACAATAATACCCAAACTTAATCAAAATTCTTGTTATTGAAAATAATCATGAGAGTTTAACCTAACTAAATCTCAACTAGTCAAAATAAATGCCAAATATGCTGGTGCATAAAAATATTTTTTTACGCTAAACATGCTGTCTGGACCCTTAAGACCCCCGGAATCTTAGATTCCTAGAACCTCGGACCCTTGGACCCTTGGGACCCAAACCTTTGGGACCCCGAGATCCAAGAGCTCCAGACCTCTAGACCATGGGACTCCATAGTGCCGGACCCCCGGGACCCTTGGAACCCCTAGACCCACAAAAATCCCAAACCTCTAGGACTCCAAGACCCTAGACCACAGGAACCCTGAGACCCAAGAGCTCTAGACCATGAGACCCGAGCCGCCAAGACCCTTGAACCTCGAGACCTCGAGACCCTCGACCTTGGGACCCTAGGAGCCCTAGAACCCCGGATGCCAGAACCCCGCAGCCCTCGAACCCCTGGGACCCTAGGACCTTGCACCTCAAGGACCTCGAAACCTCGGGACCGCCGGGCCCCTTGAACCATAGACCGTGGTCCCCCGAGACTCTGAGACACCAAAACCTCTAGGACTCTCGGGACCTCGAGACCCCCGGACCTCTGGACCCTCAAGACCTTGAGACCCTGGACCCTTAGACCCCGAACCCTGAACCCTGGGACCCCCAGGAACATAGGACCTCGGAGCCCCAGACCTCTAAACCCTGAGACCCTGAGATCCCAGACCATCGAGACCCCCGAGACCATGGATCCTCGAGGCCCTCGGACACCCCGAACCCATAAGCCCAAAACCCCAAAACCCTTGGACCCCGGGACTCTATAATCTTAATCCCCTAGGACCTCAGATCCCCGGGATCCCGGGACCCTCAGACACCCGTGACCCCCTAGGACCCCGGGACTCCATAGTCTCAGACCCTTAGGACCTCGGATCCCCGGGACCCAGGACCTCCGGACTCTCCGGGACCCAAAGACCCATTGGGACCCCAAGACCCCTGACTATCGGGACCCCGGGACCCAAGAGCTCTAGACCCTCCAACCCCTAGACCTCTGGGACCCTAAGACTCCAAAGTAATAAACCTAGGATAATATTATCTAAATTAAGAATCAGATAATATTTTTAAAAAATTAAATCAATGGTTGATAATATTTATATTGAAGAGTAAAATGATCATTTCATGGTCTCAGAGTTTGACCTTCATTCCTCGGATAATGTGTCCCACTCCTTTCATGGGATTGAGTTATCCCTAATTTGTGGAATTGTCAATTTGTTTGGGATTATTTGTCCACCTCTCTTTTTTACATCCAAACATGAAATAGAATTTCTACTAAGAATTGTCAATTCAATCCTACTTTGGAGTTCTTCAAAACAAATATAGCCTTTATGGACTAATGGTGTGGCAAGTGGCCAACCTAAAAAAAGTATAATTGACAGGAAACCAAGGTAACACATGAAAAGAAATAAAAGAACGTGTGCTGGGGTGAACATTTTGTATTGGTTACAGGGTGTGTTTCTTAGTAATATGTATAGTTAGCTGTCTAAGAAAAGATCACACACTTTTTTTTTTTTTTTGATTTTGATCGACTTTATATTGAACTTACAACGCATTTAGAACTTGTTACCATTTTTTATAAAAAAAATTCAATGTATAATAACTTCATTATTAACAGTTTTAAATGCATCTCAATTAATCTCAGAGATTTATAAAAGATTTATGAAATCTATACAACTTCATTTATCACCACAAGTTTATTGAGCAAAGTAAAAGAAATGAACCTTATATGATCGGTTGTCTATTTATAAATTGATTTTTATTATCTTAATAAATAATAAAATCATAATCAATAAATGAAAGAAAAAAAAGACAATTTAAATAAAGGAGAACTAGTGTGGTAAATAACAAGGCCAAGGTTCATTACTTCAACGAATAGTAATAAAAGTGAAATAAAATCCCAATATGAAGATTCTTTAATGTGAAATGCTTGGATAGTTTTGAAATTTAAAGAATTATTTCGTGTTCTTGTCTCATGATTAAATTCGTCATAATTTTTTTTAAAAATTATACGAATACACATTACACTATGAGCGTACATCACTTTACCCTATTAACTAAAAAAACATACAAATCACTTCCATAACTATTTAATTGTATCACTACAACCCCTTCCATTGGCATTCTGTCTTCTAAGTTAACGGAAAATAACTAATCGGAGTTGCAGTCATTCAAATAGAAGGGACTGAAATGATACTATTGAATAATTAAGGAGGTCTATTTGCACATTTATTTAGTTCAAGGGGTCTATTTGTGCGCTTGAAAAATGGAATACTAACGGAAGGGGTTGGAGTGATACTATCGAATAGTTAAAGGGATTCTTTATACACTTATTTAATTCATGAGATAAAATAATACACGCTCACAGTATAAATGGTGTTCATATAATTTTCTCCTAATTTTAATAGAATCAATTTTTGAACAATTAAAAAAATATCAAAATAGTCTTAAATTTATTTTTCTTTTGGGGTCAATTGTCCCGTCTAACCAAAGATTAGAATAGATAATGGTGTTGCATATCAATGTCGAAAAAGAAAAAAAGGCATCCATTTATTTATTATTTTATTTTTAGCCTTTTATAATTTGATCTTATTTTTTACTTTTAAATTTTCTCATGAAGATGATCTACAAAAATTTTAAAAAATGAGTAAATGATGAAAAAGTTAAAAAAAATAAACAAGTCATTTTTATTTTGTTCCAAATAGAATCCATAAATAGAGATGGTAATTTCTTCTGTACCGTCTCCGTACGTACATTCTTGTCTCGTTTTGTACGGATTTTTTTCACCAATAATAACAAATGGAGTGAGGACGCTATTTGCTTTTTCAGTCCTATTTTCCTCTGCCCCACCTCCGATTACATAAAATAAATATTTTTTAAATATTAATATATGTATAAAATTTATATTTTACAAATATAATAAGTCAAAAATATTAAAATATTAAGTTTATCTTTAATTTTTCTTTTTCTATTTCTTACATTTTTTATTTTTAGTTATATTAATTCATAAACTATTATTTTTTATTTATTATATTATTTATAACTCTTATTAATATAACTCTTTTAAATCTTAAAAATTATTTTCAAAACATCTATGTCCCCATCCCATTTCCTGCTATTTTTTTATATTTTCTTCGGTCCGTCCTATTAACATTCCCATCTATAAATATCTAACAATAATAAGACAATGTTGACCTTGCTTGTTGTGGGGACTAAGGAGAGACTAGAGGGGATTACGAAATATAAAGGCCTATTATTATTATTATTATTATTTTTTATCTCATTTTAATTAGAATAAATAATCTCACGTTTATTTCTCGAAATTCAGATTAATTGCCCAATATATATCAGATTATTCTTGGAATAACTAATACTGGTCGGGGCCCTGGTATCCTTATGAGAGAGAGAGAGAGAGAGAGAGAGAGAGAGAGGTATTTGACTTAAACGGTGTTTATTATGTGTGTATCTCTTTCATGTTTCACGTGAAGATTACTTTGGATCTCATCTCCTCACAATTAGTTATACACACAGATACGTCTTGTTCCCCTTCTTATCCTATACTCTTATTTTTTTATTTATTTAAATTTTTCTTTAGAGAAGTCTTATTTTTCTTACTTATTTAAAGATTAATTTTATTCAAAAAAATTAAATAGAATAAGTCTCATAATTAGTTTCGTAATACTAAATTTATTCTTAATGACAATTTCACAGTCAATTTTCTCTCTCCTTCGATTAATTTTATTCACTCTGTCTCTCTCTCTCTCCTTAAATTTCAATTTTATCTCCAACAAAAAATTATTCATTACTATTGCTTATAAGAAAGAATATAAAAAGGAAAGATTAATTATATTCAACTACATTTATTTATTTTTTTTGTACCTTTTGAGTTAAATACTTTATAGTTTTACAAACTTTTAATACATACATTTATTTTTTGTAAAATTAATATTTTACAAAATATAACTTTGGTATTGCAATGAAGTAGAGAATTTATCAGTTTCAAAACTAAGAAAAATTTTACGAAAAATCAATGAATAATCCAATTTATAGGCCGTTTACTGTTTTTCATCTAACATAAGATTTTTTAACGAGTAAGGTCCATTCATATAAAAGTTTTAACACGCAAGTTCTTTTTGGACCAAAAATATACTAGAACAGATAAATTTATCTGTACCTTTTTAAAATATGTATGAAGAACACAGATAAATTTATCTGTCTTTTATTGAAAACACATGTAAAGAACACATATAAATTTATTTGTTTGTATTATTTTTATTAATATTTAAACAGATAAATTTATCTGTTTGCATTAGCTGTATTGATATGTAAACAAATAAATTTATCTATTATGCATAAATATGCGAATAGATAAATTTATCTTTTTACATATTAAATAGATGAATAACAAATAGATAAATTTATCTGTTTGCAGGGTATTTTCGAGAGAAATCATGCAATTAAATCTTGTGCGTTAAAACATATTTTTTTGGACGTTTGACTGAAAGTTCCAAAATTTTAATTCTAAAATCATAATTTAAAATTTTAACAAATAAGAAAATTTATCAGTTACTGAAATTTATCTACGACCAATTTACCTCAACATTTTTTTTTTTATGATACCATATTTGGGTATTGAATTTTTTGTGGGGAAGTTACACAAGAAGATAAAAATCTCTTCCTCACCATAGACACAACGGTAAGCTTTCAACGCAAGAAACCTGTCAATCATATCTTGATGGTATAATACTGCCGCCATGCAAAATATCAAAACAAATAAATAAATATATCTAAATATCCAGTCACGTATAATTACTTTTTAAAAGACTGGGATTAAATTTATTAAAAAATAAAGTAAGATCAATCATCTTACAACTCCTCTAAATAAGTCTAATTACTAATTAATCCTATTACCAAACTTGAGAGGGAAATGGGGAAAAAAAATGCAACTGACACCAGTGAGACTCATATATGAACATTGCCCCCAGCCAGGAACTTCTCCACTTTTAAAATTTGGATCCTATATTCTTCTAGGAAATAAACTATAAAATTAAGGTTTGGTTTGGTTGAAGAATTATTTTTATAGGATAATTAATGTATTCGGATTATTAGTATCTGGAGTATTAATATACTATTTTTTGTACCGAAAAATGTTTGGTTGTGAGTAGAATAACTTATAGATAAGTAATACGTTGTTTGGTTTGACATGATTTTAGTAGGATTAAATTTTTTCATGTACAAAAATATTCAAAATATCCCCAGGACTAATCAACCCACTTCTCCGATGGATTTAAGATAGTCCCTCATAAAGGGTATTAATTAGTTGAGGAGTTTCTTAACCCCTAAATAGTTGCCACACACACACACACACACACATATATATATATATATATATATATATATATATATATATACACACACATGAGACTATTAGTAAAATAATCTAATTATTTCAAACCCTAATCCTGCAACAAAACGAGGCCTAAGGGTCAATAACAATATTCTCCCCCCCTTAAAAGTATTATCGAATTCCAACTTTTTAATTCTTAACCTTCAAATTCATACTCATTTGTTTCTCATTTTCTTAACCAACTCAACAAGAAAAAAAGGAAGCAAATTTAGGTTATTTTACTTTACTTATATGAAATGAAGGAAATCCTAGTTTTTTTGTTGTTGTCATAATTCGAATTCATCATGTAGCAATGCCCGAGGAGGGATGGAGGCACAGTGGGACTAGTGGGGGCAAATGTCCCCACTGACCTTTTAAATTTCTTTTTTTACCTATATATATTTTACAAATTTACAAATATACTCTCAGTAAATTTTATATCTCACCCACGCCCACTGATCCCATTCACAGTATAATAGCACAATCACAGTATCATCTTATACTTCTAGGGTTCACGCCGCAGCACTCAGGCGAGGGTTTTCCTTCTTATAACTCTGTCCCGACTCGTCGGTGTCGTCGCGAACTAAGGGCCGTCGCGTCGTCGCCGTTCGCCCCCTTCCCTGGTTGCCACCGTTCGCATCGCCTTAAGCCCTTGTTCTCGCTGCCGCTGTGCTCTCCTTATTCGATATTCATTGATATGAGATTTCTAATCCCGCTATTCACTTCTCCTGTTTACTGTTTAGGCTATTCTCCAAATATTTTAATTTTATGTATCTATATAACAATAACTATATTATTATATATCTATATATCTATAATACTAATAGATTGAGATTGTGGTCTGTGAGACTAAGACAGTGAGATTTTATTCCTTGCTTGATTATATATGGTTTTGATTTTATTTTCTGCTTGAATATTTGCGTATTAATATAAATATAAGCAGTGAATATTTTTGATTATATTTGTGTATCAATATAATTATAGATATTTGTGTATCAATTTCTTTGATTATATATGGCTGCTTATATAAATATGATTGCTTATATATCAATAGCTTTGATTATATATTTTTTTAATCTATAATAGATTATGTATTTATAATAGAGATTTTACTTTTTGAATTTTGTCGTTGAATTTTTGTGACTTGTGGGGTCTTTATTGAGTTTTTAATGATTATTAATGATGCATATTTTTTGTTTACATTAGATTTAAAATTATAGAGAGATATTTTAAAAGGCAGTCAAAATTTGAATCGTCATCTTCTACAACTCAAAGCGAGTCTTTGAAGAACAGTTGTACAGAATGCAACTTGCCTGATCTTCCTGTTAGTCAAAGTAAAATTTTGAAGAATAATTGTATAGAATGTAATTTGTCTGATCTTTCTGCTGACCCCGATCTACGACCTCGTATTTTGGATTATGATCCAAATATTAGAGACCAAGTTCGTAGAGTGTACTTATTGAAAGGTCCTTGCCAATCTCGTTATTTATAATTTTCTAAAAAGGCAATTTGGACAATCTTTTAAAAGGTTTAACCCTTCTTAGTTCGATGAATTTGGTGATTGGTTAGAATACAACATATCAAAAGATGTATCATATTGCCTTTGCTGCTATCTTTTCAAACCTGAGATAGGAGACCAAACATGTGGTGATTCTTTTGTTGGCGAAGGATTTACAAATTGGAAGAAGAAAGAAAGGTTGCAAACTCACATGGGAGGTGCTAATAGTACTCACTACAAAGCTTGAAAAAAATGTCAGGATTTGTTGAATAAAAAACAACATATTGAAACTATTAACTCCAAGCTATCTGAAGATGCGAAAAGAGATTATCGGGTTCGGTTGACTGCAACAGTTGATTACATTAGATTTCTTTTGCGGCAAGGGCTTCCTTTTCGTGGGCGCGATGAATCCGAGCATTCAACTAATCAAGGGAACTTTCTTGAGCTATTGAAATTTATTACAGAGTAAAATGAGAATGTCAATTGTGTTGCACTTAAAAATGCTCCTAAAAATCTTAAGTTGGCATCTCATGATATTCAAAAAGATATTGTTAATGCCGCAGCAATTGAGACAACCATTGCTATCCTTGCAGAGCTTGGTAATGGGTTATTCTCTATACTCCTTGATTAATCTAGAGACATCTCAATAAATGAACAAATGGCTGTTGCTTTGAGATATGTTAATAAAGAGGGATGTGTAGTTGAATGTTTTCTAGGAGCATGTTACTAGTACTGCTGCTCTATCACTTAAGAAAGCGGTTGAAGATTTATTTTCAACACACAACTTAAGCATATCTAGGGTGCGCGGGTAAGGATATGATGGTGCTAGTAATATGCAAGGGGAGTTTAATGGATTGGAGACACTTATTTTGCAAAAAAATGAGTCTCCATATTATGTGTATTGTTTTGCTCACCAACTTCAATTAGCTCTTGTGGCAGTTGCGAAAAATCATATACATATGGCAGATCTCTTTTTGGTAGTTTCAAACATTGTTAATGTTGTGGAAGCCTCATGCAAACGTCAAGATCTTTTTCGAGAAAAGCAACCCGCTAAAGTTGTTGAAGCTCTACATAATCACGAGATAATAAGTGGGCATGACCTCAATTAAGAATGTACTCTTATTCGTGCCAGTGATACGCGTTGGGGGTTGCATTATGGGACTTTAATTAGTTTGATTGGCATGTTCTCAATTGTTATTGATGTGCTTGATGTGATAGTAGAAGATGGGACCATTTCAGAACAAAGAGCAGAAGTGTTTCGCCTATTGGACTCAATGCAATCTTTTGAGTTTGTATTTAGTCTACATTTGATGAGAGCTATATTGGGAATTACAAATGATTTGTAGCAAGCATTACAAAGAAGAGATCAAGATATTGTAAATACTATGAAATTGGTTCAAATATCTAAGCAACAACTTCAAATGTTGAGGGACAATGGGTGGAGATATTTAGTGGATAAAATTTTCTCTTTTTGTGACAAACATCAAATTGATGTGCCTAATATGAATGAAGCATTTGTTATTTGAGGATGATCAAGGCGAAGAGCTTAAGAAACGATAAATTCTCATCACTGTCGTTTCGAGCTATTCTAAACTGTCATAGATATGCAAATCCAAGAGCTTAATAACCATTTTAATGAGGTGAACATTGAGTTGTTATTTTGTGTTGCATGTCTAAATTCATCTGATTCATTTACAGGTTTTGACAAAGAAAGATTAGCCCGTTTTGCCGAATTTTACCCAAAGGACTTTTCTAATATTAAGAGATTAGCAATTTCTGACCAACTTGAGAATTTTATCATGGATGTACGTTCTACACTTGAGTTTTTAGATTTAAAAGGAATTGGTGATCTTGCTCAGATGATGGTTAAGACCAAAAAAAATATAAGATATCCCTTGGTTTACAGGCTTTTAACTCTGGCATTGATTTTACCTGTTGCAACTGCGACAGTAGATAGAGCATTTTCTGCAATGAAGATTGTAAAGAACCGTCTTCGCAACAAAATGGGTGATCAATGGATGCATGATAGCTTGGTTGTCTATATTGAGAGAAATATGTTTAATAGTATTTCAAATGAAAGTATCATGTATCGTTTTCAAAATATGAAAAGTCGTCGTGGTCAGTTGTAAGTTCAAATTTTATATTATAAATGGATATGAACCTTTTGAGTAGCATTTTAATTTATTTTTTCTTTCTCATTATATCTATAGTTTTAAAAATATATCTACAATTTTAAGAATATGCCCCCACTGAACAATAATCCTGACTCCGTCCCTGACCCCGAGCCTCGTCACAAGTCAGGATTGTATTGCATTAGATTTTTTTTTGTACCATTTAATTCCTTGTTTGTTTACCCAACTTACAATTAAGATTAAAATAAAAAATATATGGGCATAATATAATTTTTTAGTATGTTGTTTGTTTAGTTGACTAAAGTCTTGACATTAGACTATTAGATAAATTATACAGTGTGTAAGTTATTAAATGTGGGGATAACTAATATTATAGAAAATGCGATATGGTAATGAATTAAGAAATTTAGACTTTTTTTGTTTAATCCAATTGTTAAAAGCTATTATATCTTGTTATTCAATTATTTATCTCATGTTAAATAAATAGTATATATTCGAGGGAGTTTGAGGGGGAGAGAATTTGAACCAAAATAACAAGACTAATATCATAAAAATAAAATTTGCGTGATTGTAATATTATGGCATAAACAAAAAATAACAGATGAGAAAGGAACAATTACACATAAAAGACAAGATTTTTACGTGGTTCATACAAAATTAAGGCTACACCCATAGAGTTGTGGCGACTTTCACTATCATAGGAGGTTGCACAAAATTACAAGAGATACAAACCCTAACTGAAACAACAGATATAAAGACCCACAACCGGGCCAGAAATAAAAAAACATGTCAAAAAATTTCCTCAAAGGCGTTGCCCCCAAGCCTTCGCAAGGCTGGTCCATTAGTGCTCTGGTTTGGGTCTAATGGACCTCACCTTCACTCCATAGACTAAGGCTAAAAAAAATTCATTTTAAACCGCGATGTTACTAGAACAAGTCAAATCATAGCTTGGACCCCAAAAAATAACCTGGCTCTATATACCTAATAATCTCCTCCTTGAAGACCAGTCCAAACACCAACATGCCAACCCTTAAACCAAACTCTGCACGTCTCAAACCATAGCTTTCATTGTAACAACTCAACGTTATTTCCTCAAGTTCGAAGACCAATTGAAGGAGCACACAACTTCAGTTTATCAATAGTAACCCCTACAGTTAACATATCAACTAGGTTCTCTGCACCACGAATTGTCTCATGTTTTAACTGTCTACTATGAAGGATCGCTGGCCCTATCTCTAACGATTTTCATACCAAGGATTTGTTCTGCAGCTCTCAAATCTTTCATCGCAAACTATTGAAAAATGGCTTTTAACTTATTAATCTTCTCAATACACGAGCCTGTAACGAGAATATCATCTACATACAACAACAGAATAATATAAGAGTTGCCAAAATTCTTAACATGACAGTAATGGTCTGCTTCCAACCTTATGAACCTAGTGCAGTATATAAAGCTGTCAAATTTCTTGTACCATTGCCTTAAAGCTTGTTTTAGGCCATATAAGCTCTTACTCAATTTGCAAACTAAATTCTTTTTTCCCTGCACCGTGAATCCTTCTGGTTGATGCAGATAAATATCCTCTTATAAGTCACTATGAATAAAAGCAGTTTGGACATCCAACTACTCCAGATGTAAGTTCCCTACATCCAGAATTCTTAGGACTAATCTAATTGTTATCAACTTTACAATTGGAGAGAAAATATCAGTGTAGTCAATGCCTTTCTTCTGCTAAAATTCCTTGACAATTAATCTGACTTTATAACGCTTGCTACCACCCTTCTCTTCCTTTATTCTGTATGCCCACTTGTTATGCAAAGTTTTCTTTCTTATTGGCAGTGTCTGATTTGTCAACATTGAGTCCATCTCATCCTTCATGGTTAACTCCCACTTCGTTGAATTTTCTGTCTGCAAAGCTTCATCATAACTCTTAGGCTCACCACTATCAGTAAGAAAATTGTAGAATAGGAATAGTGAGAAATGTTGTGTTGCCTTATTGCTTCTAGAAGACCGTCTAACAACGGCTGCAGGTGTACTATGTTGTACCTGTACATCCACATTTTTCTTGTCTTCTTCATCTATGTTCTGCATAGTACTCTCAAAGATATCATCTAAGTCAACAAACTTGAGTTTCTTAGCATCTGGCATCACAACATTAGATTTTTCTTTTGATTAGTCCTTGTACATAACTTGCTCATTAAAGATTACATTTTTGCTTCTAATAATTTACGAATTTGATTATCCCAAAATCGATAACCAAAAGCTTCATTCCCATAACCAACAAAGAAACATTTTGAAGATTTAGCTTGTAGTTTATTACGAGCATCAAAATCAATGTGAACATAGGACGCGCAAATAAGGGCTTTTAGAAAGAAAAGATTTACTTCTTTTTTGCTCCAAACTTCTTCAGAAATTCTACAATTTAAAGGAACCGGCGGTTCACGATTTATCAAGTGAACTGCGATGTTCACTGCATTAGCCCAAAAACTTCTTGACATCTCTACATCCAACCTCATGCTCCTAGTACGTTCATTACGGGTTCTTTTCATTATTATTGATAATATATTATTATGATATATACTATCATTATTGAGATATTTTTTCATTATTGAGATTGTCATAATATACTATTATTATTAACGATATTTTTCTATTATTATGATTTGGTTTCCTCATTAGTCTATTACCATTATTAGGATTTCTATAACCTATATATTTGATGTATTCTTTCATTGTAAATCAAGCCTTTTGGCTCAATATGCAATAATAGTAGTTTTACTTTGTTTGCTAACATGGTATCAGAGTAGGGTTCCAAACCCTAGTTCGCTGACAAGTTCCCTTCTCTCTGGCGTCGCCGACCTTCTTTCCCTCTGGCGCAGTTGTTGTCTTCTTCATGGTACCATGATTTATCTTTCTTTGCAAGCTCCCCTTTGCACCGTTGACCCTCGAGACCTCAGCCGAAGTCACCAGCACCGCCGAAGACCCTAGTCAAAGACACTTGCGACAACCACCAGCATCGTTGACCTCAAAAACCCCAGATCTGCGATTCATTCCTTCTCGCCGAAGTTCGAGACCCTAGATTGGCAACCCTTTACCCTAGAAAGACCGCAGCTGCGGCTTTTTGACTACCGGCGACTTCGCTAGACTCCTTCACAACGCCAACGACTTCGCCAGAACCCTTTACTAACACCAGCGACCTCGCTAGAATATTTACACCGCTCTCTCTTGTCCTCGCCTGTATATTTGCATCACTCTATCTCTTCTTGTGGGGTTATTGTTACTATGCAATAATAATTTGAACCTGTTACTTATAATATTTGGTCTTCAATTCCTTGTTTGACACTTAGCATTTACTGTTGGTTCTCTATTTTGAATTTTTGTCACTACTCGGTGTGCAACAGATTTGGTCCCTTTGGTTTTGGTTATTCTGGACATTGGCTTGCAAAATCTATTTGGCTCATGATATTTTGATTCATCACTATGAGACATTGGTATTTGTGTTTTCTAACTTGTTGAAAGATCAAATTGCAAGCTATAGTATTAGATTGCATGTGAATTCTTCACAATGGGGATAAGTTTCTCTTTTGACTCGAGAATTTAGATACAAATCTTGGCATGTGATTTGGATTTTCTTGCCTTTCAGTGGTGCTCCAATCTCCTTAGTGCATTCTCTATTAAAGCAGTTTCTGACCACAGACCATGCAGGCACCCTTTGGGCTCAAATCTTGCATTTGTTATGCCTACGTTCTCTCCAGGTTTGTATAGTTCTTATCTCACTAGTATTTTTTTCACTACTTGGATATTTGATTTCAGTTTTTCTCATCATATGACACCTAATTTATCCAGTCTTAGTCATTGTACTTTTTCCTCTTGTCCAATTTCTATTTGTACTGCCAATGGTGCTTCTATGTAGGTTGTTTATATTGGTTCTGTTATTCTTTCTTCATCCACTTCATTATCCATACCTAATGTCTTTCATCATCTGTTCCTGCCACTTTCTAGGGAGAAGTAGTTCTTAATGCAGTGTATCTCCTTAATCGCATGCCTATACCTCTTCTTTTTGGCATTTCGCCTTATAAAAAATTGATTGATCACCCTCCCAATTACATTTTGTTAAGTGTTTTTGGTTGTGTTTGCTTTGCCCTTCATCCCAAAAGAGAACGGAATAAACTTAATGCTTGTTTCGCTCTTTGTGTCTTCTTGGGTTATAGTATTTAGCAAAAAGAATATCGGTGTAATGATCCTGTATAAAATGCCCTTACGTCTCTCGTCATGATGTGTTTTTTGAGCGTCTCTTATATTTTACTCTACCACCCAAATAGGCCCCTCTTCCCAAAGAGGGTCTAATTGTTATTGATCCTTTCCCAAATAATGTGCCTTTCGATGAGTTTACTTGTACTCTTGACGTATCTGAACTTTCTTCTTAGTTTCGTCCTTTCGTAATTTCGTCTCTCCCATTAGTTTATTCTCGTAGGTTGCCTCCCCCTTTTCAACACATATCCACTAGTTCACAGTTCCCATGTCTCGGTGGATCTTGATCCCTTTGAACGGTGCTATCCTTTATGTGCTCGTACTCCGCTGATAAGACTTGGTTATTCTAATACCTACTCTTCACCTTCTTATCGTGCCTTTTTATCTTCTATTCATACTTACTTTGAGCCTCAATCCTATAAGAAAACCTGTACTGATCCAAACTGAATCAATGCCATGTACGAAGAATTAACTGCTCTTCTGAAGACTCGTACTTGGAATTTGGTTCCACTACTTGCCGTTAAAAACCTTATTGGATGTAAGTGGATGTACAAAGTTAAAACTCATTCTGATGGTTCTCTAAAGCGCTATAAGGCCAGGTTAATTGCCAAGGGATTTTCTCATAAGTATAAAATTGATCATGAGAAAATTTTTGCATCCGTGGCTAAGATGACTACAGTTCGTACTTTGATTTATGTTACTGTCATTCGTCAATGGCCTCTTTTCTAATTAGTTGTCAAGAATGCATTTCTCAATAGGTATCACAATGAGAAAGTTTATATGCGCCCTCCTCCAAGTTTCCTTCATCCTCATAGTACTGTTTGTCATCTTTAGCGTGCCCTTTATGGTTTGAAACAGTCCATTCGTGCTTAGTATTAGCGTTTCCAGTCTATTGTTACACAGATTGGTTTCACTCCTAAGTCTCATGATTCTGCACTATTTATCTGCCACACTTGTACTGGGTTAGTTATTTTGTTATTATACATGGATGATATAATCATCATTGGTTCTAATTCTGCTGATATATCTAAAGTGAAACAACATTTGTTCCGTGCATTTGAAATGAAATATTTGGGTCCTTTGCGATACTTTCTTGGTATAGAGGTTACTTCTTTCCCTACGGGTTATCACCTCTCTCAATTAAAATATGTAATTGAGGTGATCCGCCGTGCTCATCTCACTAATGATAAAGTCATGGATACTCCCACTGAGTTAAATGCTAAGTTCTCTCCTTCTAATGGTGTTCCTCTTGAGGATCCCACTGTCTATCGAGAGCTGGTTAGGTGTTTGGTTTATCTCATTGTGACTCATCTTGACATTGCGTATGCCGTACACGTGGTGAATTAATTTGTCTCTACTCCTCGCTCCATTCATTAGGTAGCTCTACTTCGCATTCTGTGTTATGTTCGTGGTACTATTTCTCAAAGTCTATTCTCTTCTTCGTCTTCACCACTAACTCATCGGGTTTATGCTAATGCTAATTGGGCAGCTGATGTCTCTGATCACAAGTTTGCTACTGAATTTTGTGTATTTCTTAGTGACTCCTTTATTTATTGTAAAAGCAAAAAATAACATGTCATTGCTCGTTCTACTACTGAAGCTGAACACCGTGCCATGGCCCATGCTACTGTTGAGATTGTTTGGCTCTATTGGCTCCTCTCAGATTTTGGTGTCTCTCTTTTTTCTCTTACTTTTTTCTATTGTGATAATAAGAGTGTGATCCAGATGGCTCATAACTCTGTTTTTCATGAACGTATGAAGCATATAGAGATTGATTGTCATTTTATTCGTCAGCATCTTCAGCTTGGTACTATAGATCTCCCCTTCGTCTCCTTATCATTGCAGCTTGCCGATTTTTTTACCAAGATTCACATTGTGGCTCATTTTCTGTTCTTGCTTGACAAACTCTCACTACTCACCGGGCTCACATCATGAGTTTAAGGGGGGTGTGAGAATGTATTATTGAGATATATACTATTATTATTGAAATATTTTTCTATTATTGAGATTGTCAGAATATACTATCCTTATTATTGATATTTTTTTATTATTATGATTTAGTTCCCTAATTAGTCTATTAGTGTTAGCCCAACGGCATTTTAAATTAATTTTGATAATTTTATTAATTCATATTTTTTAATTAAATGATTTTAAATAATTATATTTAATTATTTTTTAAAAAGATAGTTTCGACACTACATGTCAAAGGAGTCAACATCTTATACTATTTGTGCTGGCACATTGCACTAAATAGGTTGATAGCTTAGTGTTCTTGAACAGAACGTCTTGTGTCGACACCAATTGACTTTTGGGTTTACGCCTACAGGTAAAGCACGCTTGATAAACTCAAGTGTGTCGACACTATTGAAGTTTAGGGTTGACACCTTTAATAGCTTTTCTTGAGATGTTTCATGAATTGAAGTATATCGACACCAATGATCTATTGTGTCGACACCTCCAGTATTGGACTGGGATCCAAGTTGAGTCGACACAATTTAAAATTTGTGTCGACACCAAGTCAAGGTCGAATGAGCACAATGAGTCGACACCAATTCATGCTTGAGACAACACTTCAGCACCTGCGGATGCTTTGATGGAAGCGCGTGGGGGATGCACCAGATATCTATTATTTTTAAAAAATATTCTTTTTTTTCCTTTTTAAAACAAAAGTTCAAGATATCTGAGTATCATTTTTGAAAAACCAAGAAAAATAAAACGAAGGCTACAGGTCTTTTAAAAACGTAATGAGAGAAAATGAGAGTTCGGGAGTTAGGGTACGAAAAGGGAAGGTGTTAGGCACCATTTTTGCCCAACCATGAGGGTGGCCTTTACTTTGTCAATGTTGGTTCTTGTTGTAAACTTTTTAAAGGTAACATATACAGAATATGAGATTAAAAAAAGTTTAAACAAAAGCAAAAAAATCTAACTACGATCCTAGGATTATAATTTGGTTGTTATTTTTAGATATGCTACACGTATTATTTGAGCAAAACAAAACAAAAAATATGTAAATAAGCGGTAAACGAACAAGTAAGATTCTAAGGGTCATGCAATAGTATTTTTTTCCCCATCATGCTGTAAACAGGTTGTACAGAACATGCAGAAGAGACTCAAACATTATATTTAAGCTACTGGACATGCAAAAAATTCACGGCCATAGCAACAAATGTGAGACCTTGACTGGTTTTATTTTAAGAAATGATTAAGTGTTGATGGGAGTAAGAATCAAAACTTGAGCTTGGTAATGTTTTGAGCTTGGGTACGCATGAAAGGTATGTTAGAGGAAAAATATGAGGTTCTAATGGATGTTTGGACAAAAATATGTGAAAAGTGTGTGAATGAAAGTGACATACATTTACGAATTTAGTCATAACGTTTTGTACAAAATGAATTTTAGTATGGAATTTGAACCATTGGAAAGTAGACTTCCGGAGCTTCATTTTGAGCATAAGAACGACCCTATTTGGAGTTCGGATAAAGGAGATATACTCATTTAAAGTCGGACCAAAAGTGCAGTCGCAGTAGAGACCGATCGAGCGGTCTTGAGACCACTCGAGCGATCTGTGACGGGCAGAGGTTATAAATGTCAGTTTTTGGGTTGGTTTTGTTAATTTCTCTTCTCACCTCTCTCTAAAAGCTTAAGAGTGAGCCAGGATTTAGTCTTGGGGGTCCTTGAGAGTTTCCATGTTCGTTGGGAGTGAAGATCTTGCCGTTTCCTTGCACGAGCGGTCGTTGGAGAGCGTGGATATACGTTAAAAGCTCCTTTAAAGTTGCGTGTGTTGGGCTTTGGCGACTTGGAGCTCATGCGGGGCTTGATTCTTGATGGAGGATCTTCTTTGAGGTAGGATCTTGACTACTCCTTGTGATTTTCTATGATTTGTG
>JAULJZ010000019.1:6192195-6210206 GCA_032270985.1 Heliamphora pulchella | reverse complement strand
GTTTTGAGAATGTGGCTGGGAGTGCAATTACGATTCTTTAGTGGTATGAATTGTAATTTATGTTTTTATGAAATTGTCTCAGGGGCAGGCGGGTTTTCATAATTACATTACAAGTCAAAGTCATATTTACTCCGCAGGTCCCTACTGTAGCTTTATATATATGTAGTTATGCTAACTCTAGCCTACATTCCACATTACATTCATTATTGAATTAGGGTTTCAACGTAAATCCTAGATGACTAGATTAAGAGGTTCAAGATCACGATAAATTGTAACCCACTCTACGTTCGTGACTCGCATTTGGGAATACAGTAGAAGGCTTGATCGGGGCTTCAACTCGAAGGATTCACATTCATAGTTGTTGCAGTAACCGAAATCATTTTACCAAATTTCGAAAGGTATAATCCTGAATCTAACTTTAGGAGTATAGATTTTATTTTGATCTTTCGATATCCAAAAGTTTTAAACTGAAGCCTGTTTCGGTGATTGCTCGTCCAGTATTTTTTTTATCGGAAAGATCATATTCAAATCAATAATCTTGTCAGTTTACCTCCAACATTTGTAGCATCTAGAGATAGGAACCACTTCTGAGTAGCTCCTAACAAAGACTGGTAGAAGAGCTGAGCCTTCAACTGATCACTAGTCCCCATTGGTGACAAGGTTCCCACGTACATCTTTAGATGGATCCTCGAGTCTCCCATTCCATCAAACTTTTTCATGTTGGGCATCTTAAACTTCTCGGGAAGCATAGCATCGGGGAACAGACCGCGTCCCTCTACATCCAACATGTAATCGTCAACCCCTCTAGCCTTCCTTAGAATCTTTTCCAATTTGTCAACCTTTTCGGACAAGATCGACTTTTTTATGGCTAGGATTTCTTGGATTTCTTACTGGACAGGCTGTGCAGCTACTTGTTGGGCCCCTTTGGGTCCCTCATTTTCATCCAAAAGGTTCTCTTCTACTCTATCCTCTTGGCCGTCTGGGAGAACTGCAATGGGGTCTACAACCTGAGTCTGTAAAGCCTAGATCTGTGCCTAACACTATGTTTGAATCCTGGCTTGAATGGCCATAGCATTGTTAACCCCCTCAACTGTCCGCTGTAACTCTAAGATCGCCGTCATCATATCTGTCATAGTCATTTTCGAATCCTCCATCAGTAACCTCATCTAATCTACACGTTTGAGTCTTCCACTCGAAGATCGGGCCCAAGTGCATATAGGTTCTTCTCTACTCAGAGCTATTATTCCGTGTCACTGAACTGAAAGGACTCATGCAAATCAAAGGGCTCCTCAGTCGGGTCTACACTCGAAACAAACTCGTGTTCGGTAATGGGACGGGTAAACAAAAACTAATCCTAATCGGGGTACTAACTATACAAACAAAAGCATCTATTAAAAAAATCATATAATCCTAAAAGATTTATTGGTCCTAAAAAAAGAGTTCTAAGAAGCTACATACACATGAGAAGGTTGGTAGGTTTGCAGTAAGTGTACCTTCTGAATAAAGTCAAGAATATACCTCCCAATGCCAGGAATGGTACAAGGCATGGTCAAATGGTATGCAATAACTCTTCTTGCCACATCTATGGAAGCATGTGGCTAGAAAGCTAGCTGGTTTCCCCGATATAGCCCCAAGATAGTAAATTGACCAGGGTATCAGGTAGGCGAAGCGGGAGTTTTGAGAACCAAGCACACAAATAAGCAAATGCGAATGCAAATACTAATGAAAAGCTTACAACAAGAACTATTGACATGTCAAGTTAAGCCCTTTTATGATTTTTTTTTAAAAAAAAACTAGTCCCGAGTGGAGTCGCCAGAAAACTGCGTGCACCTTTTGGAAGAAGGAAGGGAAGGGCACACCGGATATCTATTGTTTTTAGAAAAATTTTCTCTTTTCTTTAAAATAGAAAACCCAAGATATCCGAACACGTTTTTAGAAAAATAGAGTCACCACTTGGTTTTTGAGAAAAATAAAATAAAAATAAAAAGAAGGCTACGAGTCTTTTAAAAGCGTAACCAGAGAAAAAGAGGGTTTGGGGGCTGTAGACACCCCAATTTGACAAAGTCGAATCTTAGGCACCCGTCTTGAATGCACTCCAATGACGAAAGTATGTGAGTCATGCTCAAAGATACTCCCAAGCAAGAAAAATCACGAATATGACTAAAAACCCAAGAAAACCACCAAACAACATCCAAGCCGTGACTTTTATGTCATAGCCGTGACCTTTTTATAAATCCTAAACCAGGCCGTGGCTTCCTTTGTCACAATCGCATCTTTTTATCCTAGCTCTGACTTTTGAAATTCATAACTGTCCTTTTCACCACCATAAAGGTAGCGGCCGTCACTATGAAAAAGTAAAAAGGTAGCAGCAGTCACTATTACTCTTTTTTGGACAGATGGCCGCATCCTAGAGGGGATCTGTGTTGCTCGCCTTGCCTGTAAATAGGCGACATTTCTAAACAAAACAAGAAGAGAGAAAGATCTGGATACCAAGACTCTGCCCAAATACTCCCCCACCCGATATTCTTCTATCCATTCCATACTTCTCAAGCCTTATTTGTGTTCTTGCTTGCATCGGAGGGGTCGTTGAAGCTCGTATTGGCTTGGAGATAGTCCATTCCGACCCCCGAGGGACCATTCATGGTGGATATTCACACGAGGTAACCTTAAGGACCATAACTCTTTTATAAACCCTCATTTTCTTCTTCCGAGGGTGTCGTGGATAAGATTTCCATTGTTTTGTTGTCTATTTACCATTTATTTCAATGCAAGCATTTGTTCCCTTAAGTTTTCATCATAAACAGTGTAATTCATATCTCTCTGTTTCATATATTTACAATCGTTTCTATTTTGTTTCGACGCTCACGAGCACACTAAGCACTTTAAAAACTTTCTCGACGTTCTGAAACATGACGGCCACAATCTTCTAATGTAACGGCAGTGTGTTTCTTACAGATACATTTTTCCTTTTTTTACTCACAACCGCGACATTCTATTGTTACGACCGTGATGCATATTTGAAGGCCAAAAATACAAAAATTCATTTCAAAACGCTATGATATTCATTTATTTAAAGATTTTCTCACCTTTTATTATCTTGTTTAGGATTCTCTCTTTTCTGTACCTTAGTTTATTTTCTTGTTAGGTTAATGAATGGTAGGTCTAGCCTAGATCAAGTGAGCTGTGGTCTCCATTCTATACATCTCCATTTCTGCATCTTCTGTGGTTATAAAAACATGACGGTCGCGACCTTTCAATGCCAGGGCCGGGTGTTTTGTAAACCTCATAGTAACGGCTGCCAGTTAGTTTATAACAGTCGCATGTTTTATCTCCATATTTGTCACGGCAGCCATATCCTCTTACAACAACCGTGAGGTTTTATGAGGCTAGTGATATGAAAAGTGTGTTTATGAACTCTGTCATTCATTTTTGCCATTTTGTACGTTCTGTTTCGAGTTATTCTTCGCATAGAGGATAAAGGATGGTAGATTTAACCCAAAACAAATGGGTTATGGTCTCTGTCTTGTATATCCTATCCATTTGAGCTTGTTTTAAGTCTTGTGCAATGTTTATACCCTGTTTGGACCCCTTAAAACCATGGCCACAATATTTATATGACACGACCGTGAGATTTTTCACTATGTTTCTCGTGATATCCCTATATATGTCACGACCGCCTATTTTGTGACTTTATTTGTCATGATCGCAACATTGGTTGCCACAGCTATAAGTTTTTATGTATGTCTAGTAGCTTAAAATAGTGCTTGAGTCTTCTCTGTTTATTTTATATAGCCTATTCGCAGCATGTCAGAGGCAGAAACATTGTTGCATGACCTTTAAGTCCTCGTTTGTTCATTTTATCGCTTATTCACATATTTTTCACTTTGTTTTGCTTAAATGATATGTGTGGCATACCTAGAAATAACAACCAAGTTGCATGACCCTAAGAATTATAGTTAAGATTTTGTTTCGTTGCTTGCTTTTGTTTGAACTCTTTTTAACCTCTTGTTCTGTATATGTTACTTTAAAAAAGTTTACAACAAGAATCAATATTAACAGAGTAGAGACTAACCTCACGGTTGAGCGAAAATGGTGCCTAACACCTTTCTTTTTTGTACCTTAGCCCCTGAACCCTCTCTTTCTCTAGTTATGTTTTTTAAAAGACCCACAACCTTCTTTTTTTTTCTTGATTTTTTTCAAAAATCAAGTGGTGACTCTATTTTTCTAAAAATGATTCTCATATATCTTGGATTTTCTTGCTTTGAAAATAGAAAAACTTTTTTTCAAAAAACAATAGATATCTGGTGCATCCTGTGAGACCAAAACACCCGCAGCTTTTCTAGCGACTTCGCTGGGGAAAAGGTTTTCAAAAAAAATCATAAGAGGGCCTAACTTAAATGTAAATGGTTCTTGTTATAAACTTTTCATCGGTATTCGCATTTGTATTTTCATATTTTTATGCTTGGTTCTCAAACCCTCGCTCCATTTACTCGATAGCCCGGCCAGTTTACTGCCTCAAGGTTATATCGGGAAAGCCAGCAAGCTTTCTGGCCGCATGCTTCCATAGATGTGGCAAAAAGAGTTATTGTGTACCATCCGACCATGCCTTGCACCATTCCTAACATTGGAAGGTATATTCTTTACTCTATTCAGAAAAATACACTAAGTGAAGACCTACCAGCCATTTCATGTGCATATAGTTTCTTAGAACCCCTTCTTTTAGGATCAATAAATCTCCTAGGGTTATGTGATTTTCCTTTTGTAGATGCTTTTGTTTGTATAGTTAGCACCCCGTTTAACATTAGTTTTCGTCCTCCCGATCCGTCATCGAGAGTGAGTTATTTCGAGATTAGGCCTGGCTAATGAGTCTTCTGATTTACACTAGCCCATTCAATTTAGAGACCCAGGATAATAACTTTGAGTAGAGAAGAACCTATAGCACTTGGGCCCGATCTCGGAGTGAAAGATTCAAACATGTAGATCAGTTGAGATTACCGATGGTAGACCCAGAATTGACTATGGCAGATATGATGAGGGTAATTTTGGAATTACAATGGACTGTTGAGGGAGTCAGCACCACAGTAACCAATCAAGTTAGGAACCAGACTTAGTGTCAAGGTCAAATCCTGACTTTACAGACCCAGGCTGCAGACCCCAATGTACTTGTTCCAAATGACCAGGAGGATGGAATAAGAGATAATATCTGGGATGATAATGTGGGACTCAAGGGAGCCCAACCAACAGTTGCACAACCCGTTCGACCGAGAATTCCAAAAATCCTAGCCATGAAGGAATCGATCTTGTTAATAAGGTTGACAAATTTGAGAAGATTTTGAGGAAAGCCCGGGGAATTGAGGATTATATGCTAGATGTCGAGGGACTCTGTTTGTTCTCCAATGCTAAGGTTCCTGAGAAGTTCAAAATTCCTAACATAGAAAAATTTGATGGGATCGAGGATCTGAGGATCCATCTAAGGATGTATATGGGAACCCTGTCGCCAATAGGGAATGGTGATCAATTGAAAGCTCAGCTCTTCCAGTGGTCCTTGTCGAGAGCTACTTAGAAATGGTTTCTGTCTTTGGATCTGCAAAGACAAGAACATGGGAGGACATTGCTACTGTATTTGTCAACCAGTATAACTACAACATCCAGCTTGATGTCACCACTCGGGAACTTGAGACTACCCACCAAGTGGCCAAAGAATCTTTCGTTGAGTTTCTAACCCGATGGAGGGCTAAGGCAGCAAAAATGACAAACCAATCCACTAAAAAGGAGCAAGTGAGAATGGTAGTGAAGAATTTACAGTCGCAGTTTCGCAAGTATCTTATCATACAAGCATTGATGACGTTTGAGCAATTTTTCGATGTCGGGATACAGATAGAAGATGCATTACAATTTGAGGATATCGAGAAGGGAGAACCGAGTCAAATAATGGTTCAAAGTCGTATGCTAATAATCCGAACAATGTCACCAATGTCGTGAATCGAAGCTATGAAGTGAACCTGCTGAATCCCAACCTGAATCAAGCTATCCCATCTGTCTAGCCAGCTACCCAAAATCAACCCCTAAAACAAAAGAGAACTTTTACCCAACTCACTATACCTTTAACATCCATCTTGAGCCGATTAATAGAGAGTGGTCTCCTAAAGCCTTTGGAGCTGACCCCACCTCCAAACCATTTATCGCCTAGATATTATCCTACCCAATACTTCACTTTCCACCAGGGGAATGGTCATTTAACCAATAATTGCATGAGGCGCTCTGGCATGAGATTCAAGACTTGACAAACAACAAGGTGATTCCTCCACCGACTGCCGTTCAAAAACCGAATGTTACCACCAACCCTATGCCGAATCATGCAAACCAACAAAATGTGAATGCCGTTGAAAGAGTGTCGAAAGGTTTTGATCCCACCAAATTCATAGTCCCCGCAACATAACTAAAGTCGATTGCTGATTTACCATCTAGGTAGGAGGTGTTGTTGATTAACGACCTTATTCAAGATTTGATTGACGATGGTTTTGATAACTTCTCGATCTTTATTGTCCATGAAGAAGTTCTTCCCCCTATCAATGGTGATGAGGAGCATGATGAAGAAATCAAGCATTTAAGGGAGGATCTAGCCCATCTTGAGGCATTAAACGAGTTGGGAAAAGCGGGGATCGACATCAAATGGCATGTCCCGACTGTTCCGAGCAATGATATAGCCTGGCACCAAGGGGTAACTTGGTATGGAGAAACCAACCCGAGTTTTAGAACAGAAGCGATAGGAAAGATAGTATCAGAGATAGGAGAGTCCTCAAAGGGAAAGGAGGTTGGCAGTGAAAGTAAGCAGGAAGAAGATCACCAGTCGGTAAGAAAACTGAGGAGAAGAAGCGGGAAGAGAAGGAAGAGAATTCACCCCATGTGAATTTGTTGGAAACTGTAGGTTTTATATTTGACCCTTCCGTATACATCGTTCCTTCCATGATCCGAAACTAAGAACACCTCTACCCGAGGAGCCAGTCTTATGCTCTCTCGAAGTAGAGTACCAAGAAGAGAACGATATGTAAGAGTTAGAAGAGATAGTGCTAGAATTCATGGACATAGAATACTATGAGGGAGAGGATGTGCCGGAATGGCACCCGATTGTTGAAGAACCATATGACAATGGAGGCCCGTTGAAACCTTGAGGCCCTCCCCCACCATACAATTATGAAGATCCATTTGATGGGATATCACTGCCATAACTCTTTGAACTAGAGACAGAAATCGACAAAGAATCTGATTGGTTTTTTCAAAACATGATGGGAATTGAGGAAGATTTCTAGGGAGATGAACGAGTCAATTGAGAGAAAGCTAGCGCAGACGATTTATGGGCCTTCCAAGAGAAAAGATATATGGTGGTCAAGATTCGAGAAGTGGCTGACCAGTTTAAAGGACTATGAAAACCTGAAGAGCAAATAAAGCATCTGGCAAGAAGCGGGAGGCATTTTAAGCCCGCACAGCTAGAGAAGGGGCAACCAAGTAAGGGCATTGAAGACCCAAGGAAGCAAATAGAGAAGAGAAATAATGAAGAAGAGGACTTAATCTTGAAGCAACTTAAGAAGACACAAGCCAATGTGAGCATTTGAGGGTTACTTGTGCCGTCCTATAAGCACCGACATGCCGTCTTGAAAGCTTTGAACATTGTGGACATTCCGATCAACGTATCTCCCGATCAGTTGGTTGAAATGCTTATGCCCGAGAAGCAAACCAATGTTATCGCCTTCAGTAACAAAGACTTTTCGACAAAGGGACCATCTCACAACAAACCGTTACACTTAATCGTCCAATGTTTGGGAAAATAGGTGTCGATCGTCTTATTTGACAATAGTTTAGCTCTCAATGTATGCCTACTATGAACTGCTTATTATTTGGGACTGAAGATGCAAGACTTTAAACCGAGCACGCAAAAAGTACGTACATACGATAACACAAGAAAAGACATGTTGGGATTGGTGACCTTCGCCGTGATAGTAAGGGCATTGGAAAGTGAGGTGGAATTCTATGTTCCCGATGTGCCAGCCTCATTTAATCTTTTATTGGGAAGACCGTGGCTACATAATCTAACAGTTAGAGCAGTTCCATCAACCTTGCACCGAAAGGAAAAGTTAATCAGAGGAGTAACTGTCACTATTTCGGGCAAAACTGGCTTACTGACCCTGGTTAGTGACACTGCCCTGCTACTTGAGATTTAGCATGGGGCAAAGGACCTCCTTCTAAATGGGTTCGACTTTGATGAGACTAAAGCTATCCATGTTTTGATGAACGAGGAAAACTACGTGAGCTCGAAGGTTGTAGCAATGATGAAGGCAATGTCTTATTTTCCAGGGTGGGACTGGGCAAGCACCTACAAGGGATCTCAGAACCAATCCCCATACTTCACAATCGCCATAGGCATGGACTAGGGTATGGGTCAGAGGCAGAAGAAGCAAAGATAAGGAAATACAGGCCAATGTGCTTTCCTTTCTTGTGGACTCTTGGTTCCTTCGAGTTTGCAACTGCTCTGCTATTATCACAAAAAAGTGTAATAGCCGACTGAACAGAAGGGACCACATCTAGATCCAACAGGAAGTTCCAAAGCTAAACGACCTCCTTGGCTGCTTTAGAAGCTGTCACGTACTCGGCCTCCATTGTAAAATCTATAAGAGTTAGTATACTGAAAATCATGTTTTTACCATTTAATTTTATTTTAATAAAATTAATTTTTTTTATAAGAATCTTTATGAGCAATGTTTGTGTATCATTTCTTTAATGTTATGCATGGATGTCCTTTATTCTATACAGTATTTAATCTGGTGTGTAGAGTACGATTTGTACATAGAAGACCAGATTTTAAGTTCTTGCAAAATATAATTTTTATATTCACAGTTTAGATAGAAATGGGCATACCATTGGTACGACTGTAGTACAGAGTTTTAGTAGGATTGTCTTGGTTACGGAGAACAGATAATAGCGTCGTCTATTCTTTCGATTCTCTGTGCCAGTACACTTTGTGTGTATTGAACAGAACACATTGGGGTAATTAATGTTATATTGTCTATATAAATTAATTCACACCCCACGATTATTATGAGAGTGCTTATGCTTTTAATCTTGAAATAATTAATTATTTTCTTATATTTAATATTCGTTATTTTGATTCATTAGAGGGTTCGATCTTATATAGATCTAAATTCCTAGTGAGTTGGATAGCAGTATTATTTATATGGTGAATATTAATTATTGACAGAATTTACGTCCTGAAAGATCGGAATTGACGATACCCTCTTAAGGAAGCTTATAATTTTTAATCGGGCCAAACTTTACAGATGGATTTGATTATCCGGCATTCAAATAAGTTAAATGGAAGAGTTTAAGAATTACAACATGCCAATTAAATTAAATTTAATTGGCGGGTATCAGAAATCTTAACGTGGGGGAAAATGATAAGTATTTAATAACAGGAGCTCAATACAAATAGGTTTTGAGATTATGGGTCAAAGTGCAATTATAGTTCTTTAGTGGTGCGAATTGTAATTTAGTATCTTCTGGAAATTACAGAAATCACGACTGGTTTTTATAATTGCAGATACCTCTATGAGGCTAGCTTAATTGTATAAACCGCTGATACATGTCTACGTTCCACTAGAAGTTTTACTCATAATTACTCCACGGGTCTCTGCTGTAGTCTTATAAATATGCGGCTAGGTTGAACCAATTTCATAACTTGTCTTATAAGATAAAAGCTATCTAGGTTCTGCTGGTACGCATTCTTGATAAATTGTAATTCACCCTACATTGAAGAATCACATAATGGAATACAATAGAATATCTGATAGGAGCTTCAACTCGGAACCAAATCGTAATTAAATATTCGACCAGCAAAAAGGTATTCTTCTAAATTAACTTTGGATGCTTGAGTTTTATTTTGATCGTTCATCATCAAAAGTTTTATCTGGAGCCCGTTTTGTCGTTTTCCTATCCAATTAATTTTTTTCGACAATTGTTTACAAAAATAATGATTTTAGTAGTTTTGCCTTCAACAAATTGGTATCATAGCTATTTTATTTTTTATTTATGATTATCGGGGCCGGATAATTTTAGAACTGTGCTAACTAAGTTTTACAGGCGTTCTAATCCCGATTTTATGGTCGTCATTTTTTATGTTTGATTAAATTGTGTGAATGATGATTATTTTTTTAATCATGGGGGTTAACCGTGATAGATCGAATGTGAGCCTTCGAGATATGGGATCAATACAATTGCTAGTTTTTATTTTTAAAATATCTATTTAGATTATTTAAGAACAGATTGAATATATCCAAGAACACAAAGAACGGAAGCAGTACCGGCAGTAGTTCAGATTTTTATGGGTCACGAATCGTGGTAAGTTTTTAATGGTTTTAAACGACTTTTTTTGATGAATTTTCTACAATATTTATAAATAAAAAATAGCAACAAAAACAAGTCAAAAATCGCGGAAAAAATCAACAAAACAACATCACCACTGGCTGCTTTGCCGGCAGTGGTTTTGATAATTTTTCAGGCTATTTTTTAGACTATTTTTTGAGCATTTTTTAGGTATAAAATAGCAGTAAAACATATCTTAAAAATTGTCCAAAAATTAGAAAAACAATTGGGCCAAAAACACTGCACAAACAAGCGGTAAACAGGCGGAGCAGCAGCAGCGTTAGGCAGCGCTATTTGGGGGCTATTTTTGGGCCTTTTTTGGACTATTTTTGAGGCGTTCTTCGAAGAAATGTGTGGCTGGATATTTGAGCTATTTTCTCAAAAAAAAAATGGGTGCAAAGGTAGCACATGAAAAAATTCAAACAGCCCATGGAGGTCGGATGAGGCAGCAGAAGCTGCCTAAAGTGGGCAGCCACAAGCGGCGCCGTGGGCGCAGGTGGTGGCCAGCAATTTTCTCTCTCTCGGGACGATTTTGTTTTGATATTCTGATATATTTGAGACTGATACGATATATATCAGTATAAATCAAAATGTATCAGGAAAACTTGATGCAATCAAAACACAGGAATCAGAGACGAACATGGGTTATTGTAGCTTATCTCTTCAGGAGACTGAAACGCCTTAGTGTTTCACTTGGACCATAAAACTGGGATATATGCATCGTGCTTATGTACATATAAACTGCATAGATGATTGATATCTATTTTATTTATTCTGTTAATTTAATTAATTCAAAATTTTAGTTTTAATTAAAATATTTTGTAATAGAAAATAAAATTAAAAATTTTAATTAAATAGAAAAATTTTAGATATTTTATTTTTTACAAAATATCACATTTAAGATAATTTTCATAAAATTGGATATTTTGAAAAAGCGTGGGAATTAATTTCAAATTTTAAATTAATTAAATAAAAAATATTTAATCGAAATAAATTATTATTTTTCAAAAAATTTAGAATGAAAAATAAAATAAATAAATACCTTTAATCAATACGTTAGCTGAAAAGCTGAAGGAAAATTTTGTATTTATTAAATTTTATTTGTTACGCATTTAAACACGAAAAAATGATTTGACAAACCAAAATTTTTGGAATCACGTACACGAGAAGATATTTAATTCTTTCAGATTATGCAATTTTTGAAATTAATAAATTTATTTTAATTAGACGGATGTTTATAACCTTAAAAATATTTTAAAAATCTAAGTGGGAGAAAATATTTATTCACAGATAAATCCCGCGATCTCCATCACCAGTTTGTAAGCAATGTAATTAAATCCTACGTGTTGACAGTAGACCCTTCCTACCCATCAGACAGATTCATTACGATATCGCCAATACAAACATCCTTTAAGAATAATTCTAGATAATTGTTAGTGTGGATCACTTCTCTATCTGAAGGGTTCATTGCAAAACGATTGATTTGAGATTAGGTAATGGTTAACACTTAATTGTATATAATAGTATTCTCTCTATCTGAGTCATTACTATTATATATTGGACTAAAACTATGTCAGTTATTTAATTTTACTTGGTATGGTCAGTTGTCTAGATAGTAAAATTAATAGGGATTGGCATGTCTAGTTATACGATAAATAGTAGACATCCTCCTATCGAGACATACTATTTACAGGGTTTCAGGCTGCTAGCAAATTTCTTTTAAAATGGTAGAGAGAATCAAATTAAATTAAATTCAAAGTATTGCTCATCATAATTAACGGTATTTTTAATTATGTGATTCTCAGAATTAAAATTGCTTTCAACTCACTCGCTTTAATACTCAAAGAAAACAAACTAATGAGACCAAATTTTGTTGACTAGAAAAGTAACAAGAATATAGCTATAACTACCAATGGTATTCCTTCAATACCAGGAAATGTATTTGTTTTAGAAAAATATTCTTCTCTAGATCGAAAGGCGTGAAGAAGAAAAAAAGTTCAAAAATAGGGAGACGCAATTTTTAGGGTAGTTAGTGGGTTATGAACTGGTGTGAAAAAATCGAAAGGCAAATGTTTTCACTGCAACCAGACAAGACACTAGAAAAAATAATGTCCAATATTTTTCAGAAGATAGAACAAATAGAAAAATTGTTGTTCACTGGTTGTGGAAACATGTTTAGCAGTGTTATCTATCGAAACCTGGTATGTAAGTACGGAAGCCACTAATCATGTTTACAATTCATTATAGGAATTTTGAGAAACCCGACAATTTACTGATGGGGAGATTTACCTACATATGGGCAATAATATAAAGGTAACAGCAGTTGCAGCGGGAGATATCATTCTCAGTTTTAGTGGAGAAAGGATTTTAATATTGAGAGATTGTCTTTATATACCCTCCATTGGAAGGAACTTAATTTCCTTTTCTAAATTGGTTAAGGACGGATATGTAGTTTATTTAATAACTCTGTGGTTATTAAGGATAATAAATAGGTTATTTATTCTGGTACAATGGTGGATGATCTTTGTGTTATTACTCCTAACTCTCCTATACTGCAACTAACTAAAATGAAGAACACATCTAATATACCATATTAGAGAAAGTTTTCATCTTTAATGAACCAAACGTTTTTTTGGCACTTACGCTTGGATCATATTAATTTAAAAAGAATAAACAAACTAGTAACAGATGGACCTTTGAGTTCATTGTAAGTGGAGGTACTTTCAGTCTGTGAATCTTCCTTAGAGGGTAAGATGACCAAGTGACCCTTTTTGACCAAAGGTTATAGTGTTAAAGAACTGTTGGAGCTGGTTCATTCTGATGTGTGTGGTCCTATGACAATCTGAGCTAGAGGTGATTTTGAGTACTTCATCAGTTTTATTGATGACTACTCATGGAATGGATACATTTACCTAGGTAAAAGTATCAAATCACTACGATTTGACCGTGGTGTGGAATACCTCTTTGGAGAGTTTAAGGATTCACCTGTCATCAAAGGGGATTATATCCCAGTTAACTGTACCTGGCACTCCGCAGCAGAATGGTGTAGCAGAAAGAAGGAAAATGACTCTTATGGAGATAGTAAGGTCTATGATGAGTTATTCAGGTTTATCTAATTTATTTTGGGGACTTGCTATAGAGATAGCGGCTAACATTCTGAACTTGGTACCTTCTAAATTAGTACCTTCTACTCCCACAAAATTTTGGACCGAGCATAAACCTAGTCTAAAACACATTCGGATTTGGGAGTGTCTAGCACATGTGCTGAAAGGGAACACAGGTAAGTCAGAACCGAGGACAAAAGTCTGTTTCATTATGGGGTACCCAAGGGAATGAAGGGTGGTCTGTTTTATAATCCTAAGGATCAGAAGGTCATTGTTAGCACCGATGCCCTATTCTTGAAAGAGGATTGTATTATGGATCACAGGTCCAACAGCAAAATTATTCTAAAAGAACTGAGAAAAATACCAGTAGAACGGAAGAACAAGTCACTTATATCCCATCACCTCATTGTAATGGGAGGATTATTGGGATAAGTGCAAATCAAGAACAGGGTGCTGATGTGCAAGGTTCAGATTCTGCACAGCATGTTACTGCTAGTACACAGACATAGGTAGTGCCCCTTCGTAGTGGGAGGGCTGTTCATCAACCTAATTGATATATGTTCTCAGGAGTGTCTTTTGACAAGATCTTGACAGAACTAGATATCGAGCCCTATAACTATAATGAAGCACTTCAAGACAAAGATGCAGAGTTTTGGCAAAGGGCTATGAATTTAGAGATAGAATCTATGTATTCCAATCAGGTCTAAGAACTTATAGAACCACCCGAAGGGATAAAACCCATTAGATGCAAGTAGATCTACAAAAGGAAGATAGGGGCAGACAGAAATGTTAAAACCTTCAAAGTTAGGCTTGTTGCTAAATGGTTTACTTAGAAAGAAGGGATCGATTATGAGGAAACCTTTTTGCCGGTAGCCATACTTAAGTCTATCCAGATTCTCTTATACATTGCTGCTCATTTCGACTACAAAATCTGGTAAATAGATGTCAAGACAGCTTTTCTTAACAGAAGTCTTAACGAGTGTATCTATATGATACAACTAGACGAATTCATTGCAAAGGTCCATGAACACATGTTGTGTAAGCTTAAGAGATCCATTTATTAACTTAAGCAAGTATCGAGATCTTGGAACACTCAGTTTGATCAAGCCATTAAGTCTTATGATTTTGATCAGAGTCTGGATGAGTCATGTGTGTACAAGAAGCGTGACGAAAGCATGGTAATCTTTCTAATACATTATGTAGACGATATCTTCCTCATCAAAAATGATGTGGGAGCATTATTTTCGGTTAAAGTATGGTTATTTGAGCAGTTCAATATAAAAGACATGGAAGAAACTAATCACATCTTTTGGATCAAGTTTATGCGAGATCGAAAATAGAGGATATTGGGCTTATCACAAGTAAAGTATATCGATGATATCCTTGCTCGTTTTGGCATGCAAGATTTCAAGAAAGGGTTTTTTCCTTTCAGGCATGGAATCACTCTATCCAAGGATTAGTGTCTTAAGACACCTGATGAGATAGAGAAGATGAAGGCGATTTCTTATGCTTCGACAGTATGAACCCTCATGAATGCTTTGCTTTGCACTAGACCCGACACCTGTTTTGCCATATACATGGTTAGCATATATCAGTCTAATCCAGGGCAGGAGTATTGAACTGTGGTAAAAAAATATAATCGAGTACCTAAAAAGGACTAAGTATTATATGTTGGTTTACCAGACAGACAGTCTAGTACCTTTGGGGTACACAGATTCATATTTTCATTCCGATGGGAATTCCCATAAGTCTACCCAAGATATGAGTTTACCTTAAAAAGTGGAGCTATAAGTTGGAGGAGTATCAAGCAGTCTTGCATTGCTGATTCCTCCATGGAGGCTGTTTAGCTTAGAAACTTCCTATTGAATCTAAAGGTAGTACATTCAGTTCAGTCGGCTATTACACTTTACTATGACAATAGCGGAGCGGTTGCAAACTCAAAGGAGCCAAAGGTGCACAAAAAAGGTAAGCACATTGAGCATAAGTTTCACCTGATATGAGAAATTATAAAGAGAAGTGATGTTGCTATGACCAAGATTGCATTAAGATATAACCTTGCAAATCCTTTTACAAAGAGTTTATGGGTTAAGACTTTTGATAGTCATGTAGAGGGTATGGGAGTCAGATGTATGACAGTATGATTTTGAGTATAAGTAAAAAATTATTAGGATTAGTATACTGAAAATCATATTTTTAGTATTTAATTTTATTTTAATAAATTTAATTTTTTATTTTATGAGAATTTTTATGAGTAATGTATGTGTATTATTTCTTTAATGTTGTGCATGGATGTCCAATATTCTGTATAATATTTAATCTGGTGTGTAGAGTATGACTTGCACACAGAAGATCCGATTTTCGGTTCTTGTAGAATATAAGTTTTATGTTCACAGTTTAAATAGAAATGAACATACCATCGGTACGACTGTAGCACAGAGTTTTAGTAGGCCTATCTCGATTGCTGAGAACAGATAATAGTATCATCTATTGTTTAGACTCTCTGTGCTAGTACACTTTATGTGTATTGAACGGGATATATTTGAGTAATTAATTTTATACTGACTATATAAATTAATTCGCACCCCAAGGTAATTATGGATAGTGCTTATACTCTTAATCTTAAAATAATTATTGATTTACATATATTTAATATTCGTTATTTTGATTCATTAGAGGATGCGATCTCATATGCATCTAAATTCCCGGTGAGTTGGATAGTGGTATTATTTATATGGTAAATAATAATTATTGACGAAATTCACGTCCCAAAATATCATGATTGACGATACTCCCTTAAAGAAACTTATAAGCTTTGATCAGGTCAAACCCTGCAGGTAGATTTGATTATCCGGCAGTCAAATAAGTTAAGTAAAAGGGTTTAAGGAATTACAAGATGCCGATAAAATTAAATTATCAATAATTAAATTTAATTGATAGGTATCAGGAATTTTAATGTGGGGAGAAATAATAGGTATTTAATAACAAGAGCTCAATACAAGAAGAATTTGAGATTATGGGTCCGAGTACAATTATAGTTCTTTAGTAGTGTGAACTGTAATTCAATGTTTTATGAAAATTACAGAAATTGCTGCTGATTTTCTATAATTGCAGATATCGCTAAGAGGTTTACTTAATTGTAAAAACCGTTGATACGTGTCTGCGTTCCACTAGAAGTCTTACTCATAATTACTCCACAGGTCCCTACTGTAACCCTATAAATATGCGGGTAGGCTGAACTAGTTTCATAACTTGTCTTCTAAGAAAAAATTTATCCGGGTGTTGTCGGTATGCATTCTTGATAGATTGTAGCCCACCCTACATTCAAGAATTGCATAAGAGAATACAATAAAAGATCTGACAAGAAATTCAACTCGGATTCAAACCATAGTTAAAGATTCGACCAGTAAAAAGATATTCTTCTAAATCAACTTTGGATGCATGAGTTTTATTTTGATCGTTCGTCATCAAAAATTTTATATAGAACCCGTTTCGGCGTGTACCGATCCAGATAATTTTTTTCGATAATCCTTTACAAAAACAATAATTTTGGCAGTTTTGCCTCCAACAGAATCAGCAATACAAGACTGCTTCATACTCCTCCAACTAATAGCTCTACCTCCTAAGGTAAATACATATCCTGAGATAGACTTATGAAAATCTTTATCTGGTTGAAAATTTGAGTCAGTATACCCTAAAGGTACTAGACTGTCTGCTTGGTAAACTAACATATAATCCTTAGTCTTTTTCAAGTACTTGATTATATTCTTTATCGCAGTCCAATACTCTTGTCTTGGGTTAGACTGATATTTGCTAACCATATCAATGGCAAATAAGATGTCGGATCTAGTGCAAAGTATAATATACATTAAGTTTTCTACTGCCAAAGCATAAAAAGCCGCCTCATCTTCTCTTTCTCATCAAGTGTCTTAGAATACTGATCTTTGAATAAAATGATTCAATGGTTGAAAGGAAAAAATTCTTTCTTGGAATCTTGCATGCTAAAATGAAAAAGGATATCATCGATATACTTTGCTTGTGATAAGCCCAATATCCTTTGTTGCTGATCTCGCACAAGCTTGATCCCTAGGATGTGACTAACTTCTCCCAAGTCCTTCATATCGAATTGTCCAAATAACCATACTTTTACCGTAGATAATACCCTCACGTCATTTTCAATGAGCAAGATATCATTTATATAAAATACTAAAAAAATCACCACGCTTCTGTTATGCTTTTTATACACACAAGACTCATTTGGACTCTGATCAAAATTATAAGATTTTATGACTTGAACAAATTGAGTATTCCAAGACGTTGACGCCTACTTAAGTCCATAAATAGATCTCTTAAGTTTGCACAACATGTGCTCCTGGCCATTTGCTACAAAATTGTCTAGTTATACCATATAGATATACTCGTCAAGACATCCGTTAAGAAAAGCTGTCTTCACATCTATTTGTAAATTTTATAATGGAAATGAGCAGTAATGGATAA
>JAULJZ010000019.1:6149557-6174307 GCA_032270985.1 Heliamphora pulchella | reverse complement strand
TTATGGACTTAAGCAGGCATCAAGGTCTTGAAACACTCAATTTGATCAAGCCATTAAGTTTTATGATTTTGATCAGAATCTAAATGAGTTCTGTGTGTACAAGAAGCGTGACGAAAGCGTGGTGATCTTCCTAGTATTTTATATAGATGATATCTTGCTCATCAAAAATGATGTGGGGACATTTTCTACTGTTAAAGTATGGTTATCTGGGCAGTTCGATATGAAGGACTTTGGAGAAGCCAGTCACATCCTTGGGATCAAGCTCGTGCGAGATTGAAAACAAAGGATGTTGGGCATATCACAAGCAATGTATATCGATGATATCCTTACTCGTTTTAGCATGTAGGATTCTAAGAAAATATTTCTCCCTTTCAGGTATGGAATCTCTCTATCCAAGGATCAATCTCCTAAGACACCTGATGACATAGAGAATATGAAGGCAGTTCCTTATGCTTCGGCAGTATGAAGCCTCATGTATGCTATGCTTTGCACTTGACCCAACATCTGCTTTGCCATTGACATGGCTAGCAGATATCAGTTTAATGCATGGTAGGAGTATTAGACTGTGGTAAAGAATATAATCAAGTACCTAAAAAGAACTAAGGATTATATGTTGATTTGCCAGGTAAATAGTTTAATACCTTTGGAGTACACAAACTCATATTTCCAGTCAGACATAGAGCTTGCATCAGGAGATAATGTTGCAGATCCTTTATAAAGAGCTTACCGGCTAAAACTTTTGATAGTCATGTAGAAGGCATAGGAGTCAGATGTAAGGCAGCATGATTTTGAATATAAGTGGAAGAATGTTAGAGTTGATATACTGAAAACTATATTTTTAGTATTTAATTTTATTTTAATAAAATTAATTTTTTATTTTATGAGAATCTTTATGAGTATTGTATGTATATCATTTCTTTAATAATATACATGAATATCCGATATTCTATATAGTATTTAATCTGGTGTAGAGTATGGCTTGTACACATAAGATCAGCTTTTAGGTTCTTGCAAAATATAAATTTTATATTCACTGTTTATATGGAAATGAAAATACCATCGGTACGACTGTAGCATAGAGTTTTAGTAGGCCTATCTTGGTTACGGGGAACAGATAATACATTGGCTATTATTTTGACTCTCTGTGCTAGTACACTTTGTGTGTATTGAACGGGATATTTAGGGTAATTAATTTTATACTGACTATATAAATTAATTCACACCCTAAAATTATTATGAATAGTGCTTATCTTCTTAATCTTGAAATAATTACTGATTTGCGTATATTTAATATTCTTTGTTTTGATTCATTGGAGGGTGCGATCTTTTATGAGTCTATATTCCTGATGAGTTGGATAGCGGTATTATTTATATGGCAAATATTAATTACTGATAGAATCTACATCTCAAAAGATCGAGATTGACGATACCCCCTTAAGGAAGCTTATAAGTTTTGACCGCGCCAAACCCTGCAGGTGGATTTGATTATCCGGTGGTCAAATAAGTTAAGCGAAAGAGCTTAAGAAATATCAAAATACCGATTAAATTTAATCGGCAGGTACCAGGAGTCTTAACGTGGGGAGAAATGGTAAGCATTTACTAACATAAGCTCAACGCTATATGGTCTTAAGATTATAGGTCAGAGTGCAATTATAGTTATTTAGTGGTGTGAATTGTAATTCAGTGTTTTATAGAAATTACAGAAACCACTGCTGGTTTTTCATAATTGCAGATACCGCTATGAAGTTTGCTTAATTGTGGAAGCCGCTGATACGTGTCAGTGTTCTACTGAAAGTCTTACTCATAATTACTCTGTAGGTCCCTACTGTAGCCCTATAAATATGCGGGTAGGCTGAACCAGTTTCATAACTTGTCTTCTAAGACTAAAGCTGTCCTGGTTCTGCCAGTACGAGTTCTCGGAGGATTATAGCCCACATTATATCCGGGAATCACATAAGAGAATACAGTAGAAGTTCTAACAAGAACTTCAACTCGGATTCAAATCGTAGTTGAAGATTTGACCAGTAAAAAGGTATTCTTCTAAATTAACTTTAGATGCACGAATTTTATTTTGATCATTTTTCATAAAAAGTTTTTATTTGGAGCCCATTTTGGTATTTGCCCATTCGATTAATTTTTTTCAGACGATCATTTATAAAAATAAAGATTTTGACAGTTTTACCTCCAACACGACCAGCATGTTTGATCCCCCAGGCTGCTAATAATCTAGGGCACACAGTGCAGGTTGTAACTTTGATAAGTAACGGCCGCGAGTTTTTACTGTCCCCCTTTTTTTAATTTTTAAACATAAACCCTCGAGCATGTGCAACCCTTGTCTTGATTTGTTTAGCAAAAACTCTTCTTTTGTAGCCCCTCTTAAGATTCTAGCTACCTCTAAACATTTGGTCCTCCTCATGACCTTAAACTGACTCATCAGTCCTCCTCACGACTTTAAATTGACTTCTCGATCCTTACACAACCTAGAAGTTACTCTTTTACCCCTTCGTTCCTCCTCAAGACCTTAAACGGAGTCATCGGTCCTCCTCAAGATCTTAAACTGACTTCTCAGTCCTTGCATAACCTAAAATTATCCCTACATCAATCGATCCTCTCAAGACCTTAAACTAACTCATCGGTCCTCCTCGCGACCTTAAAATGACCCTTCGATCCTTTCATGATCTAAAACTGATATTTATCCCTCTGGTCCTCCTCACGGCCATAAACTGACTTCCCGGTCCTTGCATGATCCAGAACTGCCCTTAAAACAATCGGTTCCCGCATGACCTTAAAATGCCCCTTATATCTCTTCGGTCATTTAATGACCTAAAACTTATGTCTACCTCGTCCGGTCCTCCTTACGACCTTAAGCTGGCCATCCGGTCCTCGTATAACCTTAAAATGCCCATTTTACCTTCCCAATCCCAATCATGACCTAAAACTAATATTTAATGATCTTCAGTCCATGTTACGACCTTAAATGTATGCATTATATCTGTTTGTATCATATCATATCTATCATGCATCATAATTAGCTTGTTTGCATCATATGCATTGTCCCATGAACTACAACTGATCTGATCCCTTGCAATGGGGTATGTAGGAAGCTCGAAGGAATTTCAGGTTCAACCACGCTTCTCTGCATATTTTTTTTGTGCCTAAGATTGGCGTCTTGTTCAATCGGTTTATCTTTGGAGCTTTAACATTCGCTTGCACCACGAGGTGTTGCATGCTCTGTTAAAGAGGGGCAACTGTAGAAACTCCAATTTGACCTAACCAAATCTTAGGCACTTGTCTCGAATGCTCCCCAATAACAAAAATATGAAAATTATGCTCAAGGATACTCCCAAGTAAGGTAAGTTAGGAAATCGGTTCAAAACCCAAAAAACCACTAAAAACCTTTAGGTCGCGACATCCCAAACCTTACGGCCGCCACCATTTTAAAAAACACTAGAACGGGCTGTGTCCTTACCCACACGGCGCGTAACATTTTTTGTGTTCCTAGAGCAAGACGCCAATTTCGAATCTCACAATCGCCACTTTCTGAAAACCCTAAATCAAGCCGCGACTTTTGAAAGTCACAGTTGTTGCTATCTATACAAATAAAGGATACGGCCGACACTGTACAAAAGCAAAAAGGTCATAGCCGCCACTTTAACACCTTTTTGGATAGGTAGCAGCATTCCAGAGGGGGTTTGTGTTGCCTCCTTGCCTATAAATAGGTGTTATTTTTCATAGAAATAGGAGACAAGCAACTTGGATATTAAAACTCTGTAGGTTTCGAATCACACCCGATATTTCGATATTCATCCTACACACTCTCGAACCTAGTTCATTTCTTTGCTTGCACCAGTGAGGCTTTGGAGCACATTTGGCTTGGCGGTATTCGATTCTCACATCTGATGAGGTATTCGAGGTAGATATCCATACGAGGTAACTTTAGAAAACCACGATATTTCTATAAACCCTCATCTTCTCTCTCTCGAGGGTGTCGTGGATAAGGTTTTTATTGGTTATTTGTTATCTTGCTATTCATTTCAATAAAAAACATGTCTATATGAGTTTTCTTCATTAAATAGTATATCTATAACCCTTTGTTTTACATTAAACAAGTATATTTCGATTCGTTTTTCGCACTCAATAGCACACTGGACACATAAAAAGATCTCAGTGGTTTTACAAACATAACGGCCGCGACCCTTGGTTATCACGATCGCATGTTTTATTGAACCTGAAGTTAGGGCTGCCATTTATGTTCTCCTAGCCGCATCTTTTCTAATCATTTTCATTACAGCTACCACATCCTGTTGTTACAGCCGTGAGATTTTTCTGAGATTAGTGACATGAAAAATGTGTTTTATGCTTTCTGTTATCCAGTTCAATATTCTGTATCTTCTATTTTTTTCTTTAGTAATGATACCATAAAGGATGAAGGAAAGTAGATCTAACCTTGACAAAGCGGGTTGTGGTCTCTATTTTGAGTGTCCCATTCATTTGAGTTCCGTTTGGATCTTGTATGCCTTTCTGGACATCAACAATACCCTGATCGTAACTTTTGGTTGTCACGGTTGTCACATTTCGCGTCTCCTTTTCTCGAGGCAACCCTATTGTTGTCACAGCCTTGTGTTTTATGGCTATTTGTGCTATGGCCTTAACATTTTGTTGCTATGACCGTGAACTTTTTTGTTGATACTAGTAGCATTAAAATCACGATTTAGATCATTTGTTAACTGTTCTAAGGTTCTGTAAGTTCTATTTTTCGATATAGTGTTTCTGTAAGGGATAAAAGATGGTAGATCTAACCTAGATCAATTGGGCTATGGTCTTTGTCCTGAGTGTTCCATTCATTCGAGTTTTCTTTGGACTATGCAAGTTGAACAACCATTCTGGACCTCAAAATACCTTGGCTGCAACCTTTAGTTGTCACGATCATAACATACAGCCACTTAGGTTCTCGTGTAACCCTATTTTTGTTACGACTACTACGTTTTTGATTCATTTTGTCACGGCCTCAAACATTTGTTGCTACAGCCATGAGTTTTTTGCATATCCAGTGGTATAATAACAGTGTTTGAATCTCCTTTGTTTATCCTGTACAGCCTGTATATAGTATGTTAGAGACAGAAACACTATTGTATAACCCTTAGGCCTTTTCTTGTTTCTTTTAGCTTTTCATCGCATGTTTTTTGCTTTGCTTTACTCAAATGATACGTGTGGCATGTTTAGAAATAATAACCAAGTTGTATGACCCTTAGGGCCATAGTTAAGATTTTATTTCTTTGTTTGTTTTTGTATGGACTCTCTTTAACCTCTTATTATATACATGTTACTTTTAAAAAGTTTACAACAAGAACCAATATTGACAAAATAGAGACCAACCTCACGGTTGAGCAAAAAAGGTCTCTTACACCTTCCCTTTTCGTACTTTAGCCCCCGTCCTTTTTCTTGTTACACCTTCTCTCTTTTTTTGGTTACATTTTTTTAAAAAGATTTGTAACCTTCTTTTTGTTTTTTTCTCAAAAATCAAGTTGCAACTCTATTTTTCTTAAAACATGCTCGGATATCTTAGATTTTCTATTTTAAAAAGAAAAGAACATTTTTTTAAAAACAATAGATATCTGATGCACCTGTCCCATCCTCACAACAAACAAATGCCCGTAGTAGCCCACATAGGTGATTTCATTTTCATTATGTGCTTTTTTTAGTCAACATCTCATCCTAAGGTTTCCAATAACAAGGTCAATGGGATGATTCAATTTGATCCTAGGGATGGTTCTCTGGTGGGTGTAGGAGATTCCTCAACTTAAGGAATCTGATAACTTATCTCAGGCTCTTCTCTACCCATATTTTTTAAACATGGTTCGTCACTGCACTGTTGGAGGTAAAACTGTCAAGATCATTGTTTTTGTAAACGATTTTCAATAAAAAATTAACTGGACGGGTAAATGCTGAAACGGGCTCCAGCTAAACTTTTAACGTCGAACGATCAAAATTAAAACCCGTGCAACCACAATTAATTTAGAAGAATACCTTTTTACAGATCGATTCTTCAACTACGATTTTGATTCCGAGTTGAAACTCCCGTCAGGCCTTTTACTGTATTTCCTTATGCGATTTTCGAATGTAGTGTGGCTACAATTTATCGAGAACTCGTACCAGTAGAAGCTGGACAGCTTTAGTCTTGAAGACAAATTATGAATATGATTCAGCCTACTCACATATTTATAGGGCTACAGTAGGGACCTGTAGAGTAATTATGACGAAGACTTCTAGTGGAAGATAGATACCCATCCAGCGATTTTTGCAATTAAGCAAATCTTATAGTAGTATCTACAATTATGAAAATCTTGCAGCAATTTCTGCAATTTCTATAAAACACTAAATTATAGATCACACCACTAAAGAACGATAATTACATTCTAAGACATAATCTCAAAATCTACTTGCATTGAGCTCCTGTTATTAAATGCTTAGCCCATCTCCCCACGTTAAGATTTTTGATACATGTCAATTAAATTTAATTACTGACAATTTAATTTAATCAGCATCTTGAAAATTTTTAAGCACTTTCGCTTAACTTATTTGACCGCCAGATAATCAAATTTACCTGTAGGACTTGGCTCGATCAAAATTTATAAGCTTTCTGAATGGGTTATTATAAATTCCGATCTTTCGAGACGGAGATGCCGTCAATAATTAATATCCACTATATAAATAATACCGCTATCTAACTCACCGAGATTATAGACTCATATAAGATCGCACTCTATAATGAATCAAAATAACGAATATTAATTATGCGCAAATCAATAAATATTTCATAATTAAGAGTATAAACACTATTCATAATAACCTTAGAGTGTGAATTAATTTATATAGTCAATATAAAATTAATTACCCCAATGTGTCCCGTTCAATACACACAAAGTGTACTAGCACCGAGAGTTGGAACAATAAACAACGCTATTATCTATTCCCCGTAATCAAGACATGCCTACTAAAACTCTGTGCTACAATTGTACCGATAGTATATCCATTTTCATCTAAACTGTGAACATAAAATTTATATTCTACAAGAACCTAGAATTTGGTCTTTAATGTGCAAGTTGTACTCTACACACCAGATTAAATATTGTATAGAATAAAGGACATTCATGCATAATATTAAAAAAATGATATACATACATTGCTCATTAAGATTATCATATAATGAAAAAATAATTTTATTAAAATAAAATTAAATACTAAAAATATAGTTTTTAGTATACCAACCCTAACAATCTCCCACTTATACTAAACACTATCCTGCCATACATCTGATTCCCATGCCCTCTACATGACTAACAAAAGTCTTAGCCTGTAAGCTCTTTATAAAAGGATCTGCAAGGTTGTCTCCTGATGCAATCTTAGTCACAACAATATCACCCATCTGTACAATTTCTCATATCAGGTGATACTTATGCTTAATGTGATTTCCTTTCTTGTGGACTTTTGGTTCTTCCGAGTTTACAACCGCTCCGCTATTGTCACAATAAAGTGTAATAGCCGATTGAGCTGAAGGGACCACATCAAGATCCAATAGGAAGTTCCTGAGCCAAATGACCTCCTTGACTGCTTCAGAAGCTGCCACGTACTCGGCCTCCATGGTGGAATTTGCAATACAAGACTGCTTAATACTCCTCCAACTAATAGCTCCACCTCCTAAGGTAAACACATATTCTGAGGTAGACTTACGAAATTTTTTGTACAACTAGAAATCTGAGTCTGTGTAACCCAAATGTACTAAACTGTCTACCTAGTAAACCAACATATAATCCTTAGTCCTTTTCAAGTATTTGATTATATTCTTTACCGTAGTCTAATGTTCCTGCCCTGGGTTAGACTGATATCTACTAACCATGCCAACAGTAAACCAGATGTCAGGTCTAGTGCAAAGCATAGCATACATGAGACTTCCTACTGCCGAAGAATAAGGAACCACCTTCATCTCTTCTATCTCATCAGGTGTCTTTGGACACTAATCCTTGGATAGAGTGATTCCATACCTGAAAGAGAGAAACACTTTCTTGGAATCATGCATGCTAAAGCGAGTAAGGATATCATCATATACTTTCTTTGTGATATGTCCAACATCTTTTATTTTTGATCTCGATCAAGCTTGATCCCAAGAATGTGACTGGCATCTCGCAAGTTCTTTATATCGAACTACCTAGATAACTATACTTTAACCATAGATAATGCTCTCATATCGTTTCCAATAAGCAAGATATCGTCTGCATGAAGTACTAGGAAGATCACCATGCTTTTGTCATGCTTCTTGTACACACAAGACTTATCCGAATTCTGATCAAAACCATAATACTTTATGGCTATATCAAATCGAGTGTTCCAAGACCTCGATGCCTAGTTAAGTTAAAAAATAGATCTCTTAAGCTTGCACAACATGGGCTCTTGGCCTTTTGCAATGAATTCGTCTCGTTATATCATATAGATATACTCGTCAAGACTTCCGTTAAGGAAAGCTGTCTTGACATCCATTTGCTAGATTTTGTAATCGAAATGAGCAATGGATAAGAGAATCCAGATAAACTTAAGTATGACTACTGGCAAAAAAGTTTCCTCATAATCGATCCCTTCTTTATGAGTGAACCCTTTTACAACAAGCCTATCTTTGAAGGTTTCAACCTTCCCGTCTATTTCTCTCTTCCTCTTATAGAACCACTTGCATCCAATGGGTTTATCCATTTGGGTGATTTTATAAGTTTTCAAACCTGATTGGAATACATAGATTTCATCTCTGAATTCATAGCCCTTTGTCAAAGATCTGCATCTTTATCCTGAAGGGCTTCATTGTAATTATAGGGCTCGGTATCTAGTTCTGTCAAAATTTTATCAAAAGATTCTTCTAAGAACATATACCGATCAGATTGATGAACAACCCTTCCACTACGATGAGGTACTACATGTGTCTGTATACTAGTAGTAACACGCTATGCACAATTTAAACCCTGTGCATCAGCACTTTGTTCATGATTTGCACCTGTCCCAAAAATTCTCCTACTACGACGAGATAATGGGATATCAGTGACTTGTGGTTCCTCTTCTATTCTACTGGTATTTTCTCTCAGTTCTTCCAGAATAATATTGCTTTTGGGCCTGTGGTTCATAATATAACCCTTTCTAAGAATCAGGCATTGGTGCTAACAATGAACTTCTGATCCTTAAGATTATAAAATAGACCACTCTTCGTTCCCTTAGAATACCCCACAAAAAAATAAACTTCTGTCATCGGTTCCAACTTATCCACATTTTCTATCAGCACATGTGCTGAACACCCTCAAATCTGAATGTGTTTTAAACAAGGTTTATGCCCGATCCACAATTATATGGGAGTGGAAGGTACTGATTTAGAAAGTAGAAAGTTCAAAATATAAGCCGCTGTCTCTAATGAAGGTTCCCAAAGCGAATCGGGTAATCCTGAAGAACTCATCATGGACCTTACCATTTCTATAAGAGTCCTATCCATTCTTTTTGCTACACCATTCTGCTGCAGAGTACTAGGTGTAGTCAACTGGGATATAATTCTTTCTGATGATAGCTAATCCTTAAACTCTCCAAAGAGGTGTTTTTCCCTACGGTCGGATCGTAGTAATTTAATACTTTTACCCAGACGCTTTGTTGACTCCGTTTTGAATTCTTTTAATTTCTCAAAACATTCAGACTTATGGTGCATCAAGTAAATATATCCATGCCATGAGTAGTCATCAATGAAACTGACGAAGTACTCAAAGCCACCTCTAGTTCGGATTGTCATAGGACCACACACATTAAAGTGAACTAGTTTCAACGGTTCTTTAGCTCTATAGTTTTTGGCCAGAAAAGGCCTCTTGGTCATCTTATCCTCTAAGTAAGATTCACAGGTTAGAAGTGCTTCCACTTCTAATGAACTCAAAGGTCCATCTACTACCAATCTGTTTATCTTTTTTAGATTAATATGACCCAAGCGTAAGTGCCAAAGAAACGTTTGGTTCAATAAAGAAGGAAACTTTCTCTTATATTGTAAATTAGATGTGTTATTCATTTCAGTTAATTGCAGTGCATGAGAGATTGGAAATACGACATACAAATTATCCACCAATATATCAGAATAAATAAAATATTTATTTTTCTTTACAACGACATAGTTACCAAAATGGACAAAATATTTGTCCTTTATTAAACTCGAGAGTGAAATTAAATTTTTTCTAATCGAAAGTACATAAAGACTATCTTTCAGTATTAAAACTTGATCTCTACTAAAATTGAGAGTGGCATCTCCCACTGCAACTACTGTTACCTTTGTATTATTACCCATATGTAGGTGCATCTCCCCATCACTTAATTGTTGGATTTTCTAGAACCCCTACAACGAATTGCAGACATGATTAGTGACTTTTGTATCTACACACCAGGTACTGGTAGATAACACTGCTAAACATGTTTACACAACCAGTGAACATAAATTACCCTATTTGTTCAGCTTGTTGAGATAAATTAGATATAGGTTTTTCCAGTGCCGTGTCTGCTTGCAGTAAAAACATCTATTTTTTGACTTTTTCGCACTAGTCAGTGGCCCACTAACTACCTTTGAAATCATGCCACCATATTTCTAAACACTTTTCTTTTTCATGCCTTTTGGCCTAGAGAAAGAACCATTTTCAGAAACAAACATATTTCCTAGCATTGAAGGAATACCCTTGGTAGTTAAAACTATATCCAAGTTACTTTTCCAGTCAACTAAATTCGATTTCATTAGTTTATTTTCTTTGAGTATAGATGCGAGAGGATTGAAAGCCATTTTATTCCTGAGAATCACATAATTAAAATAACCGTTAATTATGATCAGTAAAACTTTGCATTTATTTTAATTTAGTTTCCTCTACCATTTTAAAAGAAATTCGCTAGCAGCCTAGTACCCTGTAAATAACATGCCTCGATGAGAGGACATCTGCTATCCATCGTTTGTCCAGACTGGCCAATTTTTATTAATTTTACTATCTAGGCAACTGACCCTACCAAGTAAAATTAAACAGCTGACATAGTTTTGGTCAAGTAAATAATATCAGTGACTCAAATGGAGATAATACTATTTATTTATAGCTAAGTGTTAACCACCACCTAATTCTAATTTAATTGCATCGCTATGAACCCTTCAGAAGTAGGAGTGATCCACGCTAACAATTATCCATAATTATTCTTAAAGGAGGTTTGTACTGGCGATACCGCAATTAATCTGTCCGATGAGAAGGAAAGTCTTACCACCAACGCGCAGGATTTAATTACATCGCCTACAAATTAGTGATGGAAACTGCAGGATTTATCTGTGATCAAATTTTCTCTTCCACTTAGATTTTTAACAAAAAATTGAGAGTTATAAATATCCGTTTAATTAAAATAAATTTATTAATTTTGAAAACAACATGAACTGAAAGAATCAAATATCTTTCCGTGTACACGATTTCAAAGATTTCAGTTTGCCAAACTATCTTTTCATATTTTAATGCGTAACAAATAAAATTTATAAATGTACAGTTTTTCTTTCAATTTTTCAGTTAAGACAGTTATTAAAGGTATTTAATTATTTTATTTTTTGTTTTATATTTTTTGAAAAATAATAATTTATTTAGATTAAATATTTTTTTATTTAATTAATTCAAAATCCAGAATTAATTTTTACGTTTTTTCAAGATATTCGATTTTATGAAAAATCATCTTAAATATCATATTTTATAAAAATAAAATGTCTAAAGTTTTTTCATTTAATTAAAAACTTTAATTAAAAAAATTAATTTTATTTTCCATTATAAAATATTTTAATTAAAATCAATTTTTTTAAATTAATTAAATTAACAAGATAAAAATAAAACAGATATGCATCATCCACGCAGTTCATATATATATAAACACGATATGTATATATCCCGATTTTATGATCGAATAGAAATTTTCGTGAGTTTCAAACTCTTATTGAAGGTAAGCTGTATCAATCCTCGTTCCTATCAGTTTCTTGTATCCCGATTGCATCAAAATTTTTTGATACACTTTGATATATATAGATATATCATTTTAGTATCAAAAAACATCAGAAAAGTTGATCAAAACACATCTGAAAATCCCACTGCCGTCGCTGCCATCATAAGCCGTCACCTTCAGGAGGCTTTTGCCGCCACCTCAGTGCTCTATTTTCGATGCTTTTAATATCGAAAAATAGATCTCGAAAAGTGATATTTCTCTGTCAAAAAACTAGACTAAAAACTACCCAAAAAATAGCCATAAAACAGCTTAAAAACTGTCGCGGTCGCCAACCAGCGATGCTACCCTATTCTGCCGCCCATTTAGGCTTTTTCTGGTTGTATTTTTTAATTCATTTTTTTAAATAACTCAAATATCTAGTCACATGTTGTTTTGAAGAACGCCTCGAAAACGATCTGAAAAAGCTTCTGAAAACAGTCCCAAACAACGCCGCCGCAGTTGGTTGCCTGTGTCGCCTGTTTTTCACACCATTTTGCTACGGGTTTTTTATGGTTTTGTATAATATTTTAAGATATATTTACTGCTATTTTATACTTAAAAAAATAGTCTTAAATGATCTAAAAAATTAACAAAACAATCCTGAACTGCCGCCGGCTAAGCCTTCAGTGGTGGTCTATTTTTGCTATTTTTAACTTATTTTTGTTGATATTTTTAATGCATAAATACTGTAGAAACTCACCAAAAAAATTATTTTAAAATAGTTAAAAAAAATTATCACGATTTGTGGCCCGTAAAAATCCGAAACCACTGTCGATGCCGCCGCTTGTTATTCGTGTTCTTGGATATTTAACCTATTCTTAAAAATCCAAACAAATATTTAAAAATAGAAACTACTATTATATCGATATCTATGTACTGTAGGCTCACGTTTGATTTTACAAAAAATTTAATCTATCAAGATCAACCCTTTTAATTAAAAAATTAAATCATCATCAAGACCATTCAATCAAACATGAATAAACAAATGATCATAAAATTAGAATTAGAACGCCTGCAAAATCAAGTTAGCACAGCTTTAAAACTACCCAGTCCCAATAAATCGTAACCAAAAAATAAAATGACCCTAATACCAATTGTTGAAGGCAAAATTGTCAAGATCATTATTTTTGTAAACGATTTTCGGTAAAAAGTTAACTGGATTGACAAGCACCGAAATCTGCTCCAGATAAAACTTTTGACGTCGAATGATCAAAATTAAAATTCATGCAACCACAGTTAATTTAGAAGAATACATTTTTACCAGTCGATTCTTCAACTATAATTTTGGTTCCGAGTTGAAGCTCCCGTCAAACCTTTTACAGTATTTTCTTATGTGATTTTTGAATGTAGTATGAGCTACAATTTATCGAGAGCTCGTACCGGCAGAACCTGAACAGTTTTAGTCTTGAATACAAGTTATGAATATGGTTCAACCTACCCGCATATTTATAGGGCTGCAGTAGGGACCTATGGAGTAATTATGATGAAGACTTCTAATGGAACACATATATCTATCCAGCGATTTTCGCAATTAAGCAAATCTCATAACGGTATCTACAATTATGAAAACCTTGCAGCGATTTCTATAATTTTCATAAAATACTAAATTATAGTTCACACCACTAAAAAACAGTAATTGCACTCTAATCCATAATCTCAAAACCTACTTACATTGAGTTCTTGTTATTAATTGCTTAACCCATCTCCCAACATTAAGATTCTCGATATTCGCCAATTAAATTTAATTACTGACAATTTAATTTAATCAGCATCTTGAAGTTTCTTAAACACTTCTGCTTAACTTATTTGACTGCTGGATAATCAAATCCACCTACAAGGTTTGGCCTGGTCAAAACTTATAAGCTTCGTTAAGGGGGTATCGTCAATCCGGATCTTTCAAGACGTGAATTTCATCAATAATTAATATTCACCATATAAATAATACTGATATCCAACTCACCAGAAATATAGATCCATATAAGATCGCACCCTCAAGTAAATCAAAGTAACGAATATTAAATATACGCAAATCAATAATTATTTTAGAATTAAGAGGATAAGCACTATTCATAATAACCTTGGGGGTGTAAATTAATTTATATAATCAGTATAAAATTAATTATCCTAATATGTCCCGTTCAATACACACAAAGTGTACTAGCACAGAGAGTCGAAACAATAGACGTTACTATTATCTGTTTCTCGTAACTAACATAGGGTTACTAAAAATCTGTGCTACAGTTGTACCGATGGTATATCCATTTATATCTAAACTGTGAATATAAAACTTATATTCTACAAGAAACTAAAATCTGATCTCCTATGTGCAAGTCGTACTCTACACACCAAATTAAATACTGCACAAAATAAAAGACATTCATGCATAGCATTAAGAAAAATGATATGCATACACTGTTCATTAAGATTCTTATAAAATAAAAATATAATTTCATTAAAATAAAATTAAATACTAAAAATAAAGTCTTTAGTATACTATTCCTAACATGCAAGAGCCAACATTAGACTCATTGGGAGAGCTTGAACTCTCCCCCCTCAAAAGCATGCCAGACCTCTTCGTTCTAGAAGGAATTCAACTCATGAAAAGTGATGTCATCCGCCACAACATTAGCTGACTCTACTAGAATCGAGGTTATCAAGCTAAAGACCCTATAGGCCCTACTGTTTGTGGAGTACTCTAGAAAGATCCCTTCATCATATAGTCAAATTTTTCTAAGGACTCACAGTCCCTAAGGGTGTGGCATTTACTACCAAACACCCTGAAGTATTTTATGTTGGGCTTCCTCTCATTCCAAATCTCATAAGGAGTGTGACAAGTCCCAGGCCTTAGATATAATTTGTTAATGGTGTAGCAAGTGGTGTTAACCTCTTTGGGCCAAAAAAATTTAGGGACTCTCTTAGCATACAACATGACTCTGGCCATTTCTTGTAGAGTCCTATTCTTCCTTTCCACGACCCCATTTTGTTGGGGAGTCCGTGGCGCAGAGAATTCATGCTTGATTCCTTTATGATCACAGACTTTTTCAACAACAGAGTTTTTAAACTCCCTTTCATGGTCGCTTCTCACAGGTTATAAGATAACCCTTTTCAGTTTGAGGTTTCTGGCATATGGTTTTGAGACACCCAAAAAATGTCAGACTTCTCCCTCAAGAACCCTACCCAGGTGAAACGAGAATAGTTGTCATGCCCCAAAACCCGGGGTCACGTGAAAATCCACCAAACACCAGTTTTATGAAAATAGGTTTTCATACATTCAAATCCACTTGTTGAAATCAAATGAAAACCCAAAATGCACCTCTCATAAGCAATAAAACATCATGTATATCATGCATAAGTATATTGCCCCGAGGCTTACAAAACGTGCCTTCAAACAGGCATACAAAGGAAGAAAACTACTAGAGTCTTCTGCCACCACGGGCACCACTAGATCAACTCCTCCAGATCATCATCCTCATGTCCTGAAAATAGTTTTACAACAAACGTCCCACACCGTGAGCCGAAGCCCAATAGAAACAGACTATAAAGCTGTAAAGCAGGATATGCAATCATATGGTGGAAGCTAACTCAACCCCAAGTAAAACCAGCCATTATAACTAATGCAAACAACAGTTAAAGAAAACTATAACCAAAATGTTATTTTCCACTCAGATCACACAACCGAGGAAAACAAGGTAAAAACAGTTCGCTCCACTCGGACCACCGCCGAGAAAAAAAGATAAAATGAAATCCTATGTACCGACTCTGTCACAAAGGGACAGAAGCAGCAACTATAGACTCTTGCCCCTTTACCCAATCCCTACACATCGTAGGACCGGTTAGGTAAATGCAAGTTCTACATGAAGCTACCACAACATAAAAGCTTAATTTACAGGCACAACAACACGAGGAAACAAAGCACCCAACTGCTTAATTTACGGGAACTAACCCGAAGGTACAAAGCACCTACTCTGGGCACGTTTATGGACTTCTACCGAGGGCAACTTGTGCCAAATACCCGCTATCCCGATACATCTAGAGATTTATTTTACAAAAAACCAAAACATTTCCACATTTATACATTAAGCATGTATAAAGATTTATCCATCAACACAAAACAAAGATCCATCCACTAACATGGAGATCAAACCAAAAGATCCATCCATCAACATGGAGATCAACAAGAAAACTCCTAAGGAACAAGAAACTTGATAAAAAGTCCCAAAAGGATGAAAAAAAGGCTTTTCCCAAACATCTAGCCAAAAACAGGTGAAAAACAGTTAATAAATTTTGACATACCCTCACTATCATGGACATAACATTTTCTACAAAAATAATTTTAATGTGAGAGAGGTTTCATTGGAAAGAAGACTTCCGGGGCTTCAATTTGAACACAAAAACAACCCAATTCTGAGTCCGGATGAAGGCGATACATCGATTTTAAAAATAGATTTTCAACCAGCGAAAACAGACCACGGGCTAGACCGCTCGAGCGGTCTGTCCAACGATCAGGCAACTCGAGAACTCAGCACCGCCCTCCAGACCGCTTGAGCGGTCCCTCAAGCAATCCTACGCTAGAAACTGATGTTTTAATTTGAAGCCAAAACACATCCAAACTCAAGCCAAACCTCCAACTCGCATATTTTTTAAACCCACTGATATACACGAGTCCATATCCTCAAAGGGAACCAAAAAGAAACACTTAAAACATAAACCCCTTTTGTCCAACCAAACCCGTTTCATCTGACCAAAAATGATTTTGCACCAAAACCTAACTTTTCAAAGCATAAACAAACTTTTCATGCATACAAAACGGTAAAGATGCATAAGATTACATGTAGAACCCTCTAACAACTATACAGTCGAGAATCTTATCTCAGTGAGTTAAAAACTCGATGCCTCAATCCATGTGAAAAATAGAGTTTCGTCAGGATGAAATTCCGTCCGGATGGATGCGTAGACCACGATACCAACAACAAGAATCGGCTGTTGGACCGTAAAAAATCAAGTCCCGGGCCCGCGAGAAGTTAGAAAGAAGGCAGAGAGAAAGCTGAAGAAAACGTAAGAGTTAGGTTATGAAAATATCTAACTCTAGATATTTATAGGCCTCCAAAATATTTTTTTTAATTTTTAAAATTTGAACCGCAACCCCCGGGACCAACCTAACATGTTTATTTAAACCAAAATATGCATCAAGACGCATATAAGCATATTCAAGTGAAAACACCAAAACGTGTTCAAAACACCTAATATGCATATATATTAAAATGAAAAGGCACAGGGTCTCACAACTCTCCCCCTTAAGGAATTTTACCCCCGAAATTCACTACAAGCTCACGAGGTAAACAACTCCGGTATCTAGCACGAACCCCAGACTCAAGCTCCCAAGTCGCTTCTTCAACCCCGTGATGAAGCCACTGAACTTTGACATAAGCAATCGTTCTCCTCTGTAACACTTGTTTCTTCATATCTAGAATCTTCACAGGATGCTCCTCATCAACTCGTAACTCAACCCATTCCAGAACATGTGAAGGATCAGGCTCATACCTCTGAAGCATGAAAACATGAAAGACATTTTGCACAGATGCTAACTGAAGTGGCAAGGCCAGACGGTATGCTACCACCCCAATCCGTTCCAACATCTCGAATGGTCCGATGAAATGTGGTGATAGCTTCCTGCTACGGCCGAATCTCATCAACCCTCTACGTGGAGAGACTTTCAGAAACACATGATTGCCCACTGCAAACTCTAACGGTCTCCTGCTCTGATCAGCATAACTCTTCTGGCGGCTCTAAGCTGTCACCAGACGCTGATGTATCACTGTAATCTTCTCGGTCGTCTCCCGTGCTAAGTCGGGTCCCAAAACAGTGGTCTCACCCACATTTGTCCAACATACCGAAGATCTACACGGCCTACCATACAAAGCCTCATACGATGCCATCCCAAGACTGGACTGATAGCTGTTGTTGTATGTAAACTCTGCCAATGATAGATGATCCTCCTAAGAACCCCAAAAATCAAGCACACAAGCTCTCAACATGCCCTCCAAAATCTGGATGGTCCTCTCTGACTGACCGTCAGTCTGTGGGTGAAAAGTTGTGTAGAAAGTCAAACTCATCCCCAAAGCCATCTGAAGACTCTGCCAAAAGAGCGATGTAATGTGCGGGTCTCGATCAGAAACAATAGTCAACGGTACTCCGTGTAGTCGTATCTCCCGAACATACAACCTACCCAATCTGTCCACCGAATCCCTCACTCGAATGGGAAGAAAATGTGCCGACTTCGTCAGCTTATCAACCACAACCCAAATAGCATCATATCCCGTCAGCGATCGAGGAAGTCCGGTTACGAAATCCATCATGATATTCTCCCACTTCCACTCAGATATAGGCAACGGCTGTAACAATCCTGCCGGTCGCTAGTGTTCCACCTTTACTTGCTGACAAGTAAGGCACCGAGACACAAATCGGATCACGTCCCTCTTTATTCCCATCCACCAGAACTGACGACGCAAATCATGATACATCTTCGTGCCTCCTGGATGCACTGCAAGACGTGAATAATGAAACTTACGTAGCACCTCAGCACGACATGACTCTAGCACAAACAATCGCCCTGTCAACCTCAAACTCTGATCTAAACCCACCGTTCATCCTGCTGTGTCCTTCCCACTAGCAATGCGGTCCTGTATCATCTGAGCCTCCTGGTCGGTTCGCTGAGCCTCTAACACGCGTGCAACCAAAGCGGGCTATGAAGCTACTGAATATAAGGTCGCACCTCTCCCTATCTCCATGAGACGCAGATCAAACTCCCCAACATCTCTAAGCATATCCCATTCTCGTATAGCCACAGAAGCTAACGAACCATGAGATCTCCTATCGAGCACGTCAGCTATGACATTAGCCTTTCCTGGGTGGTACTGCAAATCAAAGTCGTAGTCTCCCAACAACTCCATCCATCGTCGTTGGCGAAGATTCTAGTCTTTCTGTGAAAACAAGTATTTTAAGCTCTTATGATCGAAGAAAACCTCAAAGTGCTCACCATATAGATAATGCCGCTATGTTTTTAAGGCGAAGACCATGGCTGCCAACTCCAGATCGTGTGTAGGGTAGTTCTTCTCGTGTGTCTTCAGTTGTCGTGAGCCGTATGTTACAACCTTACCTCCCTGCATCAATACACAGCCCAAATCGTCGTGTGACGCATCGCAATACACTGTATACTCCACGCGTCGCTCTAAAATAATCAACACTGGTGCACTGGTCAATCTCCTCTTCAGCTCCTGGAAAGCTGACTCACAGGACTAGCTCCATACTAACATAACTCCCTTTCGCGTCAGACGCGTCATAGGTGCTGCCAACCTAGAAAAGTCTTTGACGAACCGCTGATAATAACCTGCCAAATCCAGAAAACTACGGATCTCAAAGACGTTCTTCGGTCGCTGCCAATCCATCACGGCATCAGTCTTCGACAAGTCCACAGATACCCCATCCTTCGACACTACGTGCCCAAGGAATCTCACCTCTGACATCCAGAACTTGCACTTCTCGAACTTCGCATACAAGCGATGTTCTCTCAGAAGCCGCAAGACAACATGCAGATGCTCCTCATGCATCTCTCTCGTGGGTGAATAGATCAGAATGTTGTCTACGAATATCACCACAAAAATACCCAGATAAGAGTGAAAGATACGGTTCATCAAACCCATAAATGTCGCAGGGGCGTTCGTCAAATCGAATGGCATGACCAGAAACTCGTAGTGACCATAACGAGTCCGAAAGGCGGTCTTCGCTATGTCTTCATCCCTAATCCTCAGCTGGTGATACCCTGACCTTAAGTTAATTTTCAAAAAGTAGCGTGATCCCCTCAGCTGATCAAACAGGTCATCAATCCTAGGCATAGGATACGTGTTCTTCACTGTTACCTGGTTCAGCTTCCTGTAGTCTATACATAGTCTCAAACACTCATCCTTCTTCTTTGCAAAAAGAGCTGGAGCTTCCCATGGAGACGTACTCGGCCGTACAAACTCTTTATCTAGCAACTCCTGCAACTGCACCTTGAGTTCTCGCAACTCAACAGGTGCAAAGCAATACGATGGCATAGAGATGGGAGCAGCTCTTGGAACAAGATCAATAGAGAACTCCACATCTCGACTCGGTGGCAACTCAAATAGATCATCATGAAAGACATTTGGGTAATCACAAACCACAGAGGTAGCTCCCCTCGAACCTCACCCGACTCATCTAACCTGAGAGCAAAAAAGAGGAAATCCAAGTTCCCTCGAACCTGAACGGCACCGGGCATAGACACCAAGCCCTCTTCCCGATCACCCACAAAGTAGAAGCATTCACCATCTGGTGTACAGATCGACACCCTCCGGCATACAGATCGACACCCTCCATCGCTCACAATCTATAAAGGCATGGTAGGTAGTCAACCAGTCCATCCCTAGGATGACAACAAACGTGGTCATGTCTAGAATGATAAAATCAAACTCTAAACAATAATCGGTGACTCCTAACTCACAAGATCTGCAAACTCTACTCAACACCACATTCTCACTGACTGGGGTCTCTACGCTCAATGCACTACCCAACGGGTCTATCCGTAACCCCAATGCAGATGCAAAAGCAGAAGAGATAAAAGAATGTGATGCTCCCGTGTCGATGAGAACACTGGTCCATGATCTATAGACTAAAAGAGTACCTTTGATCATGGCTGGAGTAGCTGCAGCATTAGATGTAACTGGTGCTTTGGAAGCACCGTGATCAGTAAGAACATAAGCCCTGGCCTAAGGTGGTTTGGTCTGTCCACCATATCCCTGAGTCCTCAGCTGCCTCACAGACTGTGCTGAAGTGCCTCCCTTTGTAAACCTAGACGTCTGGGCCCTAGGCTACTGAGGAGTCTGTCGTCTCTGTGCAGATGGAGCAGCTGGCGCTCCGGTTGCACTCTGAACATTCTCTTCCCGAGGACAGAACTTACGAATATGCCCGAACTGACCACACCCAAAACATATAGGCAGGTCTCTCGCCTGTGACTGGACAGACGCCAAACTCTGTACCTGGACCTTCTACAGGCACTCAACTAAACAATGCCCCGACTGTCCGCATCGATAACAAATCAGCCCTCTTTGCTCTAGCCTTCCTATCGAGGCCACTGAAGGTGCATGTGTGGACGACTGTGGCTAAAATGAACGTACAGACTGAGAACTAGGCCCAGATGACTGTCGACGCTTGTTCCTGTGCCTCTGAAGCTGTGCATCTCCACTGCGTTATTGACTCCCACTCTCTCTAACTCTGCAGTTCTCTGCCAGCGAGTTCTCCACTCGAATAGCGGCTTCCACCAGCGCGATGTACACATCCAAACCCAGAGCTGCAATCCTGTCCTTGATGGCAGGTGCGCAACTCCTCTATAGATACCATCTCACCTGCGAACCGCGACAGATTCGCAAACTTGGCCTCAGATTGGACCACATAAAGGTTCTCCTGAACAAGAGAGAGGAACTCCTCTCGGTATGTATCTCTCGAAGATCTCAGGAAATACTTCTCCAAGAAGACTCTCGTGAAAGCGGCCCACGTGTCATCCACCGTGGTCTTAGCAAACTTCCACCACTCCCTAGCGTCTTCCTACAGTTGGAACGTCGCCAACTTCACGCGTAAAGTATCCTCCCTGATATCCAGAGTATCAAAGATAGTCGTGGTCACTTCCAGCCACTCAGTAGCAACTTTGGCATTCAGCTCCCCAGAAAGGATTGAAGGATCCAACCGCCGAAATTTCCTCATAGCCACAGAGGCTCTTGGCTCAGGAGCCCTTACTCCAGCGCTGGATGCCTTAGCCATAACCCTCATAGTGGCAAGCATCTCCTGCATGACGTCAGCACCGCCCACCTATTCCTGTGGTGCATGAGCGTCTCCCTCCTCCGAAACATGAACGTATGCTCGACATCGACCACGGCCTCGGCCACGACCCTGTTCTCGCACTCCCCGCGTGGACATAATTCTATATGAAAGTAATATAACAAGATAAGCTTTCATACAACATGCTACGTACATAAAGACATAACACACATAAGTATGTTAACACATAACCACTTAAGGTGATGCAACACATCTCACATACCGAGGAGAATCAATAAGATAGACACGTCAATTTGGATAACCTATTCGGATTTCCTGCTGGAAAACACGTCGGCCAAACGTGTCTCTAACTTGGCTCCCAAATTTATTAATCCAAAGGCGCAATGGCAAGACTAATCCATCCCAAGACCCAACCTCCAACTGAAAGATACACCAACTATCATGCTTATCGAGCTATCAGCATGTCAAAAAAACATTTAAACACATGCAAGAAAGCATACACAATCAACCTCACCAGGTGATAAACACTCTTTCCATGGCTCTTAGGTATTCGAATCCAGAACTCTAATACCAAGTTGTCACGCCCCAAAACCCGGAGTCACGTGAAAATCCACCAAACACTAGTTTTATGAAAATAGGTTTTCAAACATTCAAATCCACCTGTTGAAATCAAATGAAAACCCAAAATGCACCTCTCATAAGCGATAAAACATCCTGTATATCATGCATAAGTATATTGCCTTGAGGCTTACAAAACGTGCCTTCAAACAGGCATACAAAGAAAGAAAACTACTAGAGTCTTCTGCCACCACGGGCACCACTAGATCAACTCCTTCAGATCATCATCCTCATGTCCTGAAAATGGTTTTACAACAAAAGTCCCACACTGTGAGCCAAAATCAAATAGAAACAGACTATAAAGCTGTAAAGCAGGATATACAATTATATGGTAGGAGCTAACTCAACCATAAGTAAAATCAGGCATTATAACTAATGCAAACAACAATTAAAAAAATAGTAACCAAAACGTTGTTTTCCACTTGGATCACACAACCGAGGAAAACAAGGTAAAAAGAGTTCGCTCCACTCGGACCACCACCGTGGAGAAAAGATAAAATGAAATCCTACGTACCGACTCCGTCACAAAGGGACAGATGTAGCAACTATAGACTCCTGCCCCTTTACCCAATCCCTACACATCGTAGGACCGGTTAGGTAAATGGAAGTTCTACATAAAGCTACCACAACGTAAAAGCTTAATTTACGGGTTCAACAACCCGAGGGAACAAAGCACCCAACTGCTTAATTTACGGGGACTAGCCCGAAGGTACAAAGCACCTACTCTACGCACGCTTTTAGACTTCCACCGAGGGAGACTCGTGCCAAATACTCGCTATCCCGGTACATCTAGAGAAACATTTTACAAAAAACCAAAATGTTTCAACATTTATACATTAAGCATGTATAAAGATCTATCCATCAACACAAAACAAAGATCCATCCATTAACATGGAGATCAAACCAAAAGATCCATCCATCAACATGGAGATCAACAAGCAAACTCCCAAGGAACAAGAAACTTGATAAAAAGTTCTAAAAGGGTGAAAAAAGGCTTTTCCCGAACATCCGACCAAAAACAGGTGAAAAACAGTTAAGAAATTTTGGCATTCCCTCACTATTTTGGCTATAACTATTTCTACAAAAAGAATTTTAATGTGAGGGAGGTGTCATTGGAAAGAAGACTTTCGAGGCTTCAATTTAAACACAAAAATGGCCAATTTCGAGTCCGGATGAAGGCGATACATCGATTTAAAAATGGATTTTCAACCAGCAAAAATAGACCGCGGGCTAGACCGCTCGAGCGGTCTGTCAAGCGGTTAGGCAACCCGAGAACTCTCCAAGACCGCCCTCTAGACCGCTTGAGCAGTCCCTCAAGCAGTCCTATGCCAGAAACTGATGTTTTCGCTGAAATTTGAAGCCAAAACACATCCAAACTCAAGCTAAACCTCCAACTCGCATATTTTTGAAATCCATGGACACACACGACTCCATATCCTCAAAGGGAACCAAAAAGAAACACTTAAAACATAAACCCCTTTCGTCCAACCAAGCTCGTTTCATCCAACCAAAAATGATTTTGCACCAAAACCCGACTTTTCAAAACATAAACAAACTTTTCATGCATATAAAACAGTAAAGATGCATAGGATTACTTGTAGAACTCTCTAACAACTATACACCATAGAATCCTACCTCGGTGAGTTAAAAACTCGACGCCTCAATCCACGTGCAAAATTGAGCTTCGTCGGAATAAAATTTTGTCCGGATGGATGTGTAGACCACGATGCCAACAACAAGGATCGACTATTGAACCGTTAAAAACCAAGCCCTGAGCCCCCGAGAAGTTAGAGAGAAGGCAGAGAGAAAACTTAAGGAAACTTAGGAGTTAACTTTTAAAAATATCTAACTCCAGATATTTATAGGCCTCCAAAATATCTTCTTTTTTTTTAAAATTTTTGAAATTCGAACTGCAACTCCCTACAACCCTCGGGACCAACCCAGTATGCTTATTTAAACCAAAATATGCGTCAAGACGCATATAACCATATTCAAGCGAAAACACCAAAATGTGTTGAAAAACACCTAATATGCATATATATATCAAAATGAAATGGCACAGGGTCTCACAATAGTTATCTACAGTAACAAAAATGCACTTCTTACCACCTTGGTTTTCGATTCTCGAGGGACCCATCAAATCCATATGCAAGAGCTCTGTTAGCCCAAGAGCTTCTTAATTTAATTTTGATGATTTTCATAATTCATTTTCTAAGAATAAATGTCTTTAAATGG